>OX459112.1:80768349-81287408 GCA_949775065.1 Brachyopa scutellaris | reverse complement strand
CCACTTCTTTGTCAATCTATTGTTTCCAAATGAGATCTTAGGTCTACAAAGTTTTCAAGGTCTATAAAGTTTGCAAGCTACTTCCGATTCGTTTAATGATAAGATCACAGGAGTATGGTCGGGACGATAAGTCATCATTACTTTCAATGTTGCTGGGGTGGTTTCTTTTAATACCTTTTGATATGAAGAAGTCAACAAGGTCGGGTATTTTCTTTGGATTAAATGGCCAATGTATAGGCGATCCAGAGGAAAAGATTTTGGAATTGAAGTTGCGTCCTGCTTGGAATAGCTTTTTGCCCTTTGTATTTACCTAGATCCCCAGAGGGCGTGCTTTGCATTAAAGTCACCACCAATCACAAAGTTTTGTCCCAACGGATTTAGGAGTTCCACAAAGTCATCTTGAGTTGGGGAACACCTCGGTGGGTAGTATATTGCTGCTATCTTAAGCTCTTTTCTTTTTAAACCGATATAGTTTGGTACCTTCGGGAAGTGTGTTTCTGGGAACAGGCACCTGTCTATGCTTTAATTATTAAGAAAAGTGGTTAATTCTAAAATGTGCTGTGAAAGACCGTTCGCGTTCCAGGTTGCAAATCTTATTGTTCTGCTCATCATTGTTTTTTGACTTCTTCGCTTAGTTGTTTGATTGTTTTATCCTGTTCGTCTAATCTACTAGGAATAAGTGTCAACATTTCTTTCACTGAGATTCCTCTTTATTCCGCACTTTTAACAATTTGGGGTAAACGATTTTTTTGTATGTATCTTTCTTGATTTCAGCAATACACTTAGATTTAACCTCATAGTTGCTGTGTTTATTAACCGCAGAAGCTGTTTTTTTTTTAGTTTGCTTACTTTTTCTCTCTTGGAATCGGACAGCCTCTGTAGCTTGCGGGATGATTACCGCAACCTACTTCAAAGTCTCGTCTGCAGTATCCTTGTATACGTCCAAAGCAGGGACGTGGCGTGATGTTCTAAGCAGGGTGTTCTACTTTCTTTTTTTTTGAATAATACAAACGTACATATGTATATACTCAGTTTTCTCCAGGACCACGACGAGGATGTTAAGTAAACAAGGCCAACAAAATAATTTATTTAGAACGGGGCAACCACACAACCAAAATTTTCTTTCATAGTTAGGAATCTAAAAATGTCTAGTAAAAGCTTTACTAGGTAAACCTTACAAATCAAATCCGGAAGAGACGGTGTTGGCCTTCCAAAACTAATTATTTCCAGTCTTTCTTCCGAATTCAATTGAGAAAATGGTTTCTTCAATAAATTTTCAATAGCGCATCGACAGGTCATTTTTCTCTATACGATTTGGCTTAAAAGAACGACATGCATATCTAACTATTGCCAAAATGCGAATGATCAATGATGATGTAAGAATAAACATGTTTCCGCAACATGTTTTCAATGCAAATATTTGAAAAAAAAAACACGCCTATTGTTGTGTTGCTTTTTGCTTTCGCTTCAGTCGATTATGTTCTACAAATATAGAGCACATCGAAATCGAACAAATAACTAATATCAGGAGAAGAGAATCGAACAAAATTCAACCAAACAAACGTTAACATGCGAAATAAAACAAAATATGAAAACCAACAAAATACCCACAGGCCACAGCTAACATCTTCCTCGCTAAAGAAAGGGTAGAAAATGTATTGTATCGAGCCTGCCTGCGTGCGCAGTTTGCTAGGGAACTCAAATTGATGCGAAACAAAACAGAATATGAGAAGCAACATAATACCCACAGCTAACATCTTCCTCGCTAAAGAAAAGGGTTGTATCGAGCCTCAGTGCGCAGTTTGCTGGAGAACTCAAGTTGATGCGACCCACAACTAACATCTTCATCGCTAAAGAAAATGTGTTGTATCGAGCCCGGGTGCGCAGTTTGCTGGAGAACCCAAATTCATGTTATTGTACAGATGATTGTTGGGACTTTGAATGTGGTAGAACGTTTTTTTTATATGGATATTTCCTTTGGGTTGGTGCGCTAGTAAGTGGAGAACAACCGGGCGAGTCGACGTCGACCTGAATTTAATAAAAAGTTGGTTTGGATAGGTTGCTGGATAGAGGTTTGAAAGTATGTATGTATGACGGCGCGCACCGTTCAATTTACTTACGAAAAGAGGAGAACATTTTGTTCAACGTCAATTTGTGTTGAATGGTTTATATACATTTTGGTATTGCGATTTTGACTGCAGTGTTTGGTTTGGTTGATTTGGCTATGGACGGTGCGGCATAACAGAGTGAACAAAAGTGGATGTTTAAGCATTATTTTTAATTAAGTATTTTTGAATTGTAACTCAATTAGATATTGTTTTTTTTTTTTTTTTTTATATTGTTAGCACATGTATATAAACAAATAAATTTTTCATAAGGATGGATTTCGTTGGGGTGTGCGGAGAACACCTGCGCACCTTAGAGTAAACGTCACTGGTCCAAAGGCTTGACATCGCATCGTTTGCATTGTGGAATAAGCTTAGAATTTTTCCGAAGAGGCTCGATTTTTGCAACTATGGCCATGATTAATTTCAAAGTGTGCTGATATGTACGAGTAGAGTGAATTAAATAAATAAAATACTTTCTTTCTCTCACTAACGTTATGCTTAGTTTTATTTAACAAGAAAAATATGAACACGTTTTATTTGTGTGTCATTGACACGTCCAATCGCCGTCGCTGCAGATATCCAAAAGAGAAAGAGCCAGACCGGAAAAAGGCGAAGTGACAGCTGCAAAATAAGATGGCTGATCGTGGCTCTGTTCGCATGTTACGCCTGCAACCTGTGGTGAATTCTATGTTGTGGGGGTCGTCACATAAGCAAAGGTCTTTTTAACGTTTTCTTGATTGTTGAAAGAAAGTATAAATAGTGACAATGGCCTTTGGTTTATCGCTGATTCTCCAATGGAATCTTTTATTATTTCTTTTTTAATGAAGTTGAATGCTTCTAGGGCTTGGAATCCCTTTTGAATCAAGTCTTCAACTATTTCTTTTCCACTACATGAGGAATGAAGGCCTCTGGCTACTAATTTAAGAGACTTGTCACGTCAGCATAATCAGCATTGATTTTCCAATTATCTTTGTTGTATATGATGTACTATACACTTGCATTATTTTTTCGTTACCTTCTCGACTGTTAAATGAAACCAATTTTGAAGTTAATGTTAATTTCCATTGGAGCCATGTCGTTTCGACATCAAAGGTATCCAAAAAAGGGAAGGTGTTGTTTTTTTTTTCTTCAATTTCATCATTTGCCCTCGTTTTTGAAGAACGAATTTCTTCAGAAAGAGTTCAGTATCCGCTCTGTTTTCTAGCGCAAGTGTAGAGGGGCACTTCACTACACAATGATATATAAAATAATACTCATCCACCATGTATAGATCCTAAAATACGACCTCATTTCCTATATACATACATACATACTACATATGTATTATGCTTGTTTGTCACTCACGGGTGCATGCATATAAAACAATGCATCTTCAATTTCCAAGTGATTTGTCACACTACGTCCGTGCACTTTACTTCAATTAAGCTCCAGCAAAAAATGTTACCACCTCGAGCAACATTACGTGAGCCCGCATCCAGTGTCCACACTTACGATGCGTTCAGGTGTCATTGGTTCGTTTGGCAGTTTTGTGGTTTGAAACGCCCAGAGAACCATCGATGGAGAATCCCCTACATTGCGTACGCGGTGATCCTTAATCTGAGCGTCACTTTAGCATTTCCACTTACGCTGATTGTCAATTGTTTTCTGTCGGTGGGCTTCAGCAGTCTGTGCGAAAATCTGTACATGACCATCACGGATGTCAACTGTAATTTTAAGTTCCTCAATGTGTTCATTGTTCGCACCAAGTTGGAAGCGGTGAGGCATATCCTTGATAAGTTGGACAGTCGAGCAAGAGCCGAAGATGAGGTGGAAGTGTTGCGGACGGGCATGAAATCGGTTAACAAGTGTTTCTGGATTTTTGCCGGAATGTTTTCGTGTGCGATTGTGTCAAGCCAGCTGGTTGTGTACATGGCTAAGGATCGAACTTTGATGTATCCCGCTTGGTTTCCTTTGGACTGGGAGAATTCCTATCGGGACTTTGTGATTGTCCATTCGTATCAGGTGTATGGATTGACAGTACAAGCGATACAGGATTTGGGAAATGATACGTTTCCGCAGGCATATTTGAGGATACTTTGTACTCATATTGAGGCCTTGTCGCTGCGGATCTCCAAGTTGGGACGCAGGCAGGATATTGATTGTGAATGGAACTACCGGGAGCTGGTGGAGTGCATCAAGGATCATCAGATTATTATTGAGTTGGTCATGGATTTGTAATACCTACTTGTTGCGGTTCTGCTGTATGTGGTTAAGTATTAACAAGGAAGGGGTATTTAGAGCTGAAGTGGCGGGAGGGATTGTGTTGTGCAATATGCTTATTTTGAGGCTTTCCTGTGTACGCTACGCTGTTTGCATTTGGAATTTTATTTCCTTTGCCATAGCGGGTCATTTACAGAGTACGTGTTCCACGACATTCCTTTTCGACAGGAATCATTCTTGGTTAGCCCCGTTTCCCTCCTGTTTTATCTAAGCGTAAGGGATCAATAAAATAACTTATTATGATTCTTAGGTTATTAGTTTAACTAGCGTTTAGCGTATTCACACTGCCAGGAGTTAAGTTGATAAAGTAATTTACCTGGCTTTGGTCACTCAAACCCGCTTTAATCATCTAAGGACGAATTGACCACATACATACATGAGCCCAGCTAATCAAATGCAAGTAGATACATTAGTTCTTAATGTTGCCTTTATTTTCAGGCTTTACAAGACTATCCAAGAGATAATGTCGACAGCATGCCTGGTTCAGTTCGTTTGCACCGGACTCTCTCAGTGCACAATTGGAGTGTATATGGTGTATGTGGGCTTGGATTACTCGAAACTCTTCAACATTATAATGTTCTTTGTCATGGTTACCTTGGAGGTCTTGATTCTGTGCCATTTTGGCGATCAGCTCTGTCAGGAGGGTGAACGCTTGACTACAGCGATTTACTCATGCAACTGGATCGATCAGAATAGACGCTTCAAGCTGGCTTTGATGCTACTGCTGAGACGGTCACAGAGGCCAATCGTAATAATGGCTGGCAACTTCATACCGGTCCGATTGCCAACATTTATTCAGGTTAGATTATGCCGTATCGAAAGTATGTACCCAATCAAATTCTTTCTACTTTACAGGTTATGAAGACGGCTTACTCTACATTCGCTGTACTAAGCGAAGTGAAATAAGGGTTTTCTTTTATAATTTATCAGCTCTACAACACATTCAAATGATGCGCCATCTGTTGGTTTCTTATAAAAGAATTAATGCAATAGTTTTCAAAATTATCTGCTTTAGAGTGCACATAAATAAGTTTCCAATATTTCTGAACGTTGTTCTATTAATGTAATGATTATGTACGTGTACAAGAAACCAGCAGATGGTCCACTCTTTGTAGATTAGATATACATCGTGACTTCGGAGCCCAATTTACAAAATTACTTAAGTGCACCTTACACAACCGTAAGTGTTAGTTATTCTTGCACAATAAGATTGTTTGAATAAATGTTTGATGTGATACGAGGGTTGCTACTTGTTTTGAGATAGACAAGTAAAAATAAATATTTATAATCGAAAATAGCTTTATTGTTTTTCAAAATATTCTCCATGAAGGTAAATACACTTTTGCATGCGTTTGAACCAATTTTCGAAGCACTTTTTCCACTCCGATTGAGGTACCTCCAAAACATGTGATTTAAACGCATCAACCACTTCTTCAGACCTCGAAAAACCGTGCCGTTGTGATGTTTTTCAACTCCAAAATGTAAAATCAAACGACTTCAAGATAATCAATAAAAACAACCGTATCGTTCTCTGGTTAAAACACAACTCCTCGCCCAAATCGGGGGCGAAGTTTCATAAAGTATCGTCGCAGAGATCAGGTAGACACACGCCGACACACGCCACCTAGACGTTCTCACGGTGTTAGAAATGCAAGCGATGCATTTGTCTGCCTAATCACACGCGTAAAGTATTTTTTGGATAATAGGCGTGTTTTTTTTTTCAAACCTATATAGGCTAAACATGTTTCCGCAACATGTTTTCAATGTAAAATACAACAAAACCTTAGCCTGGATAATTATCCAGTCTTATTTTTGTATGGAGAGCTTTTTCGAAATATATATAGATTTGAAAAAAAACGCACCTAATATTACGCAGACGATACTTTACACCACACCCTCACGTTCTATTTTTTATCTGCGGGAATAAGAAGATGGTATGGCCGGTGACCCATCAATTCAATGTTTTGAATGCTTGAAAATACACTTGTTTCAGGCGATGTGTGATAGCTTGCATTTTCATGGTGGAAAATGATTCGTCTTCTGCGATAGGTTTCCTTATTTTTCCGATCACTTTAAAAATAAATAAAAAACTACATTTCAGTATTCAGCACCGGGTCTGGTATTGGGGATGGTTTGCTTCAGTCCTCTGGATATGTACTAACTACACTGTTTTCCAGCTAGAATTTTCAAGCAGTACTTAAAACTGTTGGAATTGAAGTATATCTGGTAAGGAGATTCCAGGAAAGTATGTCCAGTAGACATTCCATGGCGTTTTCGCTTTACCCACAAGTCTCCCGGATTTCGGTTTAGCTTTCTCTCAGTTGGGTTTATATTTAACTCTGTACTGTGCAAGTGTGCAATAACATCGCGAAAGCCAATGTTAACTGTTTCGCTATGATAAAAATAAATGTATCTGTATCCCTTTGAATGATTTCCATCCTAGGGATGCGTACCTTAGAGACTTAGTCAACGTGCTTGTGTACCCCAAACATCTGTGCTCCACAATGGTGGCTAGCTTTTCATGTTGGCCCAGCTATTCTATTTCTCAGTTGACAGTGGTTAGGGCAGTGACAGAGGAAATGGGCTGTGTCCTCATGTGCCTCTTCGTCACCGCATCCCCTGCAAATGTCATCATCATTCAGTCGTAATTTCTTCATATGGTATCTGGCCCAGTTAGCACTCCTATTAGCATTGACAACAGCTTTATGTCTTTTTGTAGGAGTTTCCTTGTTTCCGTTTCGTCGTATTCTGGCCACAATATTCTTGATACCTCGCAGGTTGTTAGTGATCTGGATCTCCACCTGTTACTTGCTTCAATTACTGATCTTTGCTCGAAGGTTACAGAGTGGAGGTTTAACCTTTCCATCTGCTTGTTCTCTATCTAGGGCTGAGTCCTTTCTGGCCAGTTGATCTGCGGCTACGTTGCTTGGTATCCAGCTGTGGCCAGCAACACAGAAAAGTTTTACATTATGCTGCGTGCCGAGAGCCTTCAGCTCTTCACGGCAGCACTTTACAAGCTTCGATGTTATTTGCGCAGCAACTATTGCTTTTATGGCCGCCTGGGCTGTCAATGTAAGTATTGATATCCTCTTGTGATGCCTTCTCATTTAGTATTGGGGAGGATTTAGTGAAATGACAGCGGAAACGAATTCGAGTAACACAAAAATTGAAATAGCCGTTGTTTTAGAAATTAAGTACTCGACTGCTCGTACCCTGAACCGCTAGATTAAAAAAAAAGAGGACTGGATAAGATTGACATCTTAGGACCCCAGGGGGCCTATTCCTGTACACGAGTGAGAGTCAATTTCATGTGACAGTGATGAAATGGTATTCTTGAACACGATTCACTCAATTTTGGTATTTCTGTACTCGAACTCAAACGTCAGATTTCACTCGAGTGAAAATGTAGGTATTCCTAGAGACGATAATGACTGTTTTCTTGTGACAAATTGCTCGTTTAAGAATAGTTGTCGAGTGTCGCTGTCGTGTGAAGTAGCAATGGATTCTGCAAAAATGTAAGTTAATTTTATAGCATTGTTGAACGATTTTGGTGAATAGTGAAATTATTTAATATTTGTATTCATTTTAGGGTAAAAATAGAACGAAGTTTTGGTGGATTTTTTTTAAAAACATTAAAAAAAAATGCAACAGCCGCATTCAGTCTGCGGCAGCAAGTCAAAAATCGAATGAATTGTGGAAGGAATTAAAGGCCCATCTGTAAAAGACGTGACTGGGTGGAAGAAGTTAATTATATGATACGCTAAAATTATAAAAATTAAAACGTTATATTTTATATTATATTTGTTGATAATTTATTGTATTCTATTTATAGATTTGGTGCAATTACAAAAATATTTTGAAAAGAAAAACACACTATCCACTGAAGACGATCTGCTGCGGCTTTTAAAGCATGGTGTGATTGTTTCGAGCAAATAATGGAAAACATCTTTTTTCACTCTAAATAATTCCTGAAAACTGTAAAATATAAAATATAACATTAATAACATAACATATTTGTTTTTGGCGTAACACTTACGTGTTATTCGGTAATTCCAAACGATTTCACGCATCTCATCCTTTTTGAAGTGAATTTGCGGTCGTCCGAGCTTTATCACGATCATCAGTTAATTAATAATAATTTATAAAATAATATTATTATTAATAAAATTAATTAATAATTCACAAAAAAAAAAACTAAACTTTAAAACAACCATTTCATTTTTTCAAATATAAATGCTGAAATGAAATGTCAAATCAGCATTAAGTGAAGTTGGGTGTGGTTTAAAATTGTGTTCTCGAGTGAGAGACAGTCGATCGAGTCCAGGGGCCCTACTCTGTATTTCGTTACGAAAGTCAATCCTATTCGAAATTGCTTTTCGTTTCGTTTTTGAATTGGTACTCTGTAACACTTTCGGAATGTAAAAAATACTACTAGATGATTTTCCCACTTAAGGATTTTTTTTTGTCGAGTCTCGATATATTTCTTAGGAGATATGTCAAATCAATAAACCGAGAATAGGAGGAATAATATTGTTGTGAATTTTAAAGGAAGAATTTAATATAATAAAAAAGGAAAATGTATTCTGTTGCACTTCGGATGGACGAAAAAACAAGTTAAGAACGGATTGAGTGGAAAATTATACGGGATAAATCAAATATTATTGAAAAAGGTAAAACTCGGTTGGTACCAAGGATTCATATCACCATTACTTATCATTTATTATTTTAGTTTTGTTCAGAACTTTCGTCTTTCGAAGGATGCTTTTTTGTATGTTTTCAATTGCATACGAGATGAACTTCCTTATCCTTTGAGATCCACTGGAGTCCCTCTAAATTTAAAATACCCGATGATGCATCATCAATCAGCATTGAACAGCAACATGGAGAACATTGCAAAGAGAATACGGGAGCAAATCAAAAATAATTAATTAAATCAATAAACACAAAAAATAAAGCACACATGAATGGCTTGCTTGTTTAAATTGTTATCATCACTAAAATTTTCTTAAAAATCTTGCATTTGCAGGTACTTTTAAATCCTTCCGTTAGCGAATTAGTTGTAGAAAGAAATTTTCCGTTTTTCAATGCTTTTGACATTAGGAAACGAGTTACAGAGTATCAAAATTCCACTTTCGGAATTGTAAATCCGAAAGTAGTAGATTTCATTCCGCTATCGAAATAGAGAGTATAAAATATTCGTTTTCGGAAAATTTCCGTTTCGAAACGAGATACAGAGTAGGGCCCCAGGAATACCAAAACGTACTCGACTCGACTGTGGGCTCACTTTTGACGTCTCACTCGACTCGTGTACAGGAATAGGCCCCCAGGCTTGTATCTTGCCGGTTGAGTCATCGTTTGCACTTTTTCATAAATCAGGAGAACCGATGGTTTTTTCTTTCTTTTTTCAAATAAAACCAAATTTTATTTAAGCATTTGCTTGTTTAATGTTTTTTTTTTTTTGTTTTTTTATTAAATTATTTAATAAGAAATAATCAATTGTATTATTATTAATAATTAAAAAATAATAATAACCATAGTCTAACGTTGTTTTACTGTTACTTATCGATTTATAATATGTATAACATAATTTTAATGTATTTATATTGATAATTTATATATAAAAAGAAATAAAGAATAATATAATAGTAAGCGAAACTGAGAGAGAATACAACTGTTAACAATTTATTTATTTATTATTATAATTTTGTTTCTTGTGTTCTTTTCTTCATATAGATATACATCATAGATTTGCTGGTAAATAATAATTTGCTATTTCGAAATCACGACTTCGGTTTGTTTCTTTTATTTTGCTTATTTTTTTTTTCGAAGAAGTAAACTTATAGTTGGGATGTTCGCAGATGTTCTCAATGATAAATTAATTACAACACTTATTCGTGAGCTACAGCGTGTGTTTTTAAGCTCCTTAAACTTATTTGTAACTGAAATGAAAATGAAAACAATTAGGTCAAAGTTATATTTTTCAAAGAGAATGTATTTAAATATTCGAGTGCAAAGGGATGAACTTGGCCAATGAAATGCAATTCTAGTTGCAGTGGACTCATTTGCTTTTTTTTCGAAAGAAAGTTGTTAAACGAAAACTATGAATTTAATTTAAAGCGAAACATGTATGGTGATGTGAGCAAGTGCTATAATTATAATCCACTAAATTGTACACATACATACACACAAACATTTTCTTTTTTTATTTTATATTTTTTTAATTTGGAATAAAAGTGCGTTTTTATTGAAGAAAAAGCCAATGAAACTCGACATTAATTTAATCTCTACGTTATGACAAAGAGAACAAACTTTGAGGTAGTAAAGGACTTTGTCTAGCTCGGCTCTGCTATAACATCACAAAATGATATCTTGTCGGAAATCAAACGCAGGATAACTCTTGCCAATCGCAGTTTCTTTGGGCTAAGAAGGCACCGTAGCGCAAGTGGTTAGTGCGTCGGACTACTGTGCCAGCGGTCTTGGGTTCGAATCCCGCCGCAAACACCTAAAAGTTTTTCACAGTGCCCACCTCTTTCGAATGTCTGACAAGCATCAAAGAGTATCATTTGTCACGATTGAGCTTCTCAACTCGCCGTTCGGAGTCGGCAAAAAACTGTAGGTCCCTTCAATTCGTGCAAAAATATAACACGCACACACAAATGGTTGCGAGAAGCAGGCCCAGGTTCACCTCGAGCTGTAGCGCCAACTAAGAAGAAGAAGAAGGCAAATGATTAGTAAAGCCCTTTCGCGATGGACTAAGGAGACTTTATATAAGACCCTTATCATCCCAGTCTTGCTGAAACATAGGCCCATATTGTGAGTGTCGATCAACGATCGTCACGACAATTGTCGATTGCGTCGATTGATTCGCACAAAACTCTTTCACATTTCTAAAAAAAAGCATTGACTAGAAACTTGTGATCGACTATAGGCGACTGTCAAATCGACAAATATCGATCACAATCACAATATACAGTACCAAAATCAGCACTCGACGATCGATAGTTGTCGCTTATCGATCGTTGATCGACACTCGCAATAGGGGCCATAGACTTTATCGAAAGCGGATAAAGATATCCTTGGTCGTTTCGAAAGAAAAATCCTTCTTAGGATATTTGGTCCCGTTTTCGTTGACGGATTTTGGAGGAGAAGATTCAACTACGAACTATGTGAGCTGTACGGTGACATTGACCTCCGGCCCGCAGAGTATTCGAATCTAACCCAGATGGTCAGCGCAGCAGAGGACGCCCTCGCCTAAGGTGGCGCGCACAAGTGGAAAAGGACCCCGACCAACTTGAAGTGCGCAACTGTAGGCAGTTAGCTAAGGACCGGGCTAGTAAATACATACAGCTCTAGTTGATTGAAGAATTCCAGTTTTCAAGCGGTTAATTCTTTTAAAATATAGCTTCTGAAGCTGAAGTTTTTTTATGTAACATATGTACGTTGTTAGATTTTCTTGATTTCAGAAATCATGTATGAGTATGGTACAAACACCAGTGCATCCAAAACGACAAATAAACAATTTTAATCAAATGTGTTTATTAATAAGCAATGGTTAGGTATGTTATTTACTTCAATTAGTAGTGTGTACAATAATAAGTGCGAACGTTTATGAATATGGTATCTAACTATTTACAGCATAACAAATAAACAAAGTAGCGATTTCTATACAACCATTGAGACCTGAAAACACCTGCGAAATAATAGCTAACTACAGCAGAGCCTAATATAGGTATACTGCTACTAATAAGTGCCCATAGATTGCGTTAGCACCCGTTACAGGCCTATGGATTGATTTGTGTTTCAAAGACAATCGACTAAAAGGGTTTGAAAGAATTTGTTTAATACCATTTGGAAAGTATTTCACCTATTGCAAGTAAGCATAAGTAAATCGACGCGGTTAGGTAGGTAGGTAGAAATGGTGCTTTCGGTGGATGGAAAACCAAAATAGAGCAAAAGGACGCCGCGCCGTTTTGACACCACAACCTCAGGTGACCCGTCTCTTCGGATGTTGTTTGAGATACATATTTACATCCACTCTGTGGAGTTTATGTAGTGGATCAATTCTCCAATTCTTTTCTGGAATATCTCTTTAAAGTCGTCAAAGAAAGGTTTGCCCAGTATGCGTTGCCTGGGTCTTTGCACAGAGTTCTTTGTAGCAGCTCCATTATTTTTGACCTAATGTAATTTGGCTATATCTTTCTGGATATAACACAGTTTATCAGACTGATCCAGCTGAGACCAGCTAGATCGACAGTTATTTGATAAAACTAAAATTAGATAACAATCGTTCAAAGAAGGGTGAATTCGTAAGCGTCAATTGCATGACGATGATCACGATCAAGAATTCGAAAACGTTTTGACACGTCCGTCAACAATTCGCAAACCGATTGCCACTGCAGCTGATTGCAATACATCGTGCAACAGCGCATTCGATTTAATTTTAATGCGCTTGCGTCTCAGCACTCCAAATGATCATCGCAACTTTCACGTGATCGTCGTGCATCGACATTCAAATCAAATAACAAATTCTGCGTAAATACATTGCTATCTTAGAAATTAAAACCATCAAAATATCTAATTTACATTAATGACAAAGCGAAAATTTCTTCAGAATTTATTCCCGATCGCTCTGATGGAGTCCCAATCAAACTTTGTGCAATTCAATTCAAAGAAAACCGACATCACCAATGCCAAACGGAACACGTCTTATCGACGACAAATTTCAATGTTTAGAGCACAAATGTGTCGTTTCATATTATTTTCCTAAATTTGTCTACTGTTTCGGGTTGAGCCTCAGAACACCGACAACAAACAGAAACCAGCAGTTCCATTGACATTATGTGACTGACCTACTAGAAAAGCTGTTGTGGTTTACCAGCAACTGCATAAAGCGTTATAAAACTTATATACGAAAAATTTAACTTTTAAGTTTGATCAGAAGAAAAAAAACAGCTTCATAGAATTGGATATTTCTACGAGATCTGTGTCGAGGCTTATGTGTGTTATATTGGGCTTCTTTGCTCAATTAAACATAATATTTCTCTGCGTCTATGTCCATTCTTAACGAAAACTTTAAAATAAATAAAACGCCAGCCAGTGCAAAAATAACAACGAAATTTTGTTTCTCAAAAACAAATGTCCAGCTATCGACAACGAAACACCTTTTTTTGTTTCTTTATTTTGCAGCATGCGGTGTGCTCCGCCGTAAGCAAGTGCAAATTCGATAACGACGCTGGTTTGAAACGTTTTCATTCGGTAAGTTGCCCGTATGCAAAGCCATGTATTTTCGACAACCAGTCATAAAGCACATCGAAATAAAACATGTGTTTTGTTCTGCCTGGTTTGGTGTGTGTTGTCTCTTAAGAGACAACTTTGTACTACTTTTTCAACAGTCACAAGAAAACGCTTTGACTGCTCCGGTATGTGTTCAGCTTTAAGGAGTGGCTAAGAAACATGTTTTCTGGTTTTATTGCAGCGCAGGATTGGCGAATTATTTAAGTTGGAGAATATGCTCGGCAAGAGCTCTCACACAATAATTGGAGAGCCTCAAAAAAGCAGCATCACATTTTATACTTCGGACACAACTTACATCACAGAATGAAAAAAAAAAAAACAAAGAGTGAATTAGTCTGAGATTAATTATTCATTGCTATTCAGTGGCATTAGGCTTCGTAAGGCAGCTCATAAACGAATAAGTAAACAATTAATCCATGACTGTAAGTGTGATATTATTAAATTAAATAATAAGCAAACAAATAAAATAATTATATAAAACAATAGTGAATACCCAAAACACAACATGCAAATTATTTTTTTTTTGTTTTAAACCAAAACACCCACCAGCCAAGCCAATGTAAATACAAAAAAAAAACAGAAAAACAAACAAAAATATATAAATATAAGAAAATAACTAACCAAAACAAGTCGAATATGTATTCAACCAAAAAAATGCAATCTAGCATTATGCACATCATAACACAGATCACTCAATATAAACATATAAATAACGTGTTTTTATATATTCATCTGGAATTCATTTTCGATAATTTTTTAATATTTTTCAATAGTTGTGTGTTATTCGAATTACGCTCGTTTTGTTGTTGAACAGAGAAGAGGGGAGATATTTTTGTTTTGTGTTGATTTAGCTTTTGATAATTTTGTTGGATTGTATGTAGTAGAAATGAGTTTTTAGATTTTGTGGATGGTTTTTTGTTGTTTTGTTTTTGTTTGTTTATAGGTGCCTACATTCCATATCCCTGGTATGCCATGTTTGGCGCATATCCAGGCGCATAATTTTGGGCATATTGTGGTGGAATACCCATTCCTGGGCCGGCGGTTATCATTAATTGCGGTTCCATTGTTATTATGTTCTTGTGTTCAACAGTTTCATCCTCTTTTTCCCGTTGGGCCTCGGTCTGTTCGAGTTTGTCGACTTTGGTGGTATATTCGCGGATGACCTGTTTAAAATAAAAACACAAATTAATGATGCCTTTTGTACAAAGATAGCGGTGGTAACTTACTTGAATAAGGTATGGCATGGCAAAGTCCATAATATTGTGTTTCCATGCTAATTCGAGTATAACATCCGGTCGAAGGAGGTCGTAACACTGCAAAAAATTAAATTATAGATTTGAGATTCTATTCATTTGTTGCAACGAAATAATTTAATATTTTATATATAAAACTCTTTGAGGCAACATTCTACACCAGGGAAAAATACTTGTGTTCCGAAAAAGGTGGAATATTTTCAAGTATGGATCGCAATGTTTTGCATCCACAACTAAGAAATACATGAGGAAGTTAAATAAAATGTATTACCAGCTCCTGCAGTCAATAATACGTATGGTTTAGGTTAGGTTAGGGCGCTAGAATCGTGTACTATCGAATCGGCACTAGTCAGGAGCTGCCGCACAATGCTCATGGCATTAGGCATGCAGAACCGGATAAGACTATGTTGGGTGCCTGGTCACACCGGGATAGAGGGCAACGAGTTTACCGATGAGACGGCAAGGAAGGGGGGGGGGGGGGGGGGGACTGCCACTACCCGAGGCAGTGGAAGTAGCTCCACCACTTTGCTGCATTAAATCAAAGCTAAAAGATATGATTACAGGAAGGGCTAACCATAAATGGTCTAACATTGTAGGGCACAGGGTTTCCAAGGCACTTTGCTCAGCGCTGGACCGTAAAAGGACCAGCGAAATCCTTAGACTTAGCAAGGCACAAGTGAGTATTGTCATAGGAATTTTATCCGGGCACTGCCTTCTGGGTAAACACGCCAAGAGGCTCGGATTCAGAGACACGGATAGTTGCAGGCGTAGCAGAGGATATCGCACATATTCTGTGTGAATGTCAGGGCAAAGCACGTAGTCGCAGAAATATTTTAGGCTCCTACTTCTTTTGTAACCTAGAGGTTTAGGTCTAGGCCATCCTTAGATGGTTTCTTTGGGGATCGCGATGGGCCCACTTTGGTGCCTAGTGTTTTGGGATGGCTCAGCCTATTAACCCCTCTGAACCTAACCTAACCTAGGTTAGGTTTGTGAGTTAACGCCGAGGAAGATTGCATTGATCCATTGTGATGCCCCCATTAGAATAAGTTGATGTGTTCCTTATTTGCATGGATATATTGGATTATTGGATTATTAAGGATTCTTCAATCAACCTGAAGCTATGACAAAGCTGCAGATATGCTTAACCGGTTTCCCGAAGAGTACCTCCAAATCTTGGAAAAAATGACTGTCCAGACTCTTAAATCGAACCTGATAGATGGGCAGTAACCCGCGCAGCTTCTGGACAGATCGTTTTTACAGTATGATACCGAAGTGGTGGTTTCGATGGAGGAAAACCCAAATAACGCGTAAACGGCGCCGTTGTGGTACCACAACCTCAAGTGACACGTTTATTCGAATGTAATTTTGAGATATGTATTTATATCCAACCTGTGGAGTTTAAGAATAGGATCAGCTCTCCAATCCTTTTCTCGGATATCGCTTTAAGGTCGTCGAAGAAAAGTTTGCCAGTATGCGAGAGCTGGACATTTGCACAGAAAGTGAATAAGCGAATCTTTTTTCATTTTCATCTTTGCAGCTACGGCAGAAACTGTTGTAAGAGATCGCTAGTTTGGCTACATTGTCCCCTATTGACCAGTGCCCTGTACTAACTGCCACTACTCTAACGATATCTATGCGGGTTCTTTGTAGCAGCTCGTTTGTTTTTGACCTGTTTTAACTTGGACATATCATTCTGGATAAGACACAGTTTGTCAGACTGGTCCAGCTGAGACCGGCTAGTGTTAAGAAGTGTGAAAGCATCTATAGGAATATGAACGTTTTCCGCTAGTGAGCTGTTAAGGCTGACCTTCGCCTGGTTAGTTCGTCGGCTCTCTCATGCCCTTCTATGACGCTATGTCTTAGAACTCAGAGAAGAGTGACTGTAGCGTGGTTGTACAAGCGATTGAGTTTTTCCTGGCTTCGATCTACTATTTTTGATGAGGTGATTGCCGAATATATGGCTTTAATTGCAGTAGCATATTCGCTCGATACGACTTGGAAACGTACATACATGTTACATGGAAATAACTGAAACTCATTGCAGAATTCCAACACCACATGAACGAACGAAAGAAGCCCCGTTTTGGTGGCAATTATTGAATTTATGCTACTTATTATCTGTCCCTGTGTTTTAAGTGGTCAGGAGCACCAGAACCTAACCCTAAGACGTATATGTGTAGACAGAAAAACAAATGAGTGCAAAAGAGCTGACATTCCCAATTTCGATGCGAAATCCAGGTCATGTTTACATTTCATACTTAAGACATTCTCAAAATTGTTATCGAAACAACACCTTACCTGGAATAAACAAGCAGCGAAACAATCGAAAGCATTACGCTCCAGGAACCAACCCAGCAGTTCTTCGGCAATCTCCTGCTTGCCGGATTCAGCTGCATATTCCATTGCATCCTTAAATAATTTGTCTTTTTTGCATAGTTCCACACTCTGCTTCCAGCGGTTGTTTCCTACAAAAAAAAAACAATGATATAATTATTTATCTACGATTTTTACAAGTTACTCTGCATCATCGCCACTCACCTTTGTACAAATACGCCGCAATTCTCCTGAACTCTGTCAATTCGTGTTTCTCGAGCTTCTGTGCAAGAGCGATCGTATCGAAATTATCAAATCCGTCAATTGAATTCCTCAGTCCTTGATAGTCTTCCTCTTCGATTAGCAGTCCATTCAATGCCTCGTTGATCGCCTTATTGTTAAGGCTCTGTACCGAACGCAAATACGGTTTAACCAGTTGAAGGTGTCCTGTTTTCGAGAAGAAGCTAACCGCCCGAGTGTGATCCATTCGTGGTGCCAATACCAGCAACATGTCGTTCAATAACAGTGGCTTGTAGTCCAAATAGAATTGGATTGCTTTGTAATACAATTCAATATTGGCCACCTTGGTGATGATGTCCTTGAAGTGACCCTCGCGCCATGCTTCTGTGGGATGAGCCATCATTGCCAGTACAGCATTATCATATTCCTCGTATTTGTCATAGAGGAACACCAATTCGGACCACAAATGTGCTGATTCAGCGGCACGTAATACTTTCGGGATATTGACACGCGACCAAAACAGTTCTAAGTGTTCGCGCATCTTCGAGGGCTTGAATTTCGAGTACAAGATGGCCAGCTCGGTGAACATTCCCATGTGAGCGCGTTCGAGACCCAAAGCGGACTCAAGCAGGGCAATCAACTCTTCAAAGTATCCACGATCCTGGTAGTAGTTAATGAGATCTTCGAGCTCATCGGCGTGAACAACAATATGGAGACCGCACATTTGTGCCAAACGGAATTCCTCTGCATCGACACAGGCGAAGCACACCTCTTTCCACGTGCGAGTGGAGTTAGCTTTACGCGCACCATCAACGGCACCTTGGAACTCCTTTAGATACACCAGTGTAATAGCCAGACGGGCGAAATTGCTTACATTGTTGTAAAGGAGCTTGGCAGCATCGTACATTCCATCGGAGAAGCAACGATCACCAATCTTTTGAATGTCAGCGTGGTTAGGACCGGAAATAAATTCTTCCAGATCGGCCAAGCGACCAGTTCGCGCATATGCGTAGATGAGTTCGCTCTCGATGTAACTCTCGCGTGCCTTCTTTCGTGCCATCTGCAAATAACGCACCAAATCATCCCACGACTGGACGCTGGAGGCAGTCTCAACCACATCCATGTACGCACTGGGATCATCGGCTTTGATATAACTGTCAATTGCTTCCTTGACCAGTCCTTGTTGCAGTTGTGCCTTGGCTAGTTGTGACCACACCGCTGGTTCGTTGCATCGTTCGGCGAACTCGTAGGCTCGTTCTAAGTTATTAACCTGCTCGATCAGCACCTGAATGGCAGATGTGTTCACATCGAACTTCTTAAATATAGCAAACGCCTCCTCGTACAGCTGGTTAGAGATTGCAATGTTGGCAATATCTGGAGCATCATAATTGTCCAAGCGGTTTATGTAGTCCATGACTCGCGTACGATCTGCCTTAATGGCTGTGAGGATAAGCAGATTTTGCAAATTGCGATGATCCGAGAAGACACTAGAATCAAGGACAATTTTCTCCAGCAGTTCAATCAATTCATTTGGCAAATCGGCTGTCATGAAAGCCTTCACAGTTACCGAGATATCATCGGGATCCTGGGTCTCTGAAAGAGCGGTCTGCACCACTTGATCAATCAGTTGACGTTTGTAGGGGTTGGCTTCTGCGAGAACCTCAGCCCATAGCTCTGGATCTCTGCGACGTACCAAGTAGCGAGCTTCGCTCTTGAATAGAGAATTCTCATTACACACGGCGATCAATTCACGATCACACTGACCACGTT
Source organism: Brachyopa scutellaris (assembly GCA_949775065.1). Classification (NCBI taxonomy): domain Eukaryota; kingdom Metazoa; phylum Arthropoda; class Insecta; order Diptera; family Syrphidae; genus Brachyopa; species Brachyopa scutellaris. The sequence continues at coordinate 81,268,171 of OX459112.1, read as the reverse complement.
CATAGGCCACACAGGCTAGGTGTGGATCACGCTTCTCACAGTAACGTCCTACGACACGACTGTCATAATACTGATTTTCCTTAAGGAACCGTTCTGGATTATTATTCGAATCAATATAGATCTTGGCCAGAGCATTGTGGGTTGCAGCCTCGATACATCCCTCATGGACACGAGACTCCAACCAGGGTAGGAGCAACTTCAAGCGATTACGCTTCTCAACTTCTTCAACTAACTCGTCGGTGGAAAACTGACCCTTGACCACAAGAATAAGGTTCTTGATAATATCCTCTGAGCAGTCTACATCTAACAGTCCTCCAACGACAACAGGCAACCTCGATGGATTCACCTTCTGCACATATATTTCAATGTACTTCTGCAAGTTGTTGCGATACAAGTACAATACCAAGTCATGGACAAAGTCAAAACGATCACAAACAATGATCAACGGGAGCTGATCAGTAAGTTTGGCTTCCTTCAGGAAATTCTTAACTCGTTCTGCGTTGTAGCAGTTCGATTCGCGGCAAATTCTCTCCACTTCCTTGATCTGATTCGTCTTGCAGGCTGCTTGAATGTACTTAAAGTGTACTTCGGGATCTTGGCTGAAGTTCACAATCGAGCCGAGGAAGTAAAACAAACCTTCGTAACTCTTAAAACTCTCAAAGAGATCAATCAATGCCTTGGTGGTTAGTTGCTCGTGGTATTTTGTGGCAATCTGCACGCAGATCTGTAAGTTTTGCCTGATGTTAGCAGTTAACATAGCCTTAAGACACTCCAGCGAGTCCTCCACCGAGAGGGTTCCAAAAAATCCTACCAACCAATCGGCATTCAAGAGTTGAGTGTGCACAACAGCGCGCTTGATATCATACAGATCGGTGTAGTGCTCCAGTGCACGTTGCAATAATCCCGCCTTCTCACACAGTTGTGCGATATGTGCCCGGTCGTAGTGGGTGAACATAGCATTTCCGAGAATAGCATCTGCTACCTGTGGAGCTGAAATCAAATTCATTTCCAACAGCCTAGTCTGCAATGGTCCCTCATTCGGACGGTTGTGCTTGAGCGCATCCAACAGGAAAGCTGTACACTGTTGCACCATTGAGTGTTCCATGAATATATCCACAATCTGGTTGATATCAGCCAGTGGTTCCTCCTCTCCGACCAACATTGAGGCGAATCCAGCGCCTTGTTCGGGATTAGTACGCATCACCGAACGCAACAAGAAAATATAGTCTGGCGTATAGTTCACCTTCTTTGCGTACAATACAATCTTTTGGAACTGGCCAGTCTCTGCGAAACACTGAATCACCTTGTTAGGAACGTTGGCGCGCAAGTAAATCGACAAAGCTAGAGTTAAATCGGAATTCTTGACTAAATCTCCGAGTTCCTCACTGCATTCGAGTTTCTCTTCCTTCAACCATTTCTCACAGAGTTGTTTCTTACCCTGCACCAATACTGGACGGCATAGCTCCAACGACTCATACTTATTTAGCTTTCCTTGATCGAGAAGAATTCCGAAATACTGCAACAATGGCGGTGTTGTTGATCCAGCTGGCGTCTGCACCTGTTGGAAACGCTGGATAGTCTGAGGAGTCCGCAGAATCCCCTTTGGAGCCAACGCAGCTACCTTTGCCGCTTCAGCATACTGGCTACTAGTAAAGAGCTGATTAAACTTCCTCACAAAAAGATCCTCTGCACCCGACAAATTATTCCTCACCGCCATTCGGAGGGCCAAATCGGGATTTTGCAGTACAGTATTTATGTATGGTATAATTTGTTCCTCATCCACGGTCACCGAGAGTACCTGACCCTTGCGATTTACTCCAATAATGCCGCCACTGGCTTCATGCGGAGCTGTTACGAAGATCGTATCGGCTGAGATACGATTCATGTAGATGCATGTAGCCGTTTCCATGTCATACAAATGGATATAACCATATTTGGTAATCAAATAGATGGTATCGTATTTGGCGGAAACTTGCATGGCCACCGGGAAATCACTTTGCGCCTCCGGCGGAAAGAATACATCAACGGATTTTTTAGGGAACGGCTGATTGCCGGCTGGCGGTGTACCTACTTCGATGATGTGCAATTTGCCACCTTGCGCTGAGCGCACAGCAAAACAGAAAAGCGTCGAGGCTTCCTTGTTGCCTTCCATTTTGAAACTGGCAAATGATGCAGCATGTCCTAAAAAAAAATAAGATATCGAATTAGTTATGAAATACGTGTACATTTATGTTAAGAAAAGCCGCAATTCTTTGGTCTAGAAACAGAATGGATCACCGAGAAGGTATATAAACAAGTACAGAAACTCTCCCTTCTCAGGGTATTCTAAACGACTTCTTTACATTTGTTCTCTGGTACGAGTATTCAATGAAACTGTTGACAAATAGCTTACATCACCTAGAATCTATAGAAATGATCACATATTCGTCAAAGCAAAACACCATCTAATAAAATATTTACGTTTTTTGTAGCACATTGTTCTGAAAATTGTGCCAAAAAAAACAAAACTGGTTTTATTTCAGCGTGACTCATGATTAACTTAGCGAAACAGACGCGCGTGTGCTTTCACTTTTGACAGATAAGCATTGTAGCGGTGCGCAAATTTTCATATCGATCTACTGAAACAGCCGCATGTTTATGAATTTAGATCTGCCTTGAAATGCATACGTACATTTACAGTTCCAGTATATAACTCACCTTCAATAGCTTGTGAAACCTTCCGTTCGACGGAATACAATTGCATTGCACCAGCCACACGATGTTGTAGTGCAGAGATGCCAACCAAAAGCAACCATTGTTGTGATGGATTGCAGCGATAATTGATGATTTGGCAACCATTCAATGAGGAATGTCTATCGAACATTTTTACAGGCGTAGAATCGCCCTCCATCGACCAATGATACACCGAGGTGTCTGTAACCAGAGCCAATGTATTCAAGGAGATCCACTTCCAGAAGAGAACATCTTCGGTCATCGTATGAGCCTTCATTTTTGATTTCATCTCAATGTTGAAAATCTGTAAAGTCTTTTGCGCTGTAAATCAAAAAACAAAAGAAGTGGTATTAATTTATGGAATGCAATTTAATTCATGCCTAGAGAGTTACCTTTAAGTGCAATAACTTTACTGGCTGGATTCATGATTGCTGAATCGGCTGAAATTGGGCGACGTGTCGGGTTACTCGAATCGTTCATGTCGATAATAACAACTTGAGCAGTTTCATTGACCTTTTCCCGGACGCAAATAAATTTGTCAGACTCCATTGTAAGAGTACTGAACGATATCGAGTTGATGTTGATGCCGACATTTGTGAGCTGCAAAATAGAGAGAAGAAAATAAAACTCAAATTAATATGGGCTCTCGACCGTGATATTATCTTGTAAAGTGGATAAATAGAAACTGCAAAAGTAAGATAAAAGATTACAATGTGCTAAGATACGTCACGGGTGATGTGTTACACTAGTTAAGAAATTTATGAGAGTGCAACGAAAAAGAAAAAATAATGAAATGAAAAACATTAATGGCCAACAAATTTACTCCAATACAATACATTGTAGCTGTTACTTCAAATCGTTAGAAATGCTAAATAATCCGCACTTAAGTGCAAATAAATACATCTTCATTTGCTGTCATATGGGCATATGGTATAACCACCACGTCTATGAAGTTGAGGTACCTGCTTCATATTGAGGGCATCGACACAGCTACTCTTACATAACGCACAACTGAGAGCTTCGCAGGCTGTTAGACAACACCAGATAAATTCAGCTACGTCAATACACTTTAGATTCAAACTACTTTGTGAACCACCGGCAGCGGTGGATGCTCTGGGAACCATCCTAGGCATGGTCCTATTGGGACATAGCAAAGAAGACTATCAAATCACTACAATGTCTTCCAGGCATACGTGTAGCCGCAGAGTGGTAATCGATAAAGTCGATACATACTACTACTAAGTCGATTCACTACTATATTAGAATCACGGCAGTCATGACGTTTTACTATCTCAGCTTAAGAGATTCTCAGCAGAAAAATATACATTATGATGAGAATGAAGTTGCTAGAACAAAAACAACAACAACGACTGCTGATGGCTTTTGCTTTGACCAATACTGATTACACAACTTTCAAACTCGACTTCAATATTATAAATACGTGAAAAACAACAATTGAATTTTTCTTTAGGCGAAATCAAAATCCAATTGCTGAGATACTGACATATTTTTAATACTGACATATTTTTAATGCTGAACTGAAAAATAATTTTCTACAACAACTCCTAGAGTCAATGGAATAGATCTGGCCAGACCTAGATAAGATATGTACATATATATTGTATGGAGAAACCTATTTATTTCATACTGCGCCCGTGCGAGAACTTCTCGCAAGAGAAAATCCAACCCCCAAACATCCAAACTTTCATATGATTTCCATCTGTCAACAAATATTTCCCATATGATTCCCAAATAGCAAATGTATCAACCAAAATGAGTGAACTTTTAAAACAATAAACACTTCCCCTGTGAATTCCATCTGTCTGATGGAAATTGTGTTTACCTTTAGGATTTCACAGCCCTGTGATAGCCACACATAAACAGCCCACAGAAAAAGTCGAGCCAAATTTGAAGAGCAAAATTTGTAAAATTGTGTTCTATTAATTTCCATATAATATGTATGAAGGTCCAGCCAGACCTATTCCACTGATATATGGCTCGATAGCTTGGTGGTGCAAAGCGAAGCCTCTCAAACGTTGCCTTGAAAAACTTCAGCACCTAGCGCGCATTAGCATTACCGGGGCCATGAGAGGGACACCCACCGCCGTCATTGAGATCCTTCTTGCCTTGCCTCCACTGCATATCTTCATTGAAAACGAAGCTATAAGAGCAGTATACCGCTTGGGTGTGCTTCTTGGAAGGCGAGTTACCGTAGAGGAAGCAGGGTGGGGGAGCTTCTCGATTCAACACCAGGAGCCTTGGGAGGAGCTCTGGACACCACAAGCTCAAAATACAATTTCGGGCGAAGGTTCCAATCGTTCTGAATGGAACAGCGGAGGTTGGTCTGGTTTCCCATTAGAAACTAAAGTCTTCTATACGGACGGGTCCTTAATGGATGAGCTCTCCGGAGCAGGTGTCTACTCAGAAGAATGTCACGTTGAGCAATCTATTCCACTGGGTAGATTTACAACTGTCTTTCAGGCAGAGGTGTATGCTATCGCTAGTACAGGGCACATTGAACTTAAGAAGAGATGGAAAGACAAGTCCATCTACATCTGCTCTGATAGCCAAGCAGCTATTAAAGCCTGTTCAGCAGCGTTGATCAACGCAAAATTGGTTAAGGAAGCCGTCAATAAACTGAACCAGCTCAGGCGATGTAATAAGATCACACTGGTCTGAGTCCCGGGACAATCTGATATCCCGGGAAACGATAAAGCTGATGGTCTAGCTAGAGCTGGATCAGCGACCCCTTTTATCGGTTCTCAGCCTGTTATTGGCTGCAGTTCAGCTTATTCTAAAAACAGGCTTCTTGAACTGCTGCGACTATAACACTATAACCATTGGCACGAGCTTAGGTCATGCCGACAGGCCAAAACGTTAGTAGACGCGCCCAGCGCAAACAGAACTAAGTTTCTGTTACACCTTAGTAGAAATGACCTCAAAATCCTCACATGACTGGTCACTGGGTTCACTCCCTTACGAGCACCTGAACAAAATTGGAAGCAGAAGCTCGGGCCTTTGCGAGATGTGCCTGGAAGAAGGTGAGACAGCTGAACACTTCATTAGCGAGTGTCCGGCCTTTGCTCGGATCAGAAAGGACACTCTAGGCAACTACGTCCTACGGGACGTTGATCTACTGGAGCTCAATCTTGTCCTATTGCTTCGCTTTGCGAAAGCGACGGGCAGATTTAGATCGATGTAATAGCTCAGCAACAAATCGCTAATTCAGCGAATAGGGTGATACTTCACCAAAGTACAATGGGCCTACAGGTCTACGTGCTTGTTGTCTCTATGGGATAACCCCCTTCAAAATACAATACAATATTCCACTGATGGGAGGGTTGTAAAACATTCATTGGCAGAAGGGTTAACCCGAATTAAAGTCTGTGATTACGTAAAAAAGAAGATACAGAACCATAGTCCAACATCCTGCAAAACCCTGAAGACCGCAGTAGTAGATGCTCGTTCCTAAAATGTCTAAATAAAATCCATAAACTAAATACCAAGTGAAAAATAAAAAACACACATAACTGTGCTATGTACATTTTACACAAAAAAACTGACTGAATGAAGACGCAAATCCACCCGAGAATATTAGATAATAGTATACCGCCCTTCTGTATGTGTTCAAGTTATTAGCCCCGCGTTTTATGAAGTATGAGATTCTATATAATGACCTCAATTCCACTTGCCCTAAATAAGTGAAGAAAAAAAAAAACTATAAAACATAATAACGAGAGATGCTCAGTCAATAGAAAGCGTGCTCACTCAACAATGTATAATCGTTGGGTACACCCGGTACACATGTCACTTATGGATTTGCTGCTTCATTTTCCAGTGTCATTCATTGATTTAGCAAAAAAATTGAAAAAAAAACTTTTCCCTTTTTTAGCTCTTAAATAACACCGAGCAGTATCAAAGAATCAAGTGCCTTTGTTTCCCTCTGGCTGATGTTTATCTTCCGGTATTTTCGTTAGCTAATTAATTCGATTCTTCTTTTTGATGCCCTCTTTGTAACACGCAAATCAGATCATAATCGGTGCTACAACCTACAACTAAAAAAAATGTATCTACATATCTTTGTATCTCTACGTGAGTTGCGCTTCAAAGATTTTCTTAGTTAGTCGACCAAGAAACAACAAATTTGTGATTTACCAACTCTTCTCAAGTTGTTTATTTCTTTTGTTGGCAGTGTGGATACGGGCGCCACTGATTTGAGTGGAGAGAAAAAAAACCTAGACGCGCCGCCATCTCTCAAGAGAGGTCAACACACTGTGTTTGTGGAAAATCATACTGGCATTTATTGTTCATTTGCATGTGCATGCTCAATGATGTTGTTTATCTCTGGGAAGGAAGTCCGTCCGAGATTTAAAAAGACATTTTTCAGAGAAAGTCGAAATGGCAAATTTATTCACAACGTCCATGAACTTGTATTATTGTGATCTAAAAATATTCTCTCTTCCAATCAGCCAGCGGCTAGCGGCCAGCGTCAGCAGAAACAAAATCAGAAGTGGCGCATATTTTTCGACGACTATGAGTTCGTGAGAAGGTTAAATTTTGTTCACGTGAGTGGAACTACGAGTAAAAATGCGCCTCACAGTTCCTATAAATAAATAAATCAAATTCGAAAATAAAACAATTGCAATGTTTACCGTTTCGTTTCGGGTATTATTTTAAGGTTAATTGCGTGTGCGCTTTAGGCGATAATTTGTTTACATCATGAAATATTCTAAGAAAATAATAAATAAAAAATCGGAGTTCCGCAGGCTGACCCAACAAATTTAATTAGGTATACACTGTCGTCCATAAGTTTCTGGACATTAATATTGTAAAGTGTGATTTTTTAGCTGGTTTGGTTTTGGCAACACTGGTTTTGACAGCTGACGTGTGTTTAGTACCTTGTGTCACTGTCAAACAGCTTCAGTTTGGTTTGCAATTTAACCATGGATCGTCTTACAAATGAACAACGCTTGCAAATTATTGAATTTTACTATCAAAATTCGTGCTCGGTTCGAAATGTTCATCGCGCGCTGCTTCCATTTTATGATCGGCATTCTCGACCTTCTGAGCAGTCTATTCGGAAGATTGTGACCAAATTTCGCACCAAATTTACTTTGTTGGACATTAAACCACCAACACGTTTACGTACTGTGCGTAGTGAAGAAAATATTGCAGCCGTATCAGCTAGTGTGACAGAAGACCGCGAAATGTCGATTCGGCGCCGTTCCCAGCAGTTAGGCCTTTGTTACAGCACTTTTTTTTGCCCGAAATGGAAGTTCTTGACTTGCATGATATGTGGTTTCAACAAGACGGTGCCACATGCCACACAGCACGCGAAACAATGGCGCAATTGCGAGGCGAGTTTGGTGAACAGTTAATTTCACGTTTCGGGCCGGTCAATTGGCCGCCTAGATCGTGCGATTTGACACCATTAGATTATTTTTTGTGGGGGTATGTCAAGGCTAATGTCTATAGGGACAAGCCCGCTTCGATTGACGCACTGGAAGCCAACATCCATGCATTCATTCGTGAGATACCGGCCGATATGTGTGAAAGAGTATGCCAAAATTGGACTCAGCGGATGGGCTACCTGAGACGCAGCCGCGGTCAATATTTGCATGAAATTATCTTTAAACATTAAATTGCAAGGTTCAAACTATCGATTCAAATAAATATTTCATTCATTTTTTCGAATTTTTTGTGTTTTTTTTTTAAAAAAAGTTCTCAACCTCTTAAAAAATCACCCTTTATTAATCGCAAACCCTGTTCTTCTAATATTTGTCTGTACTTCTCCTTATTCATGATTCCATCCATACGGATGAAGTCTCCAACGACAGCGAAAGAGAAGCATCCCCAAACCATTACATAAAACCACCGCTACAATGGATTATTGGCACCGCACAATATGGGGATTTTCTGGAGTAGAAATTTGGACTCGCCTGGTTCATAGAAATTTCGACTTTCGTCGGCTGATGACCAAACCTAGTGCCTCCTACCCCATTCTACCCGTATGTTTAGATATTGAAGTCTAGCGCTACAAGGTTTTCATACTGCTACTCGACTATGAAAAAGACCTCTGGCAGCTATACGCCTTTGAGTCGTTGTTACTTTATCTGCACTGAACAGCTTAACCCTTCGCAGATTTCTGGAGCTGCAAGCCGTTGTTCCCTCTTTCTTATCAATTACATATATAATATGGTCTTCCTGGTTCGAAGTTAATTGGGGACTTCCGCTTCTTTTGCGCGTCTTGCATTGTCGACTTTGATATTTTTGGCTTATCTACAATGACACGCACGGTTATGCCTTTCTTTATGTAAGGTTAGATTATTATGGAATAGTACGCAACCTTCTTCTTCTTTAGGTGGCGCTATAGTTTGGGGTGAACTTCGCGCAACCATTTGTGTGTGCGTGTAATATTTTTGCAAAACCTGTTTCTGTTTTAAGAATGAGTTTGAAGAATATTTTTTATTTGCGCTCTGGTAAACATGAACAGTCTCGCTAACGTGAACATGGCTGGTTTTTAAAAGTTCCACGTTACCGAGCGTCTACTGTATTTTGTTTTATATACATATGTTATGTACGAGGACTCTTTGATAAGACAGTGACTTTGGCAAGACAACACGATCAAATCGATTTTATTCTTGATTTCTGCCATCTTACTTAGGACACAAGGATTTGAAGTGAATTGAACATTTCTAATAGCGTTTGAAAGCGAACAAATTGGAATTGAGTATTTTTGCTAAAATCATAATGATAAAAACTAATTTTGTTTTCTCAGAAAGCAAGAAAAGCTAAATCATTATGGTGACTCTGCACTGAGTTCCTGGACATCAAAATGAAGTCCCAACTAAAGAAATGGTCAATAAAATTCATTACGTTGTATTGGACGACCCTCAAGTGGTGGTTAGCGAGATAGCCAATTTTTAATCATTGTCAATTAAAAAGTAATTTCTCGATCACTTGGAAATAAACCAACATCTCAGCACAACGTGCATTTATAACGTCTAAGAAACCAACGTGTTTTATTTCTTGATCAGTACTACGTACAATATATAACAAAATAATTCTTTTTCTCGTAAAAAAACACTCGGTATTATTTGACCATCTTCAAGCGCATTTCATGTGAGTTTTTGGGGTAGCTAAAACATCGATCCATCACTATAATCCAGAAAAGAAAGTGCGCAGTCGAAACGGCGAATTTCTCCTGAAGAGCTTAAATGACAGATCATAGCCACAGGTTTCTGGGATTCGCGTGGCATAATCAACATCGAATACCTAGAACAGCTGAAAACACTTTATTGGGTAAACATTTCACGGTGAATTGATGTAAAAGTAACCTCAAACAAACAGTTCACACGTCGAAAAGGCGAGCGGTTTATTCGAATTGCGCTACAAACTGCTTCCTTATCCATCCTACTTTCCAGATTTGGTTGCCATAAACGAGGAAGTCATCACTTAAAAACGCTTATTTTAAAGAATTCGATACACTTTTTTTTTCTTTACGCAGAGGAAAATACCGTTAGGTAAAGTGTATCTTGTTAAAAGGAGACTACCATATATAACAGGCATACATATGTGCGTTAAAACATAAAAAAAAATGTTTCATTTAAATCACTAACAACTAACAACACAATATACTAGATACAAACTTCGTCTACATACTGTTGTTTCGAATCTGCATTAAAAGTGAAAAGAACAATATTATTGGCCTTGAGTGTTTTTTGTTAAAAAAAAAAAACGCTGACAATGAAACGAAATGAAATAAGAGAATTCAATGTAATTACAGAGATTGCTGTACATTCATTGCCTCTAGTTGTAGTTGTATGAATACATATGTATGTATGTATGTTTGTGTCAAAAGTCTATGTAACTTCTGTTTTAATTAGATTTATTATCTTAGAGCTATGACCACAGTCAGACTGATTGTTGAGCCGATTAATTGAAGCAATAAAACCTTTTTTTGGCATTATCTTGTGTATTCCAATTATTATAGGATTGCCGCATTTGTTGTTTATATTTTCACTTGTTTTCAAAAAAAAAATCAATGATCAAAAATGTAGTTCAAAGGTCTCTTCAGAGAATATACATATGTATAACATATGTTGTATATGTTTTACTGCTAATCTTCAGACAGTTAATAATTATTATTATTTTTTTTTGTATTTCGGGAACTATCTAGTCTATCGGAGCCTTAAGACTCAATACTGGTGCATTGTACTGCCGAACAGGGTCCCCTTAGTAATCAAGCACTTGGTGGGCATCGAACCCACAACCTCTGCGTGGGAAGCTAGTGATGTATGCATGAACTAGACCGCTTCGGTGGTTTATGAATTATGAATGAATCAATAAAAGAAAAGCTTACGGTTTAAGCAAACGTTAGCAATAAACATACATACAGTGAGAGTCAAAAATTTGTATACAGCAAGTGCCTACTAGTACAAAAGTTCAATAACGCTATGTAACAAGTAATAAGAAAAATATTTTAACCCATTAGTGCATGAAGTTAATTTGAAGTTTTTTTTTACATTTTGTCGTTTGTTTGCAGTAAAACACTCTTTTTTAAAAAAAAAAAAACAAAACGAAATCAGAACATTTTGTGTTTTTATGAGTAGATAGAGTGTGTCCGTTTAAACGGACTCTATGCAGAGAAAACATTGCAAGTTTACATTTAGATGACGTCCGTTTAAACGGACCATATGCACTAATGGGTTAAGCACGCAAATTAAGCTACAACTCCCTTTTTTTATTTTTTACTATAAAATAGTTTTTTTTTTAAATGGGATTCAGAAACTATTCACGATAAAAGCAAACAATACCTGAATAAAGCAGTCAAAAGTTAGTATACACCACAATTTATTTAAAAATTCATGAGTAGATAGGTTAATTTTGAATTATGTATTCTTATATTTCGCAATCCTTGCAACTATTCCTTTGCAAGCTGTCATAGTGCGTGGTTTATTTTTAAGATTTCATAGTAAAAAGTAAGGTTTTGAATTGATAATGGCTCGAGGAAGGGATTTACCGGTAGAAGTGCGAAATTTAATCGTTCAGCATCGGAGGGAAGGTAAATCGCTGGCGGAAATTGCTGATATCGTCATAAAAAGTCGGGCAAATTATCGAGAGATTCAACTTGCGTGGAAATACGGAGACTGTGCAGCGTTCTGGTCACCATCGCGTTATGACCGACACCAAAGTGCGGAAATAGTGAGGCAAGTAAGGAAAACTCCGAGGTCCAGTGCAGTGCAAATAGCGCAAGACGTTACTTAAGAGCGTGGAAATCCAGTAAATGCCTCAACCATTCGTAGAGCCTTAAATGTTAGTGGATTACATGGAAGAGTGCCACGAAAGAAACCATGCATTTCTACTGTTAATCGTCTAAAGCGCCTGACCTTCGCCAAAAATCACTTAATTACCGCTCAAACCTTTTGGGATAATGTCATCTTTAGCGACGAGAGCAAGTTTGAGATATTTGGTTCAAAATGCAGGAATAAGGTCTGGAGATCATCAAATAGCGAGCTTCTTCCGCAAAACCTCACTGCGACCGTGAAACATGGTGGAGGTTTAGTGATGGTATGGGGTCGTATATCGGCTGCGGGAACTGGAAATCTTGTTTTCATTGAATCGACAATGAAAAGCAAAGACTATCTTGCCATTTTGCAGAACAATTTACTCCCCAGTGTGCAAAAATTGGGTCTCACATCGCCTTAGGTCTTTCAGCAGGACAATGACCCAAAGCATACTGCAAAGATTTTCAAAGAATGGTTGCTGTATCGTACCTCTAAGCAGCTTAACTCGCCTCCACAATCTCCAGACCTTAATCCCATTGAACACCTGTGGGAAGTTCTGAACAGAAATATCAGAAAACGTGCCATAACGTCTAAACAAGGCCTTCGGACGGCATTAACAGTCGAATGGGCAAAAATCTCCCCTGAGGTCAGCAAAAATCTTGTTTCTTTGATTCCTAGAAGATTAGCCGCAGTGATAAAAGCAAAAGGAGACCCAACGAAGTACTAACGCCTAAGCTTTTTGACCCTATGTAAGACAACAAGTGTTTATTCTTCAACTGTATACTAATTTTTGACTTCATTTTTCAGATGTTTTTTTTTCATCAATCGTGAAAAGGAATCCAGGAATCCTTTTTTTATAACTAAAATGTTGTGAATAATAAAATAGTGAACTGTGAGCTTTCTTAATGTGTTTAAAATATTTTCGTTATTACTTGTTATTTAGCGCTATTGAACTTCTTACAAGTAGGCACTGGCTGTATACAAATTTTTGACTCTCACTGTATGTAGATGAGTTTCTATTCAGTCAATTTAACTTTAACATACTTTTAGATAGATTGGATTTTTTATTGAATGCTACTGCAACCGACCGTTGTATAGCGCAATCCTCTTGCGTTGCTTTTTAACAAACAATTATGTATGTACGATACATACATATGTATGTGTAAAATTAAACTCAGTAACAAGAAAGACTGGAGTAACAAATCTAGAATCTACGCACTGAGCCTACATACCATAAAATGGTAAACGGGTAGTACAAGAACTATTTGGGCACGAAAACAAACTATTCGAACCTATGGGTAGCTATGATCAGATTTCAGCCCGAACTCTGTGCTATTGATAGATGTGCCTAACTGAAACGCTATACTATACCTTATACGACATAGCAAGGCAAGTATCAAAGCAATCGGAGTCCAAGTCATGAAATATAGAATTGTTTGGGAATGTCAAAACAAACTTAATAGACTGAGCGAAAAAAAGAACATCACTATCCACCGGATACCAGAACATAATGCGACCACGACTATACTCTGAACATCATGGTTTCGTTTCGTACTTTTTAGTAAGTGTTTCCCTTAGTCGGGTTATAGTTTTTTTAACTTAATTTTTTATTTACAACTTTTTAGTTTCGGAAAATATATAGAGTGTAAGTATTCATTTAATTTTAATTTAATACTCATATTAAGATCTTACAGATAACGCTAATTCACCATCTTGGTGCGTCCGCCATGTTGAATTTTATATGACGTCACTTAGCTTATGGTATTCTACTTGTCAAATCCCTTAATTTGATAACGTTAATAAGGAGATAGTTAAGATAAGGGTTATACGCAATCTTGGGTCGTCCGTCATATTAAATTTAGAGTGAAGTCACAGCGTATCGTATTCTACTCACCAAGCACTTTCATTTGACGCCACTATCAAGGCAATTGTAATGGAAAACAAAGGTAATCCGCCATCTTGCTTGGTGCGTCCGCCATATTGAACGTCATATAGCCTAGGATACACTTCGGATCAAGACGAATCCAACGACACCTCATTTGTTGAAATCGGTTCCATAGTTTAGGCTGTACGTGTACGAGGTGACATCCTTACATACAAACAAACAAATAAACCCAGCCTGTGAAAATCATAACGCTTCCTTTTGCCTAGTCGGGTAATAAAAGGTAACGAAGGGCCGGATAGACTTTACAAGAAAGGGGCTGCCATGCCTTATGTGGGGCCCTGAACCTTTTTGTGGAAGAGGAGAAAATACTATTAACAAAAAGGGCTCCGAACACTGTAGACAGCAGCATCAGTCCTAAGATCCAAGACAGGCGAAGAAACTCACAAGGACAGGAACACGCAGACCTGACTTTAACCAATTCTCTGTTACCACTGGTCACCCAATTTGTGACTCCTGACTCGCCCTATTCAAGCCCTGACTGCACAACGGTCAAAATCACTACTTTTATAAAATGAAGTCTAAAAAAAAGTATGTATGTATGTGCCGCAAAAACAACAGAACTACTGAACGGGTTTGAATGCGGTTCTTTGCAATCGATTCTGGTTAGATTAAATCTATAAAATGGATAAAAAAAAATCAATGTATTTCAATAAAAAACTTCTAAATGAGAAAAATGAAAGTTTATATTTTACTTTTGGGCATTTAGCTCGCATCTTAGTTCTTAAATAACGTATTAAAATAAAATTAACATATTTGTTTAGATTATTTCACAACAAAGATTTTGATATAATAAATCTTCTTTGGACCTACATTTTCTGTGAGAAAATAAATAACATAAAGAAATATTGTTTGTATGCTTTCGCGACAACGATCAGTGGAGACCATTGCCACCGTCAATGCACCAGCGGCAGCGAGTATGCGTGTATGCGATACATGCGTGTAGTATAAGTGATTGGGATTGCTTCGTGCTAACGTATATGCATTGTAATTATTCGATCAACTCTAATCCAATAACTGGATAAATTCGGTTGCAATTTTTTTATGATAAGTAGATGCAGGGCTTGGAACAGATACAGATATGTATGTATTATGTTTTGACGTTTTGGCGGTAAGAACGTGCTGTAATATTTACGAGCGGTAAAATTAGATTGGAAGAAATTGCTAACCCACCTGCGTCACTTTTTTCTTTAATAGTCTATGGAAAATCCTTTAGTCAAGCAATTCATTGTCATTTGGTGCTTAGCAAATTGTGAAGCAAGTATTTATGCCAACTTTTAAGGAACAAAGAGAATATTTTTGTATGCGCAGCGAAGCGGGTACATCAGCTAGTGAACAATAAAACGAATCTTAGGCGTTAAATTTTGTACACGAATTGAATGGATCTAGTTTTATTATCGTGTTCGAATGTCTGTTTAAAAAGTCACATTTGAATACATATTTCATATGTATATGTAGTTGGCGCCGTTATGGTATGGTATTTGGTATTTAGGTATGTACGCGTATAAGGATTAACTGTCCTAACGCAGCAAAAGAAAACATTGCAAATCTGCCAAAGCTGAGCACCGTAATTTTAACCAACCCAGTGATAGACAAGATAAGGTATGTACACCGCACATAGATTTCTAAATCAAAAACAAAACATACCTAAAGACTAGGATCGGTGACATTAAGTTTATAAGCGAGAGATGCACAATGAAACCGACTCGAAGTTTTTATTTTTCATTAACATCCCCCTTACCAACCCACCACTACCCAACTATTTCTGAAGTAAGTCTCTTTGTGAATGTTTCTTTTTTTAGTATCTTAGCAAATGGAGAGGTTAAAGAAAAGATACCAAAATCCGGAGCCTTTATTTCACTTTCACTGTAGTATTCTATTGCATTCCACAGTTCCCTCTATTCATTAAAAATCGCGCTTCGCACCAATGAATGTTAGCCCTAAATAGAATTAAAAAGGTTCTAAGTGAAACTATTACCAACAGACATTGTTCATTAACTTTCCATTTCAAGGACTACTAATCAATTATGCTCCGTATATGCTACACGTATCCTTGAATAAACATTGCATAAGTGATAGCGGCTATAAACACACACATATGTATTTCAACGCCAACCACGAAGAAAGAATTAAAACGCGCATGCGCTTCTAATGTTATGTCATCGAATAACCTGATATCCATCCTAGTGTACCTAGTGTACCATCTGCCATTCAACCTACATCTACTGCTAACATCACTATTTTCTTATCAGCGGCAGGGGTGGGTGTGGTGGTGAAGAGTAACAACAAAATAACGTCTGCATTGATAAAGTGTTCAGGTGCACCTTCTACCCGTGTGACACCTTAGTGGAGAATACACGGTTGGAAAGTTTCTCCACTTCAATAGTTTTGCCATCACACTCCCACTGCACTTAAATGATTTCAGAAAGTATCTTTTTTTGCATTTTCTCTAAGTGTTATGTAACTTAATGTCGGTGACCTAGAAAATCATCGAAAATGGAGTACAAGGATACTTGTTTTTTGGGTGAGTATAGATTTAGGTTAAATCATATTCAATGCAGAAAAAGATTCTAAGGATTTTTCTATGTGATTATCGAATAGATAGTTTACATCCCTATTGCGATTTTATCCAATTCCTCTCAAAGGGTGTAGAGGTATATAACTACAACTCTCGTGGTAGTTGCCATTTCTGTTTAAATATGACTTCGGGCATATGGGCGCCTAGACTAGTACGAATAAAGCGAAATCTAGACCATTTTTCCAGCAGCTAGGTTCGTATATCGACAATAACGCGGCGAGTGTTGGCTTTCAAGTCGTCTATCGTCTATGGTTTATCGGCGTAGAAATAACATATGAACATATGTATCTCCACAGAAAATAATGTTTAATCACATGATATTGGAGGTTCCATGGTCCATTATGCAAAACTAGGCGCTTATCAAATGTTTTCTCATATAAATTGAACGTATCGTTTACTTCCGATGATGACCCTACATCATTAAGAATGAAGTTCAACATGTTGCTGAAGGAAACAAGTCGTACCATGTTTGCTAAAGCAAAATGCGAAGCGCAGTCATCTCAGTATAGACTACACTATAGCAAAATGAACCACAATCTTGGAGAGCGAACATACTTCTTAAACCACTACTCGACTAGTATGATTAGCACCATTTTTAAAATGCGAGGACAACTAGCCAACCTAAATTTTATACCACATAGACCAGACCTTCCAATTTTATGCGATCTTTGCAACCTCAAGGAGAGAGAAGACGTGGTCCACTTTATTGCGATTTGTCCAATTCTCAAAGAATACCGCAAGAGATATTTTGGTTCACACAGATTAGAAGTAAATGAGGCACTCAACATCCTGAACGGCGATCGGGGCTGGGATGTCATATACAATTAGTCCACAAACGCACTACGGTACAGGAAGCGTGTAATCGAGGGCGACTTCTAAGGTGATCCTATACGCATACAGACGTATATTTGTGTATATAACTATAGTTGTGTAAATATTCGATATTTTGTATAGAATTTTATGTATCTTTCTTTTTCTTAAATATCACTTAAGTAACTATAATTGTCAATCTGGTAGACGGCCATAGGCCAAACCAATCAGACTCTGTACACATATGGTACCAATAATTTTATAATGAAATAAAAGTCTTTAAAAACTAAACTAACTAACTAAAACTATAAATTGATTTTGTCTGCACTGTTGGGTGGTCTTGTAGAAACCACAGCTCTTCCACATTAATGCCAATCGATCTTCATCGCTAAACAAATTAGCTCAGGGTATACCCTGGGTATACTTACATATAAGCTAGACGCGAACTGAACCCCGATTTTCGAAATACATTTGCAAGCATTTTTTCTGTCAAAAGTCTAGTCATGGTGAAATGGGAATATAAACTGGACACAAATCAGCTGTCAGCGGTCAAATTGGCTACCGTTTATGTACTTATGTACTAGAACTGGACGAAACATTGTGCACCGTGCTTTTTCTTTTGTTTTCCTTCGAAAAAATGTTTTGCTACCGGGAGTCCCAAATACAGTGAAAACTCCAGGGGACCAGGAAAATGCAACCCAAATTGGAGGTCTCCCGATTTGAGAGGACTTCCAAATTGGGCCAAAATTCGTTTTGTCCCAATTATGGTCGCAATTCCGATATTCTGGGGAATCCCCTACTTTTATGTACCATGGCATGCACATACTTACATATATATGAATATGTACATGCACGAATACACACAATCAGGGGCCTGTAGCACAACGCGACAAGTAATTGTAGGACAAGTGAATTTCGACAGCTTGTAAAAAATTGTGTAACAGAAAACGACAAGTCCGTGAAGACTTCGACAATTATCGCGAGGAAAGATGACAAGTGGGGAATTGTGTAATCTCGCTCTTTCTGTAACAGAACACGACAACACTTGTAGAATTGTGGTTCAATGATGGTTTAGCGGACAGCACGAGACCGGAGTTCTTTTGTCCGGTTGTGAGAGCTGTCCGTTTATAAGAATGCATTTTGTATGGGAAATTAAAAATTGGTTCCCCAAAAAGGTGTCCGTTAAATGCGAGTTGTCCACTAAACAGGGTATCCGCTAATGAGAGATTTCACTGTATATAAATGCATACATACAAAATATGTATTATTCATTTTAAATTATTCAAATATCGTACCCTGAAATTCGAATTTAAAAAATTTATGTTAATAAAACATTCCTCACTAAAACTATGACACGGTTCTATTTTTTGCACAGCACAAATTTATTTTATTTACGGATAACTGTATTTTCGTTATCTCGAAGCTCAGTTACGGGCTATTTGTGTTTTCATTAGAACAATGAACCGCAGAGAAATATTCTACAGTAGGTGTCATGTGTTTGCAACAGCAAAGAAAACAATTATATTACGTTAGCGCGGTGCTTTTTTTTTGCAGAGCTGTGCATCGTTTTGTGTAGATGTAAATAGGTGTGTTTGTTAACTTTTATTAACACAAATGGCACATCTGTCAAATAGTAAAAGTGGGGGAAAATCCTCTCTTCTTCTTTTTTAACTATTGAATATTTTCACGAAAAACTAATTTTCTTTTATTTTGTTAACAAGAAGTGATTGGCATTTCACAAATTGTCAGATTGCTGTTTGAAGGATGTGCCTCGGTGACTCCATGAAAAAAGATATAGCACGATTTCGCCAGATGGGACATTTTTTGACACTGTCATTTGGCTCTCTCCTCTCTTGATTTTTGACAGTTGGATGTAAATTTTCATAAATTAACAGGTTACCAAACACACCTAATATGTACGTATGTATTCGTAGCTACAAGTCTTGTCACGGTACCTTCTAATTCAGCATATTTTTTCAAAATTTATATACCATACTGTTCGCGTAAGGAGAAATATCGTAGTTTTTCGTAAAAAGAAATAAATTTCGCTCTGCTGCAAATCTAAGCCCGAGATAAGTCTTTGAGCAGACTTACATGTTTCGCAAATATGATAAAAATTAAGCCGAGAGCTAAAGCCTACTAGTAATTCTTAAGGTTAACAATTCGTCATTAAAGGCAGTAGGAAATGGACCATTATTTTGGGGAATAGGTCATCATATAGTGACGAGGAGACGAGCAAGAGTTTTTGTTTTTTTTTTCGTATCAATTGAAGGGTACGATGAGCTTCTCCAACTCGTCAAATTCGCATGCATCCCATTATGACCATCCTGCCACAAAGTTGATGGCAGAATGATCGTGCGCCCGCCATCAACCTTTGCTGTGTGTATGAAAAATATGAACAGTTATAAGTCAAGGCAAATCGTTACAGCTTTTTCTGTGATTTTTGTCATAGAGCTTTGGGATTTTGTGCTTTGAGAACCAATAAATGAATTTGAGTATTTAAGAGTTTTGCCGCTTGATTATTTTTTCCAGTTTCTTGTTTTTATGGGGAAACCGTTAAAATGCAGTTAAACAATTTTTCGATACTACGAGTAGTAACATTTATACATCGAAATACATGTTCGAAAAAATGTCCTCTACAAAATACTAAAATTTCTTATAAATCGAGATGGTGTCCACTTTGTAAACAATAATGTATCTTTACTTCGTTCAATAAATTATTTTGTTTTTAAATCAGCAGATGGTAGCCCTATGGGAACTACTCTCCGATTTGCGGCGATTTGACATGCATACTACGGTAACCCGGTGAAAGCTTAAAACAGGGACAGGTTTATACAAGCTATTGCAACCAGATTGAGAGGCAAACGTCCTATCTTCCCTGTACTGTAAGTTTTTGTGGACTAGAGTATAGTACGATGCTGATGCGAAACGAAAAATCACATACAAAAGTGACACAACGAAATCGAAAACGGAAAATTTCTCTCTGATTTCCGTTTTGCAGTACGCACATGTACAATAGTGTATTTAACTAGCTGTTACCTTGATGTTCCTTATCTTCTCCTTATTTTTATCAAATGCAGAGCAACCACAAAAAGCATTTGTTTGTGTCAATATGATTTTCGGATTCACTGTATGTCATATCTGCTTCGATGAGCACACAGCTAAACCAGTTCTCTTCACCTGACAGGTTAGCTTCTAATCAAACCGAATGCACACATATTGTTCTATGTGCATTTAAAAATAGAAATACACGAGTGTTTGAAATGCAAACACAGAAAAAGTGGGGTTTCACTTCATTAGAATCGATACCCAGCTACAGAAAACCACCTGTGTTGCATGGACTAAATTATGGTGGAAGCTTGTGTATCTTCCCTTCAAAACATACGCCCTCTTTATTTTTAATTTTTTTTCTTCGTTCGATTAACTCCATACCCACAGTTAGAATACAGAAAGAAAAAAAAACATTTCTTTATCAGCTTAGCAACTCTGGAAAGAATGGAGTGAGTAGATTAAACTTGCTGTTGCTTGGTGAGCGGCGTGCGCTTAGTCATTTTATGGAAACATACTTATACCAAAACATATGTAGAACTTGAACTCGTTTAAGTAGGCGTCGTTTCATATGATATGCTAGTTTGATTGATTGTGTGCGTCGGGTGTTGGCATATAGAGATTTTGTTTAGCTTTTACTTCAGTTGCATGTTTACAGATTTATTTCATTCTTTTCATTCCAATCTTCTTGATTGTGAGAAATGAGAAAATAGTGTCTCACTTGAGGTCATGAAATTATATTTAATTAGGAAATTGTTTGTTGCAATTAGAAGAAAAGCGCTACCAGTTGATGATGTTAAACTGGGTATTCAACAAGGTCTCCTAAATTTGTGAATGAAACTGTATTGGAAATCATCACTCCCACTCATATTCAGAAACAATCCTGTAGTTTTGATTATATTCAGTTTGAGGTGAGAATTACTAGACAACCCGTCGCTGATGGCTAAGACCGATTTTAAGTTCGTCATGAATCAGATAACCTTTGCCATCTCGAATATCGAAGAATATGAAGAACTTTCGTCACTCTCAAGGCAGAGTGGGATGTCTGATACTGATAATTTAGGACAACATGTTTACTCATTTTAGACCTGAATTACAATTTGCAGTGTCCAATGCTTTGTTTTCAGTTGAGAGCAACAAGTGCAATGGAGCCTTAAAAATCCATTATAGAAAAAGCTTATCGTCATTGTCCCACTTTTCTTCGATTTTCATATTTATTCCAATATTGTTGTTTTGTCGGTCGGGCATACCTTATCTAATAAACTCAAGGATTAGTTTAATGGTTTTTCTTCATCTTTTGAAAAAGGCGAAGTAGAGGCAATGAGTTATTGTCAGTACTAATGATCTGTTACCCAATCTAGGCTTAAGCCAGACAGTCACATTGAATATTGTTGGTAGTGTCGTCCGGTCTTCCCCAGTAATCCACAGAATGGGATTCCTTCTAGGAAGGAGAATTCATTTTAGTAATAGAAAATTTTAATTAATAAATACTAGTGTACCCGTGCGAGAACTCTCGCAAGAGAAAATCTAACCACCCCCAAAATCCAAACTTCCCATATGATTTCTATCTGTCAACTAATGGAAATCCCATGGAAATCATGCGGTGTTTATTATTTTGGGAGTTAATTTTGGGTAGAATATTTGTTTTTTAATTTGATAAAATTTATACAGTGAAAGTGCAATTCGCCAGTGCTCCAAGAAATTCTCTTTCTTTTGACACCTTATTTGTTAAGAATGGTTAAGTATGAGAGCCGCAAATGGTACCTATACTACAAGAAATAATATGTACATATACAATGGTGATTAGACGTAAGCAGCTAATGGAGAACATTAAGCCCAGTATCTCCAACCATTTGTGTGCGTGTTATATTTTTTCCAGGAATAGATGGGAGTTGTAGTTGAGTAATACATTGAGGTGTTGTCAGGCACTCAAAGAGGTGGCAGCATTCCCAAAAATTCTAGTTTGCTGTGATTTCAGCCTGTTTCCACATGTTCAGCAGTCCAACGCGCTAAGCTACTGCGATTACGGTTCTCCTTATAGAGTCAACAAAAGGTAATTAATCCTTGCAAGAGTTTTCAAAATAAGACTAAGTGCATAGGTATATCTCTTTTTTTTTTGTCTGATTTTTGTTAGATAAGTAGTAAAGGATTTGTCAGATGATAGAAGAGAAAAAGCAAAGCACTTAGTGAATGTTATTTCATGTTATTGCCCCATCTTTAGTATCAATGTTTTTTTAATATTTAATTTTAACGAGGACAAATTTTCTACAAATACACAGAATATTTGACAAGTCTAATCCTTTTGTGTGCCTTAAGTGACATACATACGTATACATGTACTTCATACAAACATACCTTAGTATAAGGACTAACAACTAACAATAATGTTAAGACATCGTTAGATAAATTAACTAGAAATGACAACCATGCCGTTGTATGTAGGCTAAAAGTGTTATGCTCGTACATTGATCCTACTAAGTCTTGTTACAATGAATCCAATTTCACAAAACATTAATAAGTACTTGCCAAGTAATTAATCATCATAATCATAGGAGAAACAAGACACTACCGACAAATGTCAGTGTTTGAGTTTAACTATGTAGTATCGATTTTTTGTCATGAAAAAATATTGGATTGCACCATCTTCTGGCAAAAGAAAAAAAATAAAGAGCACACGAGTTGGTTGCGAAAGCACTTTTTACATAACCAACAGTTAGTAAATTAGAAAAAAAAGAAAAAAAAAATCAAACGATCATATGTTTGTAAATAGTCTCACAGTTATTAGGTCTAGGTCTGTTTGGTGTGCAGTAAAATTACGTAAATTTACTGAATCTGTCAAAAATCAAGAGAATAGAGAGCCAAATGAGAGTGTCAAAAAATTTCCCCTACTACGAAATCGTGCTACACCACATCCATGTAGTCACCCAGGGACATCTATCAAACAGCCATCTGACAATTCGTGAAATGTCAATCTTAATTTTTGTTTGTGCAATTAGAAGTTTCTGAGGATTTTCCCCCAGACCTTTAACAGTTCTGTTTGGTGTGTTTTTGTGATCAAAATGGGACATATATCAAATAGTAAATCATTTGAAAAGTGGGGGAAAATCCTTTTTGACAATGTCACTCTCTCTCTCTCACGCTCTCTCTTCTCTTGATTTTTGACAGTTGGATGTAAATTTACATAAATTAACAGGTTACCAAACACACCTAAGGTCTGTTTGGTGTGCTTTTCGTGATCCAAATGGGACATCTGTCAAATAGTAAATAATTTGAAAAGTGGGGGAAAATCCTCTCAGAAACTTCTAATTACACAAACAAAAATGAAGATTGACATTTCACGAATTGTCAGATGGCTGTTTGATAGATGTCCCGGCTCCCGGCCCCGGGACTACTACATGGATGTGGTGTAGCACAATTTCGTAGAAGGGGAAATTTTTTGACACTCTCATTTGGCTCTCTATTCTCTTGATTTTTGACAGGTTCAGTAAATTTACGTAAATTTACTGCACACAAAACAGACCTCTAGTGATTGACATTTCACAAATTGTCAGATGGCTGTTTGATAGATGTCCCTCGGTGACTCCATGGATGGAGATGTAGCACGATTTTACAAGAGGGGACATTTTTTGAGACTCTCATTAAAGACATCTACCAAACAGCCATCTGACAATTTGTATTTAACAAACATTTTGATTTTTCAACGACTGGTTGGCAGACTTTATGAAATTGTTCAACTCATCGTCAGACTTTCCTACACATGGGTGATTTACAACCAGTCTGCCAACCAGTTGACCAATTTGTTTCTCTGCTGTAGCTGGCTTTAGGTTATATGACGTCACATAAAAATTCAATATGGTGTACGCCCCAAAATGAACATCATCGTTTCGTCTTATTTCGTACTTTTTAGTACGTTTGTCCCATGGTCGGATTTTAGTTTTTGTAACTTCGTTTTATAACAGCTTTGTAACCGGTCGGTGAGGTGAGTGGACACTGGAAAGTATTCGTTTTCTTGTTGGCTCTTTTTTATTAGCGAGCCGATAACCGTTATTCATATGTATAAACCGTCAAATAGGCAATCCTGGCATACAGTGGGTAATAGGCAGGTAGATAGGTTCCTTAATACCAGGTCTGCGGAAAAAAATTTGTGAACAAATTGGTCAAACCTGTCAAATAGTAAATAATTTGAAAAGTGGGAGAAAATCCTCTCAGATAGTGGAAAACTTGCACAAAAGTGACCAAACGCAATTGAAGCACATTGTGGGTAAACCGTAAAGTTTTTGTTTTTTGTTTTCCACTTAACAATGAAAATTATGACATTTCACAAACTGTCAGATGGCTGGTTTGACAGCGTTGGCAGACTCACCCAGAGAAAAAGCTGGTGCATAAAATTACAACTTTCTCTATTGAGGGGCAATTTTTGACACTCTCATTTGGCTCTTTTTTTTCCTGTTTGTTGTGATTTTTTAAGGTTAACAAACACTAATTTATGTGATTTAATGAAATTTTATGTTATTTTGCGAAAAATTAAAGTTGCAAAACAGACCTTATAAATGAAAACTGTCAAATCTGTCAAATCACATACATTTTTCATTTTTTGTTGTTTAACGCGTCCGTTTACTTTTTCGTAATTTTTCTGTCTTTGAGAGAATTTAACCCGCACGCCACGATTCGAAATTTGACAGGCGACAGCTGCTATGGGTACTCATTTGTACAATCGTCTTTTGAATTTTAGCAACATTCAAACACGTCATTTTTACTTGCAATTGAATTTTCATTATTTTATCACAGTGTTTCTAATTCACCAGCCCTTTCTCTGATAAGAGAGCCATTTTAGAGGACATAACTTAATTGTGAAGCCAACCGTGAACTTAACCCCTTCCGTCTTGGCGTCCATCTCAATGGACACACTTTAATTGTAAAAATTGAACTGTATTCGTGCCTTTTCTAAGAACGTATTTTCAAACAAAACGCAATCGGTTTCTATGTGTAAGTAAGAAAATATAATATGTAGTTAAGTGTTAACATTAGTCATGGATACAGACCAAGCAAGTAAGTCTTCAGTTTTATTTTATTTTATTTTATGTTCTTTATCTTAAATTGTCTTTCCTTTACCGAATATGATTTTTGGCGAAGAAAAGACATTTGTTATAGTTTTAATTTATACATAAGGGCAAATAATGTCCGTTTTGTAATAGAAATTGGCAATTAAAGCTGATCATCCACGTAAGTGGACATTCAATTTTAAAAAAAATTTATGAGGTTACGTTTTTTTTTTTTTTGCAAATATTCTTCAATTAGATCCTAACTACACTGGAAAGCATTGAAAATGTTTTAATGATATGTTAAATAAAAATACAAATTTGATTGCCTAAAGCTCACATTTATATTTCATAATAAATACATCCTACCCCACTCTATATAACGAGAGGGTCGAAGCAAGTATATATTTAATTAATCACCTTTATTTAATTAGAAATATCCACCATTATAAGATTTACAACCTGAGCCACTGCATTTTTCTACATAGCATCCAATAACAACACGTGATGACTCATTCTACTCCTCCAACATCTACAACGACGACGATAATGATGACGACTACGACGACAACAACCGCACAATGTCCCAATCCCAATCCTAATAAAACGAACAAACAAGAGGATGATGTGGTTGGTGATGGGGAATAAATGAATACCTACCAACCAACTATTAACTTTTGGACCATTCTTTGAAACTTTCATTCAGAAGAGAAAGCCACAGCTACATTTTAAGAACAGAAAATTATGTACCGAGTTCAAAAAAAAGGGGCGTAAATACTAAAAACAGTACTTGACAGAAAAACACGAAAAAATTATCAAAATCGTAAAAAAAAAAACCAAATCTGCGTCCGGAAACTCACCTGTAAGTGCTCCTGAAAGCGTATTGGTAGAACTTGCGTCATTCTGGCTGCTTCTTCGTTGATTAGTAATTCTTTTTCGGATTTTATTCGTTCACAACTTTTTTTTTCTTTTATTCTTTCTAATCACTCACTTTCCGGCTACGTCGATTTCAAGCAAAATTTTTTGTTCGCTTTGCTTTTACACAAAATTGAATTAAATAATAAAAAAAAATGTTTTCTGTTTTCCTTGCTTTTTATTGGCTTTTCTTTTTATTAATATATACTTTTTTTTCTTTTTTTAATGCCTTCAAGCTTAAATGGGAAATGAAATAAAAACGAAAATGAGAAAAAATATTAAATTATTTGACGAGTTTCGAACTTTTCTTGCGGTGCAATTTTAAACATTTCCTATAGCACCGCAAAAGGATGCAATTTTTTGTTTTTGTTTTTTTATCTAGCTCGATATTAAATAGAATTGAGAAGGGGCAGTATATTTTTTATTGGAAAATTACAGAAAACTGAAAATTCTGATTTAATCAAGGCACGACGATGTCGAATGTTACCCGTGTTCGAAAGAAATCTACCACCCAACATGGCTGACAGTTAACTTTTGGTTTACGATCTTCTCTTTCTCTCTAGCTAGAGTGACTGACATGTGAATAGGAAATATTGTCGTGGGAAGTGTTCAGTGATGCTAGGGGAATTCTTCGTTGCACAAGTGAATAAACTGATAGGCGATGACTTATTTCAAAAGAAAATATTGCTCAGACACAAAACCCGCCTTCAAGGAAAACTTAAACCAGAGAAATATTATTGAAGACATCCATGAAAACAAACGAAATAGGGAAGCATGTTACAGTTGGATTTGAACAATAGCTAGGTACAATAGATTCAAACGTTGTAGATTTGGTAGGGCCATCAAGAGGAAGTTATTTCTGAACTGTCGATCCACCACATCAATAACATGTTACAAATATGTTATGAACAGCAAACATCCTACCTATCAAGATGACATTCAGGATAAACGTAGAAAGTGGTAATTTCCTCATTGCAGTCCGTCCTAAGGAAAATGATTTTCTTTATTTTCGTTGGGAAATATGTGTCAAAAGACCACCAATTTTCGGTCATAGGGCTTTACGAGCTTTCAAGCCTGTACACACGAACAGGAAACATCCATTTGAAAAAATTCCCATTGGGATATTTGGAGCACTGTTAAGGGAACATTTTAAAAGAATTATATCGAACACTGAAGCGTATATGTGTTGGTATTATTTCGATAATTCTGCCAAAAAGAGATGGTAACATAAAATGAAAAAATTCCAATTGATAATGAGCGAAATCTCATATCATAAAAGTTAAATGGATAATATTCAGTAACGACTAGAAAATCTGTGTAGTTAACTCCTCCTAGTTTACTCCCATTTATGATTCAATATAAATTAAACCCATTAACTGCTATAATTCCTGCGAACTTTGAAACACGAAACTTCAGTCACTCATGCACTTCTCTTGCAATATTAAAGGGAAAACCTTTGCCAACAACAAAAATTAAAAACCACTTTTTTTGTTGCAAATGAAAAACACCGGGACTCGGGATAATTTCCTTCCACGAATGCCACATAAACAAAATGTTTCTCCAATGCAAATGCAATAAAAAGAGAAAAACGATAGAGAGCGAGAATGACCATATTTTATTAACTGTTAATGCAATAGTATGCGTGAGTTATGTGGAACATTTTCATCTGTACGAAGTCTTTGAAACGGGCTTAGTAAGTAGAATTGTTTAATGGTTTTTCGCCGGAAATCGATGAAAATTTAATTGAGATTCATTTACCAAAATAACAACACTTATTTGAATGGTTCGTTTAAATATTTTCCAGTTATTTTTCACTAAATTTTACACAATTAACATATTGATTTGTTCACCACCGACCAACGAAAAAATTCTACATCCGACAAATGACAGGCGAAAATGTACATTTGTGGGGATTAGTTGGAGTGGTGGACTCAAACACAGTTTGGGGGATATAAATAACGAGTGGTCGACATGGGTGTTTGCTTCAAATGTAAAATAAAATATCTTGCGCTTTTATAAAACGCTGTGAGTTGATTTTTTCGTTCTGTAATAATAATAAATAAATTTTTCTTAGTACGAAATTGTATTCAAATTTATTTGTATCTGCCAAAAACTGTTCGTTGGGTTTCCAGCTTGTCAATCTAGGTGTAGTTGGTGGAAGTGGTAATTTTCGATTTGTTTTTTTTTTTCATTATTTTCCGAAATGTTTTGAGGAAATTTCTTTCAACCTCCAAAGCCCCAGCGTTTCAAGAGTTGTTGTTATTAAATCCTCTTCAACTTTGTCGGTATTTTGTTTTTATTAGAGAACTAGTTTATCCGCCCGGCTTTGCCCATGTACGCACACAGTCGCCTTACTCACATTACAGATAATTAGCAACACCACCTGTGGGAAGTTTTTGTGAAATTATAAACGGGGTAAAATACATTTTCGTAAATATCTGCACCCCAGCGCCACCAATCGGGTCGAAATTTTGTGGTTTTCTCTCTTAGCACCAAACCAACATATGTCCTAAATATAAGTCCATTTGGTCAATAAATATAGAATTTGTTAATAACTTAACTTCAGCGCCACCTATTGCGTTTTTCTTTCCGTTAGAACCTCATTCGGACTATAACGAACATTTTAAAAAAGATAAGCCAAATCGGTCTAGTCGTTCTCAAGATATGCGGTTACCAACGATCATTATTTAATTTTTATTATATAAATTTTATAGTTTTTCATCAATTATTTAATTTATTGTCGCCTGTCACTAATGTCAGTTGTATTTTCCTTAGCACCTGATTGAACCCTCCATTAATTTTTTTTCGTGGAAATTTCGCAGGCTTTTCGCAATCGATTTGGAAACCACAATGAAAATTAAATGATAGTGTACACGTATAAAGGAGCTCATACACTGGAGCGGTACCGGTAGAGACGCGGTAGCGGTATACCGCCTGTTCGTGCACACAAAAGCGGTATTCGCAGAATTTAAACTTTTTTACTTTTTAACACCTCTGCTGTATTTTTCCATGTTTTATCCGTTCCCCTTATACCTCTGCATTTTTAAACTCTGAATGAGTCAAATCAAAAATAATGGATTTATTTTTAACATCTCAATTAATTTTTCACAATACATTTTAACAGGCGGTACGCGGTCAACCGCAGAACCGGATGCGGTATGCCGCCCCGGTGTGTGCACCTATGTTTACCGCAATGGAATTTCGTACCTACCGTTGTACCACTACCCCGTATCGCTCCTTAAGTTCGTACCAATTCTTTGAACATGGACTAATAAAGACGTGTATGTACAAAAACTTTGAATACGCGAAAATGAAAAAAATCAACGGAGTTCCGTCGTCTCAGATTTGATCTCACTGTGAATTAAATTGGTTTAATTCAGCATCAGCGCCTATACTTCAACATTTTTGGCTCGTACGAAAATGTTTGTGAACGAGAATTGTACAAAAGAACCGGGTAAATGGATGAGGGTACCTACGCAATTCGTACGAAAACTTCAATTAATTTGAACTTGGCATCATTGTCTTCACCATAGCGTTGGATACGTTCGCCCCGCACTGGTAAACTTACCTGAAATGTCATTAGAATCAAAAAAAAAAAATGAAACAAAACCGCGCGTGTGTGAACCAATCGAAAGTCATGTAAACAATAAAATTTGCAAAGTTTTCTTATATATTTTTTTACGCAAAATTTTAGACTGAAAACGGTATGTATTTCGCAAAAAATCAATAATTCAAATCGTCAACTATTTTTTCCCTAAGCTACGCATCGAAAACTCCCACCAATAAGACCCAAAAAACATTTAACAAATTCCATCCCCGTGGTCTGCAGTCATCGTTGCCGACGAATTAAGAAACGCTGCTGCTACCGCAGGAGAAAAAAAAATTGTTGGCTTTATTTCGCTTTTTTGTGTCCTTTTTGTTCTTCAGTTCTTTTTGTTAATTTATTAATGGCATCGCAGTCTCCCAGTAAAGTTAACGATTTTTAGCCATTTTTCGCGCTGAATTTTTGTGCAAATTGTTGAGGAATCGTTTTCGACTGTATTCCAGACGCCGATATTTGGGTAAATTGTGCAAATTAATTTATTTAAAAAGGAGCAAGACGGTGTGAATTAATTCGATTTTCTTTCCTTGAAGTGTGGGAATAATCTTTTTACATATACATAAGAAAATTGCCGTCTTGTGGTAGGAGAGCGTACATTTTTAGAAAATTTTAATTATAGTTTTAGTTTTATTCGAAATCATGTGTTCTTTGTTCAAACTGAGAAGAATTTGGTTTTTTTTTGTTTGTTTTTTTTTCATAGTGGAAAGTAAAACAACAGTGAGACCGAAATAATTCGTCTTTCAGCAAGGATACAAGGGATTCGGCTCCGTAGTTGTTTTTTGGGTATTTTTAAATATTTTTTTGTTGTCAGGTTGGGGGTAATTTACTTCAATTTGTTTTTGCTATAAACTTGTACAGCAAGGAGTTTGATGAGATTGTGCGTATTAGTTTTTTTTTTTTTTTTAATTTATTCCATACTCGCTTAGAGCTGTTTTTCCTATTTGATACTTACACTGTATTTTTTTTTGAATTTGATTATAACTTTCTGCAAGTTTTTTGAGTAGGCTTGAATTTTGATAACTTTAATTTTTAATCATAGATGGACCGTTGAATTAAGCACATGCTATGGAAAACTTCCGTTAGTGCCATTGACTATTACACGTGGTCTTGATTTGTCAACTCATGTCTTTGTATTCAGGATGCATATCCTGTATAAGTCCAAACCATTTATCTAAATATTCATTGACTGTACGTTCTTATATCCCAGTCATTTTAACCGCTAGAAGTCGAATCTAATAGGAGCAAAGTTCTTCTAAATTATCTGTCAGCACAACAGATCGTTTTCTCATTAAAAAAAAAATGGTCCGCGTGTGTAGGTACTTCAAGGACGAAATCGTGGTACATATTTAGCACGTAGGCTGCCAGTGTATCACCGCCCAGAGGCCGGTGTATCACCGGTGATCATACAGTTACATATGTCGGTCTGCTTTTAAATTCTTTGCAACCTACGTTTAGTAAAGAATTAAATGGAAGCGGACCACTTTGTACATATGTATGTATACATTCGCGATCTCAGCAAACGGGATTAAGTTATCCAAAATACATATAATATACCTACGTTTTACGTTATTCATCTAAAATTCGCGTGATATTGAA
Source organism: Brachyopa scutellaris (assembly GCA_949775065.1). NCBI lineage: Eukaryota > Metazoa > Arthropoda > Insecta > Diptera > Syrphidae > Brachyopa > Brachyopa scutellaris. The sequence goes on along the minus strand of OX459112.1, from coordinate 81,236,643 downwards.
AGAAAACATAAAATAAACGTCTGCCACTAGTTTCAGCATACGCCAGAACGCATTCCTCATGTAAGTGGGGGATTGCTGTATTAACATTCACATTGGTATAGTATCTACCAACATCAACTACTCATTCTCTATGTCCTTGGGCAACATTCTTTTGCCGTAAATGCATTTATTTTATGTCCTTTAAGCTAACGCTCAAAATAACAATACATCTAGGGTTGACGAAACTTTGAGTCCAATTAACCTTCATTTTAAAAAAAATGATACGCCTTACGTATCGAAGTAATAGTTAAACGAATAATTATTGATCGGGAAGTAACCACAACATTCTGTAGCTCAGGCACTGCTATGAACGGTGAGGAAAGTTCGCACAACAGGCGACGTACAGATTCTATATAATCATTATACCTGCAGCTTCTGCAGTTATCGTTGTAGAATTTTGATGGCGCAATGTTCAATGATGAAACCAGAGATTGACCAGAGAATGTGCCATTTCCACCTATTAACTTTATTGGGCTTGTGATGGCATTTCTAACGACGAATTGTTCTGTCTGCCAGGTATATTCAAATGCTCTATTCCTATCATGGAGTCACCGCATTGGTTCTAAATACCTTATGAAGATATAGGTTGCAATTTCTTACTACCTTTGATATAACTATGTATACTAAGGACTTCCTTTAAGACCAAGCAAACAATTCTATATTTTCTGATGAAAAGACTTGTAAAACTTTTTTAATCCCTTTTACTGCTTTGTTAGTACATATTTAAAACAATAAAATAAATCTATAGTAATTAATTAGTGAAAGTGATTAAATAAATCCAAAACAAAATCAACAACATTCTTCTATTTCTTCTCTTTTTTTTGCACTCAATGACTGGCTCTGGATTAATGGATCGCGAAGTAATTAAACAAAATTCCTATTGAAACAAACAAAAAGGTGTATGCGAACGAGAATTGCGGATACGCAGCAGTGCTCCCTATCACCTACCACACATACATACGTTTTCGTCTTAATGAACTCATACAGAAGCATTGTTCAGATAAATCTCAACTGATCTCAAATAGATTAAACTCGAACTTCAACACTCATCACAGTTTCTGCTCATCCAACGAATAAAAGACTAGAACTAAGCACACAATAAACTCCGGCTCAAGAATACACCTAAGCGCCATAACGTGGCCTAATCGATAAAATGTCCGCGCATTCTCAGGAATTTTGCGTTCGATGGAATAGTCATTTGGGAAGTTTGGGTGCCGCCTTTCCACAACTTTTAGCTGGGCAGCGGTTTGTCGATGTGACTCTTGCATGTGAAGGCCATCAGTTGCACTGTCATCGACTAGTGTTGGCCGCCTGTTCTTCCTACTTTGAGAGTATTCTGGCGGAAAATCCCTGCAAGCATCCTGTTATAATCTTACCGCGAGACATCAAACTTTGGGAGATTCAAGCTTTGGTTGATTTTATGTACAAAGGTGAAGTAAACGTTACACAAGCTGGATTGCCAAATTTACTGAAATGTGCGGAATCGTTACGCATTCGAGGACTTTATGGGTCAGATGCAGCGCTCAATCTCAATCAACTGAGACAGATGGCTAAAGCAGCTCGCACAGCAACAGCTTCGGCAACGAATCCACAACAGCAGCATCAAACCACAACGGCTGTCTCCGAGAGTACAGAATGTAATGAGGAACCACAAAGCACCGAGTCGTGCGAACAATTGAAAAATACTTCCCTTCTGCACGAAACTACAACATCCAATGGATCATTGGATGTAAATGCTCTTCTGCTTGATACTCAAGATCTTGTGAGTGGCAACTTAAACGATCTTCCAGTGGCTTCCAGCATGAGCGCTGCCACCACCAGTAGTTGCAGTAGCAGCAGCACCAGCACTATAACCGCATCAGTGACAAATCAATCGTTAGCACTCAACGCCGTAGATCAGTCAAACTTCATCAAACAATCTATCATGATGAAGTGTGAAAGTGTGGCCACAGAACCCTTCGATGATTCCACCATTGCGTACGATCACTTTGAGGACTATCCAAAACCACTTGTCGAGTCACCAGAAGATGATGCCTTTGCGACGGTAAACGATGAGGATAGCTATACCGGAGACAATGAAGAAAGTATGTTGCAAATGAGCGTAGACAGTCCTAATAATTCGTACAAACGTGTACGAAGATCTGAAGCTTCCCTAGCCCAAGCAGCCAAGTGCGTATCGAAAGGTCAAACATTCCAGACCGTCAGCAATATGTTTAACATCCCTGTGTCAACGATTCGCTTCTATATGGCAAGGAAAGGCATTCTACCGAAGAGGAAACGTGGTCGTGGGTCTTCTAGTAGTGCTGTCATGACCGGCGCGATGATGACACATTCCCTCGGTCATATGAAACGTACATCCAGTCCTTCAATGGAGCCACCGTTCCAGTTTGTAGGATACAAACTTCCGGCACAAAAACCAAATGTAATCTAGTTTAAGTAAGCAGTAAGTTTAAGTTAAATAAGAAAATATCCTTACAAAAATGAATTAATGATAAGTCTCTCGTAATTAGTTGAAGCTCTAACTTGAATAATGGGATGCGATGCGAAATGGACAATGAATGATCTCTAGATGTGTGTTAAGTTTGATTTTAAAAACGCTTAAACATTTTTTACCGAAAATCATGTATTTAGTGTATTCTCATCCATCAAACTAGCTTCAATTGCATTCAAAGTGTATTTTCTGAAATATAACAACAACAAATAGTTAAGCCAATACCATGCGTCCTCCATTTTCATATCACTTCTTTTATCATGCTTTGTTAGTCTTCGAAAATTCGTATAGCTTATCATCCAATGAGATTTTACAAATGAAAAGTAACAAGACAACTTGTTTGCACCAATGTCGTTCCTAGTCATATGTAGATTGTTCGGCTACCATTCAAAAAGACAAACATTGGTAACGGTATGTTAACTTTTAACATTGAATTATGTATTATACTAGCATAAGACACAATTTTCAATAAATCTCTCATTCAGTTTTTAAATTAAACAAAACTTATTCTTAAAAATGTAACTCGGACGTCCACTGCATTGCGTTCCTTTGGAAGAGAAAGAGCTTTAGATGTACCTAATTTTTAATATTTTGTGCCGTGTGAGTGTTACCCTACTTATTATTTTGCTTATAATGTTAAAGTATTATTTCGCTTTAACTGGGGGGGTCTATAATGAATTTTATTGATTTTTGAAAACCCTTCAAACTTAATCGCTGGGGCAGATATCGGAGAAAATAAAGTTTTAATTGCAAAGGAATGTAGGAATAAAGTTTTAACTGAAAACTGTTTTCATTAGAAACTAAATACAGTGATATCTCTCTTAAGTGAACAGTCACGGGACCGTAGTTTTTTGTCCGATAATAAGAGCTGTCTGTTTGTAAGAACGCGTTTTGTATGGGAAATTAGAAGTTGATTCCCTGAAATTGTGTCCCTCAATGGCTCAACAGGGTGTCCGCTAATGAGAAATTTCTAAAATAAACTGATTTTTTAAAGTTTTGCTTTGCTTAGAAGTAAATTTAAGTAGATCCCTTGTTTAGTTCAAATTCTGAAAATCGTGAAAATCTGAAATATTTATTGGAAATGCAGGCATTCACCCCAATTATGAAAGTCGTATTTGTGAGTCGCATACGAGCATAGTCGTATTTTGTAACAGCAAATACTCGTATGCGACTCACAAAAACGACTTTCATAATTTGGGCGACTGACGAAACTTCTGTAGGTACAACGCGTATCATCATTGCCCGTTTGGCTGGCTACACCAGAACACCAAGTCAAACATCTAATGTCGGTTTTGAATGTTGTTTCTTCTAATTTTACATATCGGTGGAAATATCGTTTATTTCCATTGCTTTGTGCTTATTTTAATTTCCAACACCACCCTCTACACGCGTCGTGGTCACTTAACCCGTTCGATCCGAAAAGCCGCTATGGTATCATTGGGAATAATCCCTATCATTCGGCTATTTAATTTTAGAGTTACGTAGAATAAAAGAGCAAGACAAAAAATGTCGTAAAAACGTTAACAAGAGCAGAAAGCAAGAACAAGACAAAAAATATCGCGAGTATCGAGTTCAAATTTTTTGGGTGTTGCTAGTACTAAGTACGTTGTGAAAAAAATGTTTGTGTCGCAAGCATCGAGTATGTTGAAAAAGAAAAAAACAACACTAAGTAGCTGAATTAGCTTGTCATTGAAAAACTCTTTGTATTCCGAAACATCACATTGATATATGTAGGTCCCTCTCATAGCCTTAGCTTGCAATTCGTTATCGAACCTTCTTTGCTCTTAAACGACAAGTATTAGTTCTGCGTAACTGGTTGATTTGAAGACTTAATTGATCTAACACACTTAACGATATCATAACCTCAGCGAACTAATTCGCGTAGTTTATGTTTGTATAATGGGCTTCCTGCAGGTTTGCGTTTAACGATTACTGCACATATAGCGATCCAAATGTGCACTTTTCGTTAGCAATATCTGTTTAAATGCAAAACAACAAATGATTTCGTTCCTTTATTCAATTAAATTCCCTTAAAAGAAAGATTACACTATGTAAACTGCTCAGAAGAATATGCTTTGAAAGTGCGAAAAAATACATTTCCTACGCTGCAAGGACTTCTTTAAAAAAAGCTTCCGTCAGCATCAGTGACTACGCTATCTGCCTACGTTCGACCTAGCTTAATCAGAATTGCCATTTTATTTGTAATTTTATCATTTTATCATTTTATGAATAATTCGCGTTAAGACGAAATAAAAAAAAATGAAAAACAAATAAACATAAGAAAGTACGTTTAAGCAATGTTTTTGTTTATTTTATTATATTTTTTAAGAGATGTAAGTATGTTTACAGATTTTTTTAAGAATTTTTGTATTTTATTTGTAAGCAAAACAAATGTGCATTTCTTGTTTTTTTTTTTTCTCTATTAAATATTAAATACAAACGTATTATTATTACTATATACATATAATTTTTATTAGTCATAAAACGATGAGATTTTTATTTTTAACTACATACATATTTCGCTTTCCGTGTATTATTACCTCGACAAAGATGTAAAACATAACTATAAATAAATATATTGTATATTTCTTAAGACAAACACCATAAAAGATTTTAAAACATCTAAACATTAAGTGAAAACAGAAGAAAAATAATGGTTCCGTATTTCCATTGGGGGTGCGGAACCCTAAATAGTAGTATTTGTAATATATTTTTAAGAATTCTTTAATTTCTACCTTCTTTTTGTGTTCTCTTTCCGTGGGAACGGAAGAGGAATGTTAAATAAGGAATGTGACCAGTTAGTCACCAACTACTCAATATATGGATAATAATTAATTGTTATTTGTGAAATAAAAGCCAAGAGTATAGTTATATAATAGTTTTTACATTTTACAATACAAAACAAAAATTCAAAAAAAAATGAAAGCATACAATGACAACAGGAGACATACGAAGGGATTAAAACAAAAGAAGTAAAGGGAATTCTACTATAAGATTGTGAACAGTAAACGTAAATTTTAAAAAGAAAATAATCATAACACTTACATAATATTATAATTTTTGTGTAATATTTATTTTAGAAATTGTGTCGAAATCATAAAATACTCTATTTAAAAGTAAAAACAAAAATAAAATAATGTTTTAGAAATTTTTGGGAAAGAAAAATTAGCAAAAAAAAAAAAACTTTAAGTAAATAGTTGAAAACAATGCAACATTATGAAAGACAAATTAAATTGATTGGCGTTATTGGTTTGAAGAAGGGTTTTGTTTGGGTGAGCAGAAAATTTGGAAACAAAAGTATTTTAGATCATTAATTAAACAAATAAGTATCTAATAAAAAATACAAAAAATTATAGAACTTTACTCAAAAGTGTTATATGAATTTTTTTAATTAGGACTAGCTGTTGCCCGCCCGGCTTTGCCCGTGCACTGAAACATCAGAGATGGAATTTCAAAAAATCCTCGCTTACCCAACGTCTATGTCATTAAAGGAATGTACTATCCAAATTTCAGCCATTTAGGTCCAGCGGTTTGGCCTGTGCCCTGTCCATTAGTTAGTCAGTGAACTGTTTTATATGAAAGGATTTATATAATAAAGTTTTTTCCGAATTCACACACTTAGAGATGGAATTTCAAAAAATCCTCCCTTAGCGGACGTCTATGTCATTTTAGGAATGTACTGTCCAAATTTCAGCCCTTTAGGTCCAGCGGTTTGGTCTGTGCGCTGTCTGTTAGTCACACTTTTTTATATGTAAGGAATGTAAGGATTGAGGATTTTTCCGAATGCGCACACTTAGAGGTGAACTTTCAAAATATCCTCTCTTAGCGGATGTCTGTGCTGCCTGATAATTCAGTGCTGAGGATATTTTTCGTCCCTCTACCTGACTTCGTAGCAAGTAATCCAGTGCATGCAGCAAAGCAACAGTCTGAGCTGACATGACAGGCTAGATTTAGTTACCTGAGTAGATACATGCATCCGTTCCGTCATCCATCATGGATCCATCCGTAAAATTTACTATTTTCCGTTTCCGGAAGTGACCCATTCTCAATTAGAGTTTTGTGATACCTTTCCGTAATACTTTCGTTTGTTACAAGATCCAGGATCTTATCATATCCATAGATGGTCCCCCGTCGATTAAAGCTGGGGAGCTGCAAATCTTATGCGGTCGACGAAACGATACTGTTTTAAGTTTTTGTTATTTCTAACGTTTTTCTGTTGTATGTTGATATTCCTCCCATAATTTCTGTATTTATATCCCTCTCGAAATACATCAGTTAATTTCTTTCCGCTGTCGCTGTTATGATACAATGTAATGTCCAATGCAAAAACTCATCATTCACCTTCGTAAGCCGCAAATAAAAATTGGAAAATTTGCACACATTAAATATTCCCCGTAGAGTAGATGGGTATCTTCACAAACATTTGAAAGTGGATTTTCGTCGAACTAGCACATGCGCTTAAAGTCTCTTTTCAACATCACAATCACATCACCCATATGGCTGTCATTAATTTAAATCTGACATTTCTCCCAGTCACCCACCACGATGTAAACAAGCAGCAGAAATCAAGTGCCTAAAGAAATATCTTCTCTTCCAGATAACCCACCAAGAACAGAAATGAATCGACTGAATCTTAAGCTCAATACAACTCTCTGGAGATCGTCACCAGGTGCAGCTACATTTGTAACTCACTCCACGCTCTACGACAGGTCCAGTGACAATCGCCAAGGTAAAATTCTCGGTAAACTGTTTGGTAATCGCCTCTCGGGAAGTAAAAAACGATGGTTTGAAAATCCCATGCCAACATCAAGGCAAGCACAAGCAAAGATGAGTTCACCTCTAAACTTTACCCAGACGAAGAAGAATGACCATGGAAGTAATCGCCGCACGACTGTTCTCAACAAACTCTTCATGGCACACATCACAGATCTCCTGGCTACCGGTGAAGCGTCGCAAAAAATTCTCGGCAAAGGTTTGCAGATAACTCGAGTGAAAGTTACGCCAAACTTTGAGATCTGTAATGTGTATTGGATGGCGAAAGGTATCTCTGCTGACGCTGAACTGGAAGAAGAACTCCAAAAATGTGGTGGTTTGCTGAGACATGAACTTTCGCAATTGCGTCTAATGGGGGTAGTTCCACGAATCCATTTCGTTAGAGACAAAACCTTAGCAAATCTCGCAGTGGTGGAAACTGTTCTAAAGACATGCGACTTCGGAGAGGATCACCAGGAGGTGGATCCCAGTTTTCAAGTCAAAAATGATTTATATAGAAATTTAGAGAAGGATGACAAAAAAGAGCCAGATAGGGTTGATGAAGATGAGGAACCACTACCTGAAATGCGCCATGATGTATTCGGATTGGATCGGCGTGGAATTATGTTGAAAATCCTGGCAAAAATGAAAAAATCTGAGCAAGCATGGGAGCAGCATGACCGGGGTGTAGATGCTTCAGAAATCGTGTCAGAAAGTAAAACTCTAGAGAAGTTGAACGAGTTGAAGGAAAAAATAGCTGAATCAGAAAAGGATGAGTCGTTCAACAAATTCCTAACAAAGTTAGCTGAAACCAAACGTATGCGAAAGAGGAAATTTTACAGAGCTGATGATGGCTTTTATCGTAGAGTCGGCGATGATGAAGGTGACCCACTGGATGATGGAGATTATATTGAGGAGGAGGAATACGACGAGAAAAAGTGAAAAATAAAATATGTAGTTAATTTAGCTAGAGTTATGGTTTCTAATTAAAGTGGTATAATTAGTCAACAAAACAAGACTTTCATTATTGTCGTCCGTTTATTTTGTTTTCCTTCAAACCAGTGGAATTCACTCTTTATTGATATTACAGAAATTGCATGGATTTAACAGACAAATTCTTACCGACCTTCAATATTGCTAAAAATCGGTGACATAGCATAAGTAACTTATTCGGAAGACTGGTGGACCGCGCGAAACTGTGTTCAACTGTGTAGTATAATCAGTAGACCTACACCCTGAGGCAGAGATTGCCCTACAGACAGTCAAGAAGTTAACTTGTCCTAAAACAGAATAGTGACTGCTAGCTACAACGTCCCTCCTAACCCAACCCAACCTAGGCACGGCTGTTCTAATTAAAGTAAAGCACCTATAATTTTGGATAGTGTGAGATGTGGACTCAGCCAATCATAATCATCCCCATTCTGAAAGTCGTATTTGCGAGTCGGATACGACCACACTCGTATGTTGTAACGTATTTGCTATTACAAAATACGAGTATGGTCGTATGCAACTCCCAAATACATACGACATTCAGAATTGAGGTGGATGTCTCATAGAGGTTTGGCAGTTTCACATTTATTGAATAACAAGCAAGAGTCGGCACTTGCAACCGTAAGCTCCCCACTTGAATGACTTCAAGATATTTTTAAGCTTTGTCTGGATCGTAGGCTAACCAAGGTTTTTAAATAAATTCACCTAAGAACAGTGATTGCCGGTCTACACTGAACGCATTGAACACAATCGTTCGCAGACCATCAAATGCGCAACAAATTTTAGCCAAAATTTAACGATCCTCCGTTCTTAATATATGAATGCAGGTTGTGTAATCGCTGCTGTTTCGATTGTGTTCTGCAGCTGCTTTTTAATCAGCAGTAACGAGCACTTCCAGACAAAAAACAACTTGTAAGCCGGCCCAATGGAAGCGTTAAAATGTTATCGCTAACAAGACCAGTTAGCTTCCTTCCTTTACTACCCTAATTTAATTGGAAGAAATCAAAAATTGAAACAAAAAAGAAGACCAATATGGGTATGTACGTGTAAAACTTTTTTTCTTGCTTTATTTCACAGAAATAGAAAATTTGTACAGTAGTTTGCGATGAATTTTAACTACATCACGACCCGGGTGGTGTATTTGGCCGTCCTGCTGATATCTGCAAGAAAAAGTACAATTTCATTGATTAGAGATAGGTTTTGGATGGATGAATAAAGGGCGGCATTTTATAAGTAAAAAAATATCAGTTAAAAGAAATATACATCAACGAAATTCAGTCGAAAGATGGTTAAATTATAATCATCACGATAGATAGTCCAAGTGGATATCAATTTATTTTTGCTTACCTCGTTTTTCCACGCACTCGTTAGAGAACTGAATGTTTATTCGAAGAGACCGAAACCCATATCGTCATCTTCAGATTCGGATTCCTCTTTCTTCTCTTCCTTTTCGGGCTTCTTGGCCTCAGTAGCAGCGGCGGCTACTGGTGCAGCTGCAGCAGCAACAGCACCTCCACCAACTGGCATGGCTGAGAGCTTCTCACGACCATCCTTGATCAGTTGTTCGATGCTCTTGCCACCCAATTCCTTGACGACACGGGTCAGGCGCTCTGAATCAACTTCGATACCGACCGAGCTGAGGATTTTCTCGATATCAGCATTTTTGGGGCTTTCTTGTCCACCGAGGACAGCCAACATGTATGCAGCCACGTAACGCATTCTAAAAAGAAACAAAATTGGAGTTAGTTATACGCAGAGCTGTTGATTTATTAAATTAAACTACTTCGCAAGTTAAAGGGCGGGAAGTAATCTAAGAATATCTTCAAAATCCTAAGTGGATTATTTTTAATCTCATTGCAAATGAACTTGGAAAGGACTTCGGAAATTGATTAACCATTTATTTTAAACATTTACTTACTTTTAAGTCCTTTTTATTCGACACGAAACGTGAACGGCACTGAAACACAACTTTCGTTTAAAGAAACTTAAGACGAAAAGAACTATGACAGTCCAGTGACATATATAGCTAACTTCCGGTGTATGTGAGACCACTGAACTGTACACTCTGGTGACTGTGGTGAATATCCATGTGTTGGGTGTGTTTGAGTTGAAATTCTTCAATTATATGTGGAATCATTTTCAAATAAAAAAGGAAAGTGTGTACAACTAGTTGATGGTTTGTCGATCAAAATTGACGAGGTGCAAAAATGTTTGCTACTGACTGACGATCAGAGGCCATCTTCATTCTCGCTCGATTGTATGTACACAAATTTCGTCATTCGAAAAGCAAACAAAGGAAAAAAGGGTCGAAAAAAAACAACAACAACGATGATTTGCGTGTCAATCAAAACCTATAGTGTATATGCTAGACTCTTCGATCAAAAATGACATCAGTTTTGGTTTTCAGCTTTGATCTATGTATAATGTGTACCACGTTTTACGAATCAATATTTAAAAAACAAAATACAGAACGCGTTGTTTGCCTTTATATGCATGATCAGAGAGCACTGTATGCAACGGAGCAGTCTATGTAAAAAGCTAAACACAGCCAACATAACATTGACAGTTAAAACTTTAACGTTTGAAGTCGTATCAAAGACATAAACATAGCAACAGCAGAGTGGCAATGAAAAAAAACTACTTTAATAAACAAACATTTTTAAACAACAAATAAAATGATTGCCTGCTATATGCAAAAATTATTTTTAATAATTTTAACTTTTTTGTCATTATTGCAATGCGATTTCTATAATAATTGTGTACCGTAAAAAATTGAAAGATTGGGAAAACTGAAAACGTCACTGCAACGTTGGTAGGATTTAGACAGCAACAGCGAATTTAAGGTTTATTTCTAACTGTGAAGTTCCTATGCTAATGTGTTCCTCGTACCTCCCCATTAAACACCATAGTTCTAAATACCCCGACCCATAGAATCCGTCGACTTCATTCCGCTGTACTTTGCTGTTGAAGTTGAAGTATTACCGGATAGAGGAGTCCCATAGAATCCGTCAGATATCTACGTAGAAATGTCAACGATTCTCTTCAATCTCTCTATGCTTCCACCAATGAAAATGCATAATCTCAATTTGTGAATGCGTGAACTTCAGTATGTGAATGTGTGAACTTAGTGCAATTACTGAAAAACTGAATATGAGTGAGCTGTGGGGGTGGAGTGCAGCCCAAAAAAAAAATTGATTCATGTTTCTTTATAAGAACGAACACAGCAACAGCATATAACAATTTAATTTTTTAAAGTGCTTCAGGACGACTGCGATAATTTGGTATTACGGCTTGGAAATCGGAAAAATTACATTCGCTTTTAACGTCTCAAATTTGGCGAAATCGAAATGCGATATCAACTTATTACGGTTCGTGAAAATTCAAACATTCGATTCAGATTCGCCAACCATAATTAAGCATAACATAGCATATACATAAATAAAGGCGAAAACAAAATAACCAAGGAAAGAAACAATAAGGCTAAATTTCCTTATTTCATCTTAAGGTTGTTCAAATTCACACATGTTCTTATTGATCCTTTTAAATGCTCTTTAAAACTCATCAGTGAGTGTACTTCATATTTCAAGCTGTTGTGATTATTTTGTCTCAATGTTAAATAGAGTGAATTTTTATTTCCTGATTTCTTTTGTATTGCTTTTTAATGGTTTTTAAGAGAACAAAGTTTTGGGCCAAATGAGCCAATTGTGAGCCATTTCTCTGTGGCTCGGAGTATTGAGCCAAGTCAGAAATACTTGAGCCAAATTACCTAATTGAGTACTTCAGCACAACGCTGATGACAGTTTCTCTACATTTTCTCTATTCTTCCACCAATGAAAACGCATACTCTCAATTTGTGAATGCGTGAATTTCAATATGTGAACTTAAATGCGTGAATGTGTGTACTGACAACGTATCGACGGATGCAAAAAGTAGAAAGTAGACCTACTTTATCCGTCGAAGTTCATGCAATCGTTCGTTATGGGCCATCTCCTATAAGAATGTGTGTATTCTATCGAGCCGTCAGTTGAAAAAAAGCAGCAACGGATGTACGGATTTATTTGTCAAAGTTGCTGTTGCCGTGTTGGTGTGATTTACCAAATGCTTTCACAATCATTTAATAGTCTGGCATCACTGATCTCGGAATTGTGAATGTAATAGATTCATATTTGAAAACAATAATCATTCCATCTCTGTTTTTTAAGTGACATCGAATTAAACTGTTAAAATTTCGTTTTCCCTGTTTCTTGCTATTCTCATTCCGATTCCGATCAGTCATAAATATTTATTGAATTGGTGAACTCACATAAGGCTGCGCCGGTAATTATGCGCTAAATTTTTCGCATTTAACAAAACGTCCGACATTCCAAATAAAAGTCTCTAAAATTGAAATTTAAATACCACTAAAAGGCCAGAAACAAGTAATAAATAGTGCGTGAAAGGAAGAGTAGAAATAAGCCACCGTTTTCAGTTTTTTTTTGGCATTTTTGTTGTACGTCGGTATCGATGATTAAACGCAGTCGCAAATATAACTATCTCGTATAGAACAAATCAACCATACGGTCGGAGAAGAGACAACTATAGTCTGAGATTTGAAAGAAACGAATCGAACTAATTTCGCTTAAATTGATAATCGCGTAGTTTTCTTCGTGTTTTCGTCAAGTGAAGTATCTCAGAATTTAGATCCGAGTACCAAGTCGCGGCGGTCTGACACGGGCTTTAGCAAGTGAAAAAGATACTAAAGAAAACCTCATAAGGAAGAAGCACCAACTCAGCAGCAGTAGAGGAATAAATCTTTTCGGGGCCCCACACTTTTCCGGAAAGAACTTCTTTCGTCCGCTGGAAAAGTGTGTGCGAACACTGATTTGAAACCATGGATACTCTAATTCCGATTGTGAACAAACTGCAGGATGCATTCACCCAACTGGGTGTGCATATGCAATTGGATCTTCCACAGATCGCAGTAGTTGGCGGACAGTCGGCAGGAAAGTCGTCTGTGCTGGAGAATTTTGTTGGAAAGTAAGTGGAAAAGTTGCATTTGAAGAATTTATTACATTTGAATGGGTGTGAGGACATTTTCCTTCATCAATCAATCCTTGAAGGAAAATTTTCACGAAATTTTCTCTTCAAAGAAAAATCAATGCAACACATACAGGCAATTTAGTATACATACAGAATAGTGGATGTGCTTGTGTTAGTGCAAGAGAGGGGCTCTCTGACAATCGATTTGCAGAGATGTCCGTCCGTTTTCCATGCCATGTCAGTTGGGTTTTTTTTTTCTTTTTTTTTCTTGAGAAATGTCAAAATTGTAATGGGCAGTGTGAGAGAGTAAATTGATAAAAGAAGGAAGCACTACCATGAGTTTTCTGTTTTCTCATTTCTTGAGTCATGCCAGGACAGACAAGTGTTTCAATTCACGAAAAAATTTCCCTGATAACGATGATATGTGTCCTAGAAAATATCCCATTGGTTTTTTTTTTGTATGTGGGTGGAAAGGACCGTGAAATGTTACGTAGTTGTAAGATTTTTCTTGCATTAAAGGTTAATTATTTGATTATTTGCCACTGTTCTTCATCAGACACGGACAATGTCCCCTAATCACATAGCAAGTTAGAAAAATTGTTAGTTTTTTAAAGGTTGTATTTTAAACTTTTTGTCAAAAACTGATGATGGTTCTGTAGCTTATAATTTAGGGTCGTCCACGTCGTGCACGCCTAATACCAATACGATGACGTCATAGATGGTAGTATTTACAGGCAGCTAAGTAGGTACATATATTAGAAAAAATTGTGCTTAAAGAATCATGACGCTGAAATTAAAAACAATTAATTAGGATTTCATGACATATTTTAATTAGAACCGATAATCTACTCTCCTCCTCTCGAAATAAATGATTGAAAAATCAATGTACCTAATCACAGTTGAACAGATATTTATGTACATTGGTAGGTATGCAGTTAATTTTTTTATTTATTTTGAAATGGTTTGTTTAACAATTCGAATAAGTAAGTAGAATAGTGAGAATAACAACTACTGAGCTTCTGTATTTGTTTTTATTTTCTTAACAGCCTTCCAAATTCCAATAAATGCCAGTTAATCTATACCTACATACAGTCGAATACGGATATATAACATATTAGTTAAACTTCTCAAATGCACAATCTTTATTTCTTATATCTGAGGTCTTCTTATATACATATGTATGTTCATTTATGCGAGCCACGTATGTACATATGTACATATGTATATAAGAAACAAAATTTCTTATATGAAATCAACTGATATAAGTAACGAAGTTTCTTAGATATATACATATATGTATGTACATATACATAATGTATGTATGTATGTACGTGCCTACATAAGAAACGAAGTTGCTTGCCATTTAAATTTATTCCTTAATATAATACTAAGCTGTATTAAAATAAAAAAAACAACTTAACTAAGAAATATGTAATTGTAGGTACATATTGCCATATCGTGGCCATTTTTTTTTTTTTATTTGTAAATTCAGCATGAACTGATTTGGAGCTATTTAGCTGAGCTCTGTTCTTTTCGGACCAATTGAGAACTACGTCTACAGCACATTGATGACATTCGTTAAATTTTCTTTGGTTCTTTGCAACCGCAAGTATAGCTATCTTCAGCAAACGTAGCTCGTGTGCAATTCACAGATATTGTAAATTAGTAGATACATATAACATATCAGGTGCTTCCAGAATTAATTTTCTTTAGCTGAGAGTAAGAACAACTAGGTTGATCCTCAATAGCCTCTGGATGCTTCTTGTTATTCCATGTTCAACTTAATAATAATATTTTATTAAGTAGGGCAGATAAAGATCTCAAACCCTAAATGGCGATTATTTACTTGGCAGCAATATTAAAAATAAGACGCAAGGGCCAGCTGCCAACGAAAATGTTTTTTTTATTTCACATCTCAAAACGGAGTATTGCTGCAGCGGTAAATACACCATTGGTCTTTAGAAGAGAATAATTGTAATGGTAACGCCACGAGGGTTTTACGAAATTTCAATTTTTCACTTTTTGGGAACAATTTGAAGTGAAAAATGCGATTTTTGCGAAGAAAAAATCGGCTAATTTATTACTGTAAAATAAAAAATATACTAACAAATTTGAAAAAAAAAAAACTCCAGCATTATCTCGTAAATTATGTGCAGAAATAGTGTTTAAAATTTCAAAAGGATCGGTGCAGTAGTTTTGCAGTTATAAGGGACACCGACTTTAAAAACACGAGTTGTGGGAAAAACGCTTTAAAGTTTTAAACACTAAACAATTTGGAATAAAACGTTCATAAGCGAGTTTTATCGGCTTACCTCACACTGAATCATCGATGCTAGATCCATAAAGGATGTCGCTATCATCGTTTGTACTTGTGTTAAAATTTCTATAAATAAAGGTAGGGGGTAAGGTTAGGGATTATATAGAGAGCGAAGCAGCTGGCAGGTTACAATAGCGCGCTCGGGCGCTGAGTCATGTACGAGGCGCGGTTGCTTAAACCGCTGTATCTTTGTTAGTTTTGCTCCAATTCATCTCAAATTTTCCATTCCATCAAATAGAAAATGCAAAAAAAAAGTTTAAAAACGTTACCCCGCCCTTAAAAACAATTGTATATACATACATCTTGGATGAACAAGAAAACTACTTTTGTTTAATAATAAATAAAACGTGTATTCATTTTGATGAAAATAATCAGATCACATTTCGAGCATAGCTAGAAATAAAAAGAAAAATCTGCATATTCCTGTGGAGGATATTTTATATTTGTCTTGTGATGTTGTTCACTGACTGACATATAGTGTCAAGTGCGTCCAATCTAGCTTCACTTCCACTTTTCTTGTTGCCAATACCACTTTTGCCTGTATCTTTGTTTCCCATCTTTCATATATGTAATTAAATCGCTAGCGCAAGTGCTTGTGATTCCTCCTGGGAGCTTATTTCTGCACCGATTTTAATGATTCTAACACTGATCGAAAGTTCATCAGTATAAACAATTTTAAAAAAAGTACATATGAGTAAAGTTATTACGAAAAAACATTATTTATTACCTATACCTACGGGTATAGGGTTTCTATAGGCAGGTTTTTTCCACATAATTTTTGTTTACTTCCAAAAAAACACGCAACTAATAATTGTACTACTTATTTATTAAATATTTTGACATTTTTTATTTATTTATTTTTTAGTTATTTTGTTTTTCATTCTTGTTATAAAAAAAACCCCACAGCTATTGTATATTTATTTAGCAAATGGGCCATTCGCCTCTAGTCTTTATAAGGCTATAGAATGTCACCCTATCATTTTATTCCTAAACGTTGTCTAGTCTATATATGTATTAATAAAGCATCATTCCTGGAATAAATATATTAATAAAAAAAAAAAAAAGGCGATATTCCTCGCATGGTACACTAGCATTATGTTAAACGGCCTACGCATTCTATTGCATGACTATCCAATCCAACTATTGGTTACGCCCGCTTTAGGTAAATACCTTTGGATTTCTCGGATTCTGCCTTCCATGATATATAAAGATTCAAGCTTAGATTGGAGGAAAGTTAATCCATGGCTACCGATTCTGATGAGAACACGCGATATTGGAAGTCGCTTTGCTTTCATTGTTTTCAGAATACATTTATAATTTTGAGTGTAATGTATACACAGCCAATTTCTACTTATTTGAAGGTTTCAAGTCGGGGAGAAAGCATTATGGCTCAAAAATAAGGTCTTTGTCTGTTTATCCTTGCATTTCTTTTGTTTTTGTCTCTTAAGACATGTATGATAAGAGGAGTGGTACGTCCTATATTTTATGCATTGAGTAACACACTTTGGTTTGGAAAGATTTTTGTCGCTCTGGCCAGGAGTACATTATCGAAATTTTAGGCTTTCAAAAAGTAGTTTCTTAAGCAATTTTATGTAAATTAGCAACTAAAAAAAGTTCTTTAAAGTTTAAAATTATATTATAAATGGTCTTAGAGGATGTTTGATTACATATTTCTAGAATTAAAAATATACTTCAATTTAAAATAATACACTTTTGTTTTCGTTTTTATTCAATTTATTAATGACTACATTTATTATAAACGTACAGCTCAGTGCCGCTCAGCAATACTTTTTTTTATTTTATTTTATTTAAAACAAGAAGTAGTAACAAGAAGTTTAAAATATTATGATTAAACAATGGTTTGGTTTTTTTTTTATGGTTTATATACTTTTATTTAGAAAATAAATTGCCACTTTATCACATTACAAGTTATAAAGTTTCTTTTACAAGTTACATGTTACATACAACATTGAAAACAATGTTGGTAGATTGTGGAATTTGTCCAATATTTCGGAAAAGGACAAAGGGATTTTACTTTAAATCTAGAAAACTCGGATGTATGATGTGGAAATACGTATAGAAAAATAAAAGGAAAGTGTTTATTTTTATTTTTCAAAGTTAACAACTTTAGTGAGATTGAGTCTTCCCAATTTGTTCAATCCATAGGAAATGTACATCGAGCGAATTTAGATTTGGTAAAGTAAAAGAGTGGGTCATCTGCATGTTTCTTTTTGCATTCCATGTTATTTTGACACTGACAGCTAAATTAAATTAATCAATTTAAGAACGATATACGTTGGGAAATATTGAAAACTTATTTGCAATAAGTGCAGTAGAAAAATTGCACCAACCGTAACTGTTGTACGCAAGTTTTTAGGTTATTCGTGAAGTATAGCTGCATGCCATTGAAAATATACTGCTGAAGTGGGTTTTGACAGGATGGACTACTGCCAAGCCAGCCATTTAAATAAAATTATCATAACCCGTAAATGGAACTCGCCCTTAAGTGCATTTTATAGAAATTTTAAAAAGAAACCAACAAATGGTTCACCGCTTAGATTAGATAGATAGCCATGTGACAATTGTTACAGCTTACCTAGACCATTAGTTGACTCCATTGTGCCCATTTTTTCGAGGGCACTATCATTATTGTATAATTGCAATATAACAGCAGACTAAACGTAAACTTGCAATTCTGCAAGTTTCATCTTACTGAATTTGCTAAATAATACAAAATATACGGGTGGCAGTTTGTAAAATAGACTTTTTAAGCGGGTGGGTATTTCATTTGTTTTGTTAACCGACATTTGGATCTAGAAGTACGTTTTTCTTTTAAATAATCAAACCTGGTTGTGACCAAACTTCCGCTCATTCGTTTCTATATCAATCTTCTCATTTCCTTCCTACTGATGTATGTATGTTGTCAAAATAAGTAACCAAGAATTAGGCTTGAATGGTTAAAATATTGATGTACAAAATATGCACATAAACATGTGTGCTGTGTATGTATATGTATACGTCCGCGGTTTGGCAAGCGCTTTTTTTTTTAGCAATTGTGTGGATTCACAGTTCATTCACAGTGGTCTGATGAGTCATGCTGTTTCATAGAGCATTCACCTCAGCTTACATGTGGTAAAACAAAAATATAAACTTATATGTATAAACGTAAAAAGATTTGCATTTGCATTTCATGTCATTCGTCATGATAGTCTTATTTAATGGTAAAGCATGCTAATTGAATTCGGTTTCGTGACGTTTAAGAAAAAAGCTCACCTAAATCTTATATGTACAGTGACGATAATAGCAGTGTTTCTTTGAAAGCAACATTTTCCTTATTTTTTTGTATAATACATTTTACTGTAATACTGTACTCATCAATAACAATGGTGAAATGTATTGTACTCTAGGACACATCTTTCTGCAGCAGCTATCTAGATGGTGGAATTGCTTAACTTGGCATGTTGTGTTCACACTTTTAGAAAGCGGCTGAGAGAACAAAATATCAGTGCTCGAAGTCCACGAAAAGTCCTACTTCTTAAGAAAATGCATGTATCAAAAAGGCTGAGATGAGGCGAGAGAGCATTTGTCGCGGCCCCCCTGAGTAGTGGAGGAATATAATGTGTTCATGTACTGATGAGAATAAAACTGTTCTGTATAGCGGAAAGGTATCTCGGCAATATGTCAGGCATCCTGCATCCACCCAATAAAAAATATGATCCTAGATTCACAAAATAATGGTATAATGGACCGACATTTATAGGTTGATATATTGCTGAATATCATGTTGCCATACGTCGGCCGATGATGAAGTGCTACTAAAATGGGGTTTTCAGCAGGACAATGACCCGAAAACACCAGCCGAACTGCTGTAATGGTTTTGCGCAGCTGTAAAAAGCAATTAAGGCCACGGTGCTAAGTACAAGTTTATCCTTAATAACACCTCATACTAATTTATTTAAATTCAGTGATTTTTTTTTTACATTTTTGATCAAGTAAGCTGGTGGAGAAAAAGCACTGCTATTTTTTTGCTCTGCCTTTTTTAAAGTTCTTTTCGACAAAATATATTTATGTTAGTTTATTTTACCTATAGGAAAATAACTTATTTTATGCTACTGGTAATTTTCATTAAAAAAAAACGATTGCTTTATTTTTCTATTTTTGGTTGATGCCACTTTTTCAGTGGCACTGCTATTTTTCTGCTCGCAGCTGTACGTACATATATGTTGTGTTTATGTATGCCAGTAGATACTCGTAATTTAATCCGCTTTTGTTGGTGTTAAGCTTAAAAGGGACAGTATTTTATGAAAGATGACGTAAAGTCGTTCATTTATATGTATGTACTTAAATCGTATAGGTATACAATCTGTTTAATTTAAGGTCTCCTTCTTTATCTGTAAATCGTTTCGAATTCGTACGAATTTGTACGAATTATAGACCAACCCCGTTCCATAACACAAAATAGTAGTAAGAGAGAGGCAGAGAGAGAGTAAAAATGTCCCCTCATTGAAAAATCTTACGAATTATTGCCCAACAAATTTCTGCCGGTGAGAAATGAACTATCTGTCACAGTCAGCTGTTTCTTTTGTTCTGGATTATTTGTATTTTTTCATTTTAATGCAAAAATTAAAATAAAATGGAATGAAAAGTTGAATGTTCTGAATGTTGAAATTTGCATTTCGCAATACATATATTACATTTCACAGCATTTCCTTAAGAGCTTTCTCCATACTGCATTGGTTCTGTGATATCATCAGGAGTGGAGTCTGCTGTAAAATCAGAAATCGTACAACACCACTTTGTTTACGTTTGCTTCACATATGCTTATAACATTTCCTTTGTTGCAACTTTTGTGTTAAAACGCGTTCCTTTACTTATTACTCGTAATTTTGCCTCTCTCTGAGAGAATTTTACTCTCACTCATTGAAATTTAATAACTTGCTATTTTGGAACAGAAAGTAAAGGAACATACCTTTTGTGTACCTACACATTTTCAATTTAATTCTTTCTTACATTTTATTTTATCCCGTAAGAGAACACTAAATATCAATCACCTATGAAGAATAAAACCCTCTGGTAGGAAAAAGTATCGACTCGGACCTGCTACAGCAATACACTAAAAAAAACTTAGATTTCACGAAAATGATTTACAATAGAGCACCGTGGTGTAGTGTCAAGTGCTTTGGACTACTACGCAATGCTGTCGGGGTTCAATCCCAGCAAAACACCTTAACGTTTTTTCACGATGCCAACTCTTTCGAATGTCTGACAAGCATTCAAAGAGTATCATCTGTCACGATTAGCTTCTCAACTCGCTATTCGGAGTCGACAAAAAACTGTAGGTTCCTTCCATTCGTGCAAAAATATAACACTCACACACAAATGGTTGCGAGAAGTAGGCCCTGGCTAAGCCCGAACTGTGGCGCCACCTAAGAGTAAGAGTAGCAAAACACCTTAACGTTTTTTCACGATGCCAACTCTTTCGAATGTCTGACAAGCATTCAAAAAGTATCATCTGTCACGATTAGCTTCTCAACTCGCTATTCGGAGTCGACAAAAAACTGTAGGTCCCTTCCATTCGTGCAATGATTGCGAGAAGTAGGCCCTGGCTAAGCCTGAACTGTGGCGCCACCTAAGAGTAAAGAAAGAAAAAGAGCACATTATCCAGTATCCTAGAATTTAAATTTCTAGGATCCTTATAAATGAAAAACACCAGCGAATAACAATTAATGAACAGATGATAATGTTATGTAAGTACAATATATGAAAAGTTTGTTGGAAATCTGATATCGCCATTAGTAAAGCGACATATAGCCTCGTCTCTATATTTCAGAAACAACCAATGCTGGTGGCTTCCAATTTCGCATTTGGCGGTTGACCTTGTAAACAGAGGTTCGATATTCTTTGTCTTATCGGACATGGTTCGCCAATTTGAAGACCGATTTGGTTATAGCGTTTTCGTGCCTGAAGTATGTATCTAAAAGTCGATCGAACTCGCCCTCTCCCCGTGTATAATTAAACAATAATGTGAACAGGAATGTTTTTCCCTGTTTTATTTCTTCCAGTATCGATTTATAAGCAGCTTGGTAGATGAGTTGGCTTCATTGGGTTGATATCACTTTGCTCATCCGAGCTGGAAGGGCGTCCGTCCGCGATTTAGCTATTGGACGGGGCAATAGTGTAGTGTAACAATTTTATTTTATAAAAAAAACATTAACCCAAATCATAGAAAGTTCCCCACCACCAGTGAATACTGCGCGAGATACTCCTACGATAGTATTGAAAATTACACTCCCTCACTCTCTCTCTCGCTCTTTATTTCACTTTGTTGTGTTTCCCTTTCTCGCGTTTTTCTGTGTATGAATGAACACAGAAATCGATAGAGAGCTGAGAATTTATTTATCAATCTTATTCGCTCTTATTTTACAACTTTTTATCACATTTCATTCTTTGCTTCTTTTGTTTGTTTATTTGAGTTGATTGTGTTTTCGTTTTTTTTCTCATTTTTTTTTACCGAATTCTTTTTATAGAATTCATGTCCGCATTAAATGATTCTTATACTTGACTCTGGTGAGTGTTGACCTTTTAGTAGTCAATTTTGCATAAAAACACCTCGACTCCATCTCTCTACACCTTTGGGAGGAATGTGGAATCCAAAATATGTACATATGCTGCTGAGAGAGAAAATAAATCTTTTGTTTAACCTTGTTTTGTAAACAGTTGGGTTCTGTTCTGTGTTGTTGTCTGTTCGGGGGACACAAATACAACGCAGTCTGCCTTCTTTCAGATGTCCTATTCCACCCTTGCCACAAGGAAAACAAAAAATCAATGGTTCTCTCGACATAAAAAATTGTGTAACACAAACGTAGGAGTATTTCTCTTTGTTGTTATTGTTTTTTTTTTTTTATTTCATTTGTTATCAATCAAAAATATTGAGTGGAACCAGTTAACGAATTCTGTTCTAAATTTTATCAGATCACAACCAAGCAAACCACACCACCCACATCGAACTGCGACTATGAAAAATTACCCACGACCTACATGCATACATATACATACGTAGATCCCTTTTGGAGCAAAAAAATAAAAGGGTAACATGGATGTCTCGTTCGTGTAACGCCAACGCAAAAGTTCTGGGGGTGGCATACTCGTATGTGTAACATATTTCTGATTACTTTATTGATTAGGGGAATGTCCTTCTTCAGTTTGAAGTGGTAGGTGGTTGCTGGAGGGATGTTAGGACATATGTACATATTCACGGAGAAGTTCATCTATTATTAGGAAACATTGTGAAAACACTTCAAAATGATTTTCTTTTTTTTTTCTTCCAGTGGGAGAAAAAGTTCGAGTACATGTACTAACCTGAGGGATTTGTTTAGTCTTCTTATGTCAATGACCTATTTTATTTATTCACGCCATAATTAGATGCAATTACGTAAAGGTTGTCGTAAATAAATAACAAAGGAGGCAGGATCATGTTTTGTACGTAATTGGAAATTTTAATTGTAGTTTTCGTTCGAAGAATGTACATACATACATACATATGTGCATATGCGCAATTTTGTAGGTACAACGTGTGGTTGAATGTATGTATGTATGTACACATGTACGTCAAACGCAGACAATTACTCGTAGCTACGAGTTTGGATAAAGGTTATATCCTCTTCTTAACGAGACTTAATTTCAGTTGTAAAAAATTAACAGTCCCGACTGTGCTGTAAGATTTAATTCGTAAATCCTTTTGGGCATAATACCTACCTGGTAAGTGGGTCGCTGTTGAAATGGATGAAGTTTGATGGATACAGTGTAGGAAATGCTGAGTGTTCTATGGCAACCGTATGGATGATGGGGTCTGTGACTGTGATAGCTAACGCTCTAGATCTCTCCACACTCGTCATGGGCTTTGACTACTTGGTATCACTTTGTTAGTCTTGAACTAACCTATTTGTGTCGCCTATGCCCCAATTGAATTTAAATGTGAAATCTTTCACAAATTGTCACTTTCAACTCAACAAGTTTTATTTGTGGTATCACTTCTTCCAAATGTCTGACAAGCATTCAAGAGTATCATTTGTCATGAGGAGCTTCTCACTTTTCAGTTCACCGTACGGAAACGACAAAAAACTGTAGGTCCATTCCATTCGTGAAAAAAACTTTTTTTTTACTCAAAGCCATATAAATATAATTTATGTTTTGTATTTAAAAACCCATTTCAATTATGTATGTATCAGAATCTACAGTAGGAACTCGATTAATGCAACCCCCTATAGTTGCAATTGCAACTACATACTCAGTTAGTGGAACCTCCAAAAAGTTTTCATTAGCTATCTTATAATTGCAACGTTCACAAAATTTTATGTTCGATTCTTGTAACACCAGAAAAGGAATTGATAAATTCCTTATCAAACTGAAACAATATCCCGTTAAATTTGCTCTCTTTGTTTTGTCCTTGCTATGGTTGATCATTACTTGAACTAACAGATAAATTCATGTAAATATGTAAGTAAGTATGTACAACGCATACGCTTCTGGATATTTTCCTCTGTTCGATTTGGTGCAAAGAAGTTTAGATTGTGTTTACTTCTACGAAATAAGTTTTCTGCGTTTTGTTTTTTTTTTCGGTCTAAAAATCGGTGGAAAAAAAACATTGTTGACGATTAAACAAAAAATGGAAATAATAGAATTGCTTGACAAAGGATATTCATGTCTGATTAAAATTACATGTTAATTTCTAACTTTTCACCTCCATATGTTGCATGGTACATGTATTTTAAACCTAATTTGTGTTTATGCGTTAGGTTGAAAAAAAACCTTTAAGTTTTGTATGTTTCTTATATTAAATAACTCCAATATTGTTAACTAAATTAGATATTCAGTAGAAGCAACTAATCCAATGAATGCAACAGGGTCGGTTTTAATTAGTCGCAAGAATCGAGTTCCTACTGTGTGTGGTAACTTTGACATACCCAGAGAGGTGGAAATGTGCCTCAGCAGAGAAGATTTACTTTGAAAAATAAGTATAAACTTTCTGCTCCAATACCTAATCTGCGTGAATTCTTCGCTGTTTTTGGTATCTGGGCTTTAGTTCTTCTGTTAACAGAATTTTATACGGCTGTAGTTGGTAGTCTTCGATTGAAATTTGCCAATGGTATTCAAAAAGACGAGCCCAAAAGATGCGAACGCCGACGAATCCAAAATCCAAACTTTCACTCACAGCAGCAATATAACGGACGTTGATGCACGCGCCTTGCCCTATCTACAACGCTTCCAGTCTCTTCAAATGTTCTCACTCCGTCGCGAATTGCTCGCTTAGTAAAGGGTGGTCCAACGTAAACGCACGATGTTAGTTGTAAATAAAACAAAAAGTTTTCAGAGAATTATCTTAATATTTTTATATTTTTTATTATGATAGAAGGATCTATGACAATTATGTGTGAAACAAAATATCGGCCAAATCCTCGCCACGGCTTCGGTGGCATACCTCTATCCGATGGTCCATATTTTAAATGACTCTGAGACATAATTGAGGTTCAATGTCGTTAATGTGCCAAATTATCTCATCCTTTAGCTCTTGACAAGTTTTTTGGCTTATTGACGTATACTTTTTCTTTTAAATATCCCCAAAGAAAGAAATCCAACGGTGTCAAATCACATAATCGTGACAGCCAATTAACATCGCCAGGACGTGCGATAACACGGCCATTGAATTTCTCGCGCAAAAGAGCCATTGTTTCGTTGGCTGTGTGGCAAGTGGCACCGCAGAACGAACTGGGCGAGCATGCACAGGTGTTTTCACATTTCTTGCAGACCCAGCTTGCTAAAATTTGCGCACAATTCTACCGATTGTGGACACATTTGGTGGATTATGCTGAAAAAAAAATCACAAGTGTACGAAATGCATTTTGATTTGAACATCCATTTTCGTAAAAGGCTTCAACAATCTTAACGCACTGCTCAATTGTGTACCTCTCCATGGTTGAATTTGTCCAACACTGAAACAAAGAAATGTCAAATTAAGTTGGGCAAAAAATTTGACGTTAAGGTGTGACTCACAATTAACATCGTGCATTATGGTTGGACCACCCTTTAGAACGATTAAACTGTCCAAAATCTTTCCGTAAATTTTGATACACACTTTGTACAGAATTGTTATTTTGGTTCTACAATTGAATTATTTTAACCCGTTGGGTGCTGGTTAAATGTGTTCATGCAAGCTAAAATTTGACACTTTGAAAACATGTGCTTATTGCTCGTTAAACTGCTGCTTTATTAACTCGAATTGGATCCCCCCTTATTTATCAGATATTGGTTCCGTACATCAAAGCATTGATGTGTCTCAAAACATGTTTAACATAGAAACTTGGGATGTACAGTGTACTCTCGGCAATTTGAACATATTTCCCCCATAAAGGTGTTCTTAAACTTGAACGGACAGTTTTTAAGACTCGATTGAATTTTTCAATAAAGTACTATATAATTTGAATAATTCAAAAATTAAAACAGCTTTAACTTGAACAAATTTTATGTGACAACCCAAATTGTTTTAAATTTGAATCTTCGCTATATTGTTACACACAAATATTAATGGTTTTCAATAAGGGGAATCCCATAGAATTTCTTTTATATCTGAGTTCAAAGTTCTTAATCATTTTCCAAGTGATTTTTACTGTGACAAGTTAGTGCGTGCTTGAATCAAAAAGTCTTATCTTGTTGATGTCGTTATCGTACAAAATATTGTTACTAATAAGGAATCAGTTGAACTTTTCGATAAAGCCATCGAATTTGCTAGCCAAAACGAAAGAAAATTCTCGGAACTGACAGTTGTCTAGCGTCCTCGAGAACGTACCTTACAAAACGTACTGCGCAAGGCCAAACAATTTCAAATAACAATTATTTTTTCATAGTTGTCTCAAAAAGAACATTAAACTGAATATGTTTAAAAAAAAGACGATTTTTTTTTGTTTTGATCAATCCAATAACTAGAACGGCCCTGGTTTCGTACGTGTTCAAATTAACGAGAGTCCACTGTATTTCTGAATATGTGTGAAAAAAATACCATTCCTCTTTATCTATTGAACTATTTATTATACAATATACAATATTAGTCAGAAATGTGACTGCGGACTTGGCCGGTTTCTGATTTTGGTTAGAGCAAGTATTGTCTTTGCACGTGACAGATACAACGGTTCTGTCTACGTCATTTATTTGATCACAAAGTACATACTAGTTGCGCGCTATAAGGAGATGTTGCAGTATCATTTTCTTTTATGTCAAACAATAAATAAAAAATGTAATTCGATATCAAGTACTTGCTGAAGGTGAAGCTATTTATTTTCTAAAGCTCCTGCAATCAATCGTTTTTTTTATCGAAAGTCTTACCGCAGGTGTACATGCTGATATCTCTTGTTTTTCTTATCAGCTCTGTTTGACGTTTTTTGTTTTTCTCTGCCGACCGATGATAAGAATTTGAAAATGTATAATTCTATGTATTTATTGTATTTATCAATTATTGTTTTCTTTTCTTTTTGAATCATTATTTTTCGTGTACGCTTAGTTAACTTTTGGTATCGCAATTGCTGCGTGCGCTATAAGCACGTTGGATCGGTTTCTTTCTCGTTGTTATTTTTACGGACGATAGCTCATGACTTTGGATTATTTGACGATTATCTAGGTCATTAACACTGCCTTAAAATAAAACTAACTTTACTTGATTTGCTATTGTTTGTTGATACGTACGAGTATTTGCGCTGATTTGCTCAGATGCAATCATGATTGCATATCGTTAATACTCGTACTCGTACACCTTACCTACATACATATAATAAATGAAGTGTCTTGAGAAGTGTATTTCCGGTGGTACCTGGATCAAAAGTGGTTTTTTCAGACATACGCACACACAGGACTTGGGATCAAGATTAAATCGGCTGTCATTGCTCTTCGAAGGTCCTGTTGTTCGTTCATTCTCAAATATTACAATTTCTATCTATTGCCAAATACATCATAAATTCCAGTTTTACAACAGTTAGGAACTCAATGCGGCGATAGCCTTAATGGTTGCATGGGCGTGACCAAGAAGAGTCGGTTTGTCAGTCGTGTTTTATGTACTTTTGCTTGCTGGTGTACCATTTACAGTGGAACTTCCCTAACTTGAAGTTTTCTGCAAGTTGAAGATTTATTTTGCATGTTTGTACCTGTGCAAGTCACTTTCTTTAATTGAAATGGATTTTACAACTTTTCCCTTATTGTGTATATTCAGAAACGTAATTTTAGTGCCCTGGGAGACACTGTCTTCAGATACGTTTTCCCTTCACATACTAGCTTCAGAATAAGCCTCCTCTTTTGATTGCTGAAGTCTTTGGCGTAAACCACCTTGTTCAAGTTCCCGGAATTTATTTTTTAAATGACAAATACAATTGTTCATACAAATCGATATTGTCACCTTCAAAGTAATCCCCATTGACTGCGGCGCACTTGTGCCAGCGTTTGTATCCAGTCCTCGAAATATCTTTGGTACTCGATGTTCCGTATGGCCGCTCAGTAAATGTGATTGAAATGAATTGGTTCAGGCAAACGTCTCATAACACCCACATAATACTCCTTATTGACAGTCTGGCCTTCAGAAAGAAATGCATGATGCATATTCCACCATTGCAATCGCTGAAAATAGTGATCATCGTCTTCTTTTCTGACTACTTATATATGTATGTACTGTGAGTGTCAAATGAAAGTGTACACCTCCATGTTGCATTTTGTAATATTTTACTTCGGTGAACGGTTTGTATTAGAGATGTAACGGATATCCGGGTTGTATCCGGTATCCGGCCTATCCGGCCTTTTTTTTGATATCCGGCACATGGTCGAATAGTCTCTTGGTATCCGATAGGTGGATGTATCGACCGCCCCAAGCTTTAATTTATAGTCACACATTGGTGACTCGGAAAAAAAAAAATTTTTTACTTTTTAGTTCATTAAAGCTTGTTTTTAAAAATATTTTTTTATCCTTATATTTATTTAAATTCAAGTTTATTATATTCTGTAACTAAAAGAGAAGAAATGTTATCAATATTTACAGTGGAAATTTTTTAATACATTTTAAAGCGATGTGACTCAAATTATTTACATCATATTTTGGCTCACTTGAATAGCACCCTCCCCTATATTATCAGTTTTCGTATGGAAGCCAAGGCAGGGAGTTATGCAAAAATATTCTCTAATATTTTTTAGTCATCTTAAGAAAATTTCAGTCAAAATGGGTCGTTCTAAATCATTGGCAGAGGACGATAAAGCTAAAATCAAGGCTTACCGCTAGTGTGCCCTGTCTATTCACCAAATAGTTAAAAAAACGCAACGAAGCCAAAACTTTATGTCAACATTTTTACGCAACGAGTCCAAATATGGCAAGAAGATGAAAGGGCGAACAGTTAGTGTCATTACCGCTGCTGAAAAAAGAGCAATTCTACGACTCGCGTCAAAATCACACGACTCTGCCACCAAAATAAAGTGGTGTTAAGACAAGTGTGGATACAGTAAAGCTGGCTATTTCGAAGGCTGAACACTTAAAGCGATAAAAGCTAAAGAAAAAACTACCGCTTAGCCCGTCTCGTCAACGGCAACGCTTTAGCTTCTGCCGAGCTAAAATGACATGGAATAGGGAATAGTACCCTGCTGCTTTCTCCGATGAAAAAAAAATTATTTAAGAGCGTCCTGATGGTTTTAATTATTACTTCCATGATTATTACTTCCATGATTTGCGTGATGAGAAACATCAATTGGTTCGTTAACACAGCCAAATGGGCTCTTAATTAAATTTTTTTTATCGAAGAAAGCTCATAACCGGACAAAATACCCCGGTCCCGTGGCTGTCCGCTTAGGGGAGATTTCATTGTACATCCATGCATATGTAGGTACATATGTACATATATATTATGGTTTCCGTGTGGCTCTTTAAAACAATTACACATAAACAGCTGCCAAGCTTTCGTGCAAATAATTGTGTGAGGATGTATACGAGAGTCTTAAAACTAGCAAAATGTAGTAGTATTCACAACGACAAAATACTTTGTTCATTTAACAAAAAAAAAATCCACAATTAATAATTTGTCTTATGAATTTCTGTTCAAGTATTTAGGATTGGATTTCATAAAAAAACAAATGTATAAAAAACCTTATAATGACTTCATCAGCAACTTCGATATATCGCATGTGACAGCATGATCGTGGAACTATTTTTTAGGAATTAATTAATATCTTCTCTGCTATATATGTACTTTCCACAATCGGGGCGGCAAATACACTACTATTACCCGATAAAACAAAGCTCAGCGCAACAATTCTCAAAAAGTTTTACAAATTGTTTATGATTACGGGTGGCAGTGGTAGCTGGTAGAGTATCTGGACGGGCTTCCCCCATCCCTCTGTCAATTAATTTTATTTGCTGCACCAAACAGCGAGTTCCATCCCATTGTTCCACCCTAAAAATACAATTGTTATTATTGTTTGGTTGCGCGTTGGACTTCCATTCGTTGTTGTGTCATATTGCCTCTCTGAATTGTTCCTCTTTCCGTAATTTTTTTATTTTGTTTTTTTTATTCTTCCACGCAATGTGGTTGATATAATAATAATATGTTTTGCAGAAATCGACCGCATTGTATGGCGGCATACATACATACATATATCCGAATGGAATTTTTGATAACATTTGTGTACATATGTATGTATGTAAAAAAGAAAACAGATTAATAGAGCATTGCTAGCACCAATCTGTTCACGGTGGGTGTCACATGGTTACTAAGTCAGCTGTGGGCTGTGTGTAGCTTGGCTTGCATTTCACTGTTTATCTTTAATCATCCAGGTATTTTGGAAACCTTTCACCTGTAAGTGGTTTATCCGGAGTTCTTAGAGACGATTGTTGCCTCTGATTCTAGCTGTGACTCAAATGACACCCAAAAGTGTTCGGTCTGATTTTCTAAAATAAAAAAGGATTATTTTTCTAGTTTATTCTGCCCACATGATATACTTAGTTATGAGTTATGACGCATTACTCGCTGATCATTAACTTGTTTCCTATTGAAAGGTGTTCTAGGAGCTTCGTGGTTTTGCTGAATATGGGAGTAAGGATTCGTTACTGGGTCACCCCGTCTAAGGAGTTCATTGCTAATTTTGACAAAAACTTTAAGGTCACACTTTTCCGGGATGACTTAGAAACTACAACAGATAAGTCGATACAACTCTGCACTGATGGCTCTAAAACCAATGAGCATGAAAAAGATATGCACTACAAGCACTTCCAAAACCAACTTCCAACTACTCATATCCTGATCGAAGCGATATGACTCCAAAAGCAGTGAATAAATCCCGCAAACTAATCGTATATTCATTTTAAATGCGTGAAGACGAATACTTTTTCGACGGAGAAACTTAGGGATTTTGAATGTATGTATGTGCTTTCATGAATAAAAACAAAAATGAGACAGTTGAGTTTTCACTGCTTTCGTAGAGATAACTCAATGGTAATAAAAAGAAAACAAAAATAATATTGTTAACTATTGATTTTAATGACAAATTAACGATTTTAATTCAGAAGTGGGTAGAGACGAATACTTTTTCGGCTCACTGTTTCGGTTTTTTTTTTAAATCTGCCCAATACACCAACAAACCTACTTCGAAAGATACAAAATTATAAAAAATAAACGAACGCAGTGAACGAATACAAGTTGCCAACTGACAATTTTTCCCTGCAAATAAAACTCAACTTAACCAAAAACATAAGCGATAAGAAATGGCGACAGAATTCATAAATCTGCGGCATAGGGAAATTTCGTACTCCCCCCTACTACGACATTTCTCCATACGCGAACAGGATTTCGTAAAAGTTCAGTTTTGGGACGGTACGTAAACAAACCAATATTCGGGCACAATAAAGTTTTCCAACATGCCCCCACAGCGTTCACCACTAACTGTTACGGCATCGCCTCTAGCATATGGCCCAACGATGCCGCCGGCCGGCCGGCCCAAATGGCGTAACATGCAGTTACT
The DNA here is from genome assembly GCA_949775065.1 of Brachyopa scutellaris. NCBI lineage: Eukaryota > Metazoa > Arthropoda > Insecta > Diptera > Syrphidae > Brachyopa > Brachyopa scutellaris. The sequence goes on along the minus strand of OX459112.1, from coordinate 81,205,003 downwards.
CTACGACGGTGTAGTGGTCTTGGGTGTATCAATTGAGGGTTTTCGGTGCCCCAATAGCGGCTATTCTGCTTATTAACAAAGCCAGCCAACTCGAAATGGTCACGTAAATGTTTTAATAATTTCAACACGTTGTTGTGACGTTAGCTGCTCCATAATAAATTGTTATCACTCTCTACGACTGTCAAATGCCAACTGACAAATGTCATTCAACCAAAATGGCCGCCAAACAAAATCGAACTGGAATATATAAAAAAAAAACACCCTGTAATTTCTTTGTTTATTCGCTAGTCGGTCACCCTGTTTATCCATAAAAACAGCACACAACATCCAGATACTAATAATTGCAAACTTTATTCCGCTCGAATGTTGTGACTTGTGAGTCTTGTTGTTTTGATATATAGCTACATAACAAGTGTGAGTTATACAAGTGCTGTAAGTATAGTCTGATGGATAACTAAAATAAAAATGATGACGTATCGGTGATGAACGCATTGGACCGGACCCCATGTTGATTGAGTAGAAGAAATTTCTTTCGTTCTGTGCAATTGTCGGAACTCTAAATGGCTTATGAATCACAGCGGGACTGAGGCAGATACTCATGTCTGTATCTTCCCCATTACACTTCCGTACACAGATTTCTGATGATTGCTCTTTCAGTATCCATTACATGCAAATATGTTAATGCATGTACGAGTATCTAAGCACATGTGCAATTCAATTTGTTTTTATTTTTAACGTGAGCTTTATATATTTCTCACAATTAAGCCTGAGATGTTCACCTGCTGCTAATCCAGAATGAAAGAGGCAGAGAAAACATACGAAAATTAGCAGAAGCAGCATGTGTCATCAAAACGTAACCGGTGAGACTCTGTTTTTGTTGTTCTGAAGTGAGTTGTTAATTTAATAAATTTCACGTAAATTTCTTTCCATCTGTTAGACGTAGACGTAGAGTATTATGAAAAATGTAAGACCGCTTATATTTTGTAAATTGACGTTTAAAGGTTTTAAATTTTAAATAGTTTCTTCTGTGAAAAGAGACTTTAAATTACCGTTGAATTCAATTCGATCCCAATCGATTGCGAAACTGAATATGAGTGTTTGACGATCTAGAACGAAGAATCACAACTTGTAATTATGTACATATGTATATACAACATATGTATGTACATAAATACATATGTATGTATCTGTGTATTATCATTTACTGTGAAATTTATTTTCGGAAGTATGTTCAAAACTTTCTTTATGCTTTCTTTAAATATTTCCGACTTAATCTCTTCTCAGAACAAATGCAAACCGATTCATGCATACATGTTTACCTACATAAGCACATACATACATATCTACAAACATAATTTCGTGATTCCTAATATGTTATTAAAATTGTTTTTTTTTATATCTTTTTCATATCTCATAGCTATGAGATATTAATGTTCATATGTATGGATGTTTATATTATATTCGTCCGTATACTGAAGGCCAAAAGTTTGATGTCACGAGCAACATACAGTTGCTCTCAAAATTGAGCGTACACCCATCATCCAAGCACATTTTTCCTTTTTTCAATATTAAGAAATGCTTTTCAAAACAATTTATTTACAGAATTCATATTTTACATACTTTTGGAGTAATAATAAGATACAAAACCAAGCAAAAGTACATTATTAAATTTTTTATACAAATAAAAAGACGAATAGTACTGAATTTCATCACACAAAATTGAGCGTACACTGTAAAGACGACTACAAAAGACAATTTATGTAAAATATAAAAGTATTAATAATTAGTATGACCTTTTTGAGCATTTTAATCTGCTTGGAAGTGCCGTGTCATGGATTCCACTTACTTGTTTGTGACAGAGGGGGGTGTATGTTCACAGGCTCGCTTGACCTTGTTTTTTTAACGTATTCTTGTTTGAACAATTTCTATTTTTCGCAAATGATCGATAGGATTTCGGTCCGGTGCTTGTGGTGAAGTTTTGAGCTGTTTTGAAATATTTTACAGCAACTATTTGCTTACCTAGTGTGAGGTATTTTCTGGATCGTTATCTTTCCGAACATAAAAGTCTAAAGGCAAGCTCAGATTCTCTGTGGAATTGTGTAGATCTCTTTTGGGAATATCTAAGACTTTATTTTGTGACATAATGTATCCTCTTCCATGTTTCACTGTTTTGCAAATATTTTTCATTTTCAGCCCTGTATTAGGTTCTCTCCAGACAATTTGTTTACCATCTGAGCCAAATACATTTATATTTTTGATTCAGCGGTAAACATAACATTTTCCCAAAAACATTGTGGCTCTTTAATATAATTTTTGGCGAACTCCAAAGCACTTCTCTGTTTACATCAGAAATGTTTGGCTGGTGAAGTGCTACTCTTGTATATAAATTGTTTTTGCGTAATACGAGTGTAACGGTTTCTAATGCCACGAGTTTCTCGATATTCATAGAAACTCCCAAAGTTAACTTTGGAACGCTGTCGTTTGGATTGGACTTAATTTTGCGAACAATAAATCGTTCGTCATGTGGCGATAACATATTTTTGCTTCTCCTTCCACCTGTTTTCTGTAGCGTACCTTCGTATATGTAGATGTTCATCATTTTTTGAGCAATAGAATGTGTTCGCCCAACAATTTCACCAATTTTTCGCAAAGAATTTCCTTCACAATACAATCTAACAACAAGTTTTTTGGTGAAAATGTCTGCTTGTTTCCTTTTGTTTTCCATGCTTTTAAAGTATACTGGCTAACGCAGCTTATGAAAATTCCACAGCTTATGAAAATTCGCACTTATAATGGTCAACAACATCCTAACTTACATTTTCTATATTTTAAAATAACGATAAACGTCGATTTATTCGTATCCCATGTTATTTTCATACCCGTGTTCTTGGGTGTACGCTCAATTTTGTGTGATGAAATTCAGTGCTTTCCACCTTTATATTTGTAAATATAAACAATTTAATAATGAACTTTTGTTTGGTTTTATTTCTTAGTATTACTACAAAAATATGTGTTGTGTGAATTATGTAAATAAATTATGTAGAAAAATATTTCTTAATATTGAAAAAACGAAAAATGTGTTTGGATGATGGGTGTACGCTCAATTTTGAGAGCAACTGTGTGTCTGCATCTAATTGGGAGCTGTATATATTTTGGGGGTTATCTTTGCCTTCTAGAATTTTATTCTATTGCTTTGCTTCTTTTTTGTATAATTCAGGCATAATTCTTTTTGCAGCGGAAGGTTATAGGTACATATATGTATGTATGTAAACTATGTATATCAAAAAGTTTAAACTTGAATATGTCAGCAATATTTTCCTCAGAATGTCATTGAGTCCATATTTTCTTAAATCGATTTTCGAATGGGGAATGGGCATTTTTTACGGCCCTCCATTTGCAGGTTTCTGTTCTGTAGTATTTTCAGTCGGGTTTAAGTAATTGGCTTTCCGAAGTGATCCGTCCTACAGACTTCCGATTGAAGAGTATAACTGAAAGGGTACGTTAAAAACTAGATCTCGGCATCTTTATTTAAGAGGCGAGAGTACGCTCGCAAACAGGGCTCGTGCTCGGATAACCAAGTAACCAAGTAATGTAATGCAGAACTTATAAAACTGAATTTCGAATTTGGGGTTGGGCGACTAGTTTTGGGGGGGTCAAAGCTCGTTAAAGCACGAATCAACAAATGTATGAAATATTTTTTTGTGTTACTTTTTTCTTAACCCTTTCGGCATTTTAATGCCATATGGCAACACGGTTTCTTGTAACTCCCAAATCCCAATCTTTCTCTATGAAAGTTTATTTTTTGTTTCAAATTTGTTCCTAACTTCGTGATGTATCTGTTCAAGCATTTGATGCTAAAAAAAATGATTTAAGTCTGGTCAATTTGACATCATTTTTGTGTTTTTAGGGCATTGCTTCCAAAAACCGCTTTAGAACTAAAATTTAACACAAAAATCCGTTTTCATTCTTATTAGTATGAGCCTCTGTGGCAATAAAAGGAAACAAAATCATTGCTAACCCTTAAAACAAAAAAACATGTACCGAAAGGGTTAACATTTAAAAAAAAAAAGTTAAAAAATTGCTGTTCCCCTACCTTATCTCCAAAAATATCGATCAGAAGTATCTGAATAAAATTACAAACATTGAGAATAAAGTGTAGATTGAACCAAAATTATACAGATTGTATTACGTTTTAGTTTTTTTTATTCATTTTTTTTTTTGTAATTTAACCTTTCTAACTTTGTACATATCCTGACGTGACGTAACCCTATCACGATCATATAAAAGCGAATTCGTGAACTTAAATTCGTATATGTGGGAGTAAAATTCAATGGTTGCCCCTGGGAAATATGCCCCAAAAATCAGCATTGAGCTTATACTTAAACCATTGATTTTAATCCACATAAAGGAATCTTGATGGTTTCCTATATATACTTATAATATAGGTACTCGTCATCAACTTGTCATTGTCATATGCGTATTTGTGTATACAATATTAAAAGCAATCTATGAAGTATATCCATAAATTAAGTTTTAACAGCACTCTGTCTTTGGGCTGTATTCACGGAAGGAAAGGATTGATATTTCCTTTCGTTTTATAGAAAATATGTTTAGATGCAGCCATGCTCTGGGCTATAATATTGGAAATTCACAAGAAATCAGTTATTATGGTCTGATACCTCTCGTCCTTGGCCGTAAGTGTCTCACCTTCATCGTTTTAACAGAAATATACCCCGATCATGCCACCAGGCCATAATCCACAAAATACGGCTACTTTAGATGCGGTCTAGTGTCACTTCATGAGTTACTTGTGGATTCTCACTGCCGGTTACTTCATGGAAGTTCAACAGCGCCTCATGTGAAGCCAATTTCTGGTACTGCAAAACGTTACCTCACAGTTTAATGAGATGTCTTAGAATCGTTATCGTTTCAAAATCCCGAAGTTTTCTAGGTTATAATTTTCTTGCTGACTGTCCTGTGAGGAAGTCTATTTGGATCTTTTTCGATTATGATATCTGCCTTATCTCAGATGTTCGTTATAGAATTCTACTCAGACATTTGTCACCCGCCCCCTTTTTTAATTTTCAATTTATCATTGCATAATCTCACATGTTTCAGGTCCAAAGCCGCACTGATAGGATTCAATCAGGTCGCTGACACATCTAAAGTTTTAATTTGTAATGAAGCTTATCTTTGATATTTCTAGTTGGCGCCATGAGCGGCATTTAATAAAGTTGATCGGTGCATTTCCTCTATATCTAATCAAGGCCACACATAGTTTACGTTCATTAATATTAAATAACATTAACTTTTATAGCAAAACAATCATTTTCTGCGAGTGAATTGATTCCTTTGTGCGAGGTTTGTTACACGAATTTGTCGCGGAAAAAGAAAATATTAATCAGATTAGACGTGTACATACAGTGGTGTGAAACACTGTAGCCTTACTTACTTACTTACTTACTTAGGTGGCGCTACAGTCCGCGGTGAACCAATGCCTCAACCAACAACCCCCTTAGCTAACTGCCTCCAGTTACGCACTCCAAGTCGGTTGAGGCGCCACATTAGGCGAGGTCGTCCTCTGCTGCGCTGACCCTCCGTGTTAGAAACGAATATTCTCCGAGCCGGAGCGTTGATTTCCAAACGCTCTTACATGTCCTAGCCAACTTAAACGCCCAATGTGCAGTTTTTTGACCAGGTCGATGTCGCTGTACAGCTCGTACAGTTCGTGGTTGAATCTTCTCCTCCAAAACCCGTCAACGCAAACGGGACCGAATATCTTACGAAGGATTTTTCTCTCGAAGCGACCAAGGATATCTTCATCCGCTTTCGATTAAGTCTATGCTTCTGCTCCATATAGGAATACTGGGATGATAAGGGTCTTATATAGAGTCTCCTTAGTCGAGCGGGAAAGGACTTTAGTACTCAATTGCCTTCTTAGCCCAAAGAAACAGCGGTTGGCAAGAGTAATCCTTCGTTTGATTTCCGATGAGATGTAATTTTTTGATGTTATAGCAGAGCCGAGGTAGACAAAGTCTTTTACTATACCTCAAAGTCGTAGCTGTCTATTGTGACGTTCTGTCCAATTCATCGATGTGTCCCTTTTACTATTTGCCCTTATACTTTGTTTAACCCTCGTTTACCGCTAAACCCATTTTAGCCACTTCCATTTCTATCCTCGCGAACGGCACCGGTGGCAGCTCGCTATGATGTCAATATCGTCGGCGTATGCAAGTAGTTGATCGGACTTTTGAAAGATCGTTCCTTGTAGACTCCTTATAGACTTAATCATCAGTTATCAGTTTTCTTGCTCACCAGCTCACCAGAGATCTCGTTTCCTGTTATTCCTTTGTGATCTAACATGTTGCAAAGGGGGGAAATAAGATGCATTCAAACTGTACGAGAGATGGGTAAATTACTGAATATGCCACAATAAGGGAATATTACAGTGAAAACTCTCCTAACGGACACTCCTATTAGGCGAACACCCTTTTTGATATTGGGCGGACATTATCTCTTAAAGCATGTTTTGGATGAACCGCCTTTTAACTGGACGCAGACAAGATATTTTTATGAAATGTGCCGAATGCGAACCACTTAGCAACGGACGCGAGGTATAAAATTAAATCATAAATTGTACGTCGTAGAAAGCCCAAAGTTGGGGATTTCCCGGATACTCGTAAAGTGTGAAATGTGAATTCTGTCTGCATTGCCTTATTCAGTTTTGGCACCTTTAAAAATATTTGGCTTCAGCACTCCTAGGTGGAACCAAGCCTAGCTTCCCGGAACCATTTGTGTGTGCGCTTTATATTTTTGCACGAATGGAAGGGACCTACAGTTTTCTGCCGTCTCCGAACGGCGAGTTGGGAAGCTTTACATGACAAATGATACTCTTGAACGCTTGTCAGGCAATCGAAAGAGGTGGCAGGTGGGCACTGTGAAAATCTTTTTACGTATTTTGCGGCGGGACTCGAACCCAAGACCGCTGGCTCAGTAGTCCGACGCACTAACCACTTGCGCTACGGTGCCCAGTTTGGCACCTTTAAGTGAGTATTATTCCGATTGACATTTTGCGATCTGTCAAAGTGGTTTTGCCCAAGAAAAGCTCTGTGATAAATTAATAAAAAGTCAATATATTTAAACTTGTTTCTTTAAAAATCGCAGCAAAAACTTAAAATAAACGCAATATTTACATCAGCGGAGTGAAATATCTGTAAGTCATAGCTCTTAAGACACATAAAATCAAAAGTAAAGGTGCCGCCAAATATAACCCAACTTATGAGCAAAAGAGGCCTTGAACAAACTTCCCCTGTCCATTATAATAATCCTAAAGGAGGCCCTTCAAAATTTCTAGTCGAAATGACATCATCAGGCATTAGTGTGGACGAAATGAAGGAAATCCTGAAGGACAACAATTCAAAGCTTGTCTCAGAACTTGCCACAAAGTCAGATCTCAAATTGCTATATGCCGATTTGTCTAACCTTAAAGCGACGCAGAATGAGATTTCTGCGAAAGTTGTCTTTTTAGAAAACCGAAACAAGTTACTGGAGGCACAAATTGAACGACTTATGCAAAAGAGTGTTGAAGATAATGTGGTAGTTCGTTTGCCGACAGACCCCCACACCGATCCAGTTGAGAAAGCCAAAAACGTATGCGCTGGACTGCTCGACAAAAATGAAAACAACACTGACATTGAATCTGCGCACAGAGTAAACCACCCAAGTGCATCCAGGGCGGTAATTGTCGTCAAATTGAGGTCCGGAACAACTGCTTTAAATGTTTTACGAAACGCGAAGAAACTTAAAGGAACGAATATAAGTATCAACAAAGATTTGCCACATAGTGCACGCCAAAGAAGAAGCAAGTTGGTATCCATAATGAAGGTGCTACGCGAGTCGAAACCTAAATTGAAAATCTTTTTGAGAGACGATAGGCTACATGTGGAAGACACTGTTTTTACATGGGATTCAACTCAGGGGCTCAAGAATGGAAGCAATAACGACAGTCTAGCCATATTGGGGCGATGCGTCGGAGAGATTCCTCATTCTTTATTAACATTATTACACAAATTACAGATGGAAAATCAAAATAGCATAGTCAACAATAAAGAAATGTCAACGTCAAGGAATGACAGCAATGTCAGTTTGTTAAATATTAATGGAGCAAACACAATGAAGACTGGAGCTGCAGTGCGAACTGAGGGTGGACACACAAGTGGGTGTTTACACGAAACGTCATCCAACTGAGAAGAATCCGTCTGCCAGGCGATCGTTAATTTTTCAACGCTTAAAATCTTAAGTTATAATGTCGCTGGGCTAAAAAACAAAAGTCTATTTACTGAATTTTTTAATTATATTAAGCAATTCGATATATTTATTTTATTGGAAACACATATTATTAATTATGATGAAACTAGTTTTAAGAATATTTTCATGAGCCACGAAATAGAATGCATACCAGCTGTTAAAACTAGTATTTTTGGTAGGGGATCTGGAGGCGAGCTGTTCGGTTACAAAAAACACCTCAAAGATGCTGTAATTAAGTTTAAGAACATAGAGCAATCCCGAATATTTGAAATTAAAATGGAAGGCACGATTTATTACGTTGTACCTATTTATTTGAACTGTAGCCATTGGGAGCGCGACTTCGACAAACTACGTGATCTTGTTAATGTGCTAGGAGCATCAAATCTTATGCTAATCGGCGATTTTAATGGGAGAATAGGCTTGTCACAGAACACTTTTAATAGCGGTGTAGACACAATCCGTATTGACTGCGATCGAAGATCAAAGGACGAGGTGTGCGATTCGAAGGGGAATAAAATTCTTGAAATAGCAGATGCTTTGGATAGTTGGGTACTAAATGGAAGCTGTGAAGGCGATCGTTTTGGGGAATTCACTTTCATCCGTGGAAAAGCCTGCTCTGTGATAGATTATTGTTTTTTGTCTGGAGACTGGGCCTGCATTTTTGATGAATTTATAGTGGCAGTAAAAACGTTCTCAGACCACATGCCCTTAGAGGTGTCTTTTAAAATTAGATCATCAGGTGGTGAAACTTTTGAACCTACGCTTGGGCTCCTCCCGAAATTACATTGGAAAGACAGCTTTAGAGATTTATTTCAACATAATCTAGACAGGCAGCTTGAAACCCAGTTGGACATGAACGCTTCAGGTAATCTTGACATGGACACCTTAATGAATGTCATCAAGAAAGCGGCTCCTCAACAGAAATCAGGAAGGAAGATTTTGGAAAATAAACAAAAGTGGTTTGACAACGAATGCTTGAAAGCTAGGAATTTATCTTTTGCATATTTGAAATTAGTCAGATCGACCAACAATACTAACATTCGATTCCTCTACGCAACGGCAAACAAAAACTTCAAAGAGCTTTGTAACGTGAAAAAACTTAATTTTGATCAAAGAAATATTGAAAGAATAAACAAAGCGAAATCCTCAATGGAGTTCTGGAAAGCAATAAGGCTTGTGAGTGGGAAAAAGATTTTAACTGCCAAGGCTCTGCACATTGAAGAGCTTAAAGTTCACTTTACGAAGCTGCTAAATATAAATCAAATATCACCGTCATTTCAGTATGCAGCACCTTTAATAGTTGATGAATATCTAGATGCACCAATTTCCCAAGCGGAGGTAGAAACGGCTATTGAAAATGCCAAAAAAGGTAAAGCGCCCGGGGAAGATAGAATACCGATTGAATACTTTAAACATCTTACACCAGAATTCATACGACTACTTACTTCGGAGTATAACAGAATTTTCGAGACCGCTGACGTCCCTTCGAGCTTTCAAAAGGCGATTATATTGCCGCTACACAAAAAAGGGAGCATTGACGATCCGAAAAACTATAGAGGCATCTCATTTTTAAATACAGCGTCGAAGCTCTTTAGCTCAATATTGTACAATAGACTCAGTGAATGGGTCGAAACCAAGAGTATCTTAAACGTTTTTCAAGCGGGGTTCAGAAAAAACCAATCGACAGTGGACCAAATCTTTTCGCTAATGAATATAGCCGACTATTATATAAGCAAAGGAAAAAAGCTGTATGCTTTTTTTGTGGATTTTCGGGCAGCTTTCGATTCAATACCCAGAGAAGTACTTTTTTATAAACTCTACAAATACGGAATCACAACAAGGATTATATCTGTCATTAGAGCAATTTACGAGGAAAATCATGCGCGTATATGGAACGGAAAATCTCTGTCAGAAGAGTTTGGTACGTCGATGGGCGTTAAGCAAGGATGTGTTCTAAGTACCCTTCTCTTCAATTTATACATAAATGACATAGCTGACTCGGTGAATGGTGGTATTGCCATGGGAGGAAAAAATATTCCAGGACTGATGTTCGCTGACGATATAGTTTTCCTAGCTGAAACTATAGACGGGATGCAGCTGATGATAAACAGGCTCCAGCGCTACTGCAAAACCTGGAATCTATCGGTTAACCTCTCCAAGTCAAAAATGATGATATTCAGAAACGGCGGCGGGAGATACTCCAGAAGGGAAAAGTGGACTTTTGAAGAGGAGTCAATAGAAATAGTCAAGGAGTATAAGTATCTGGGAGTCTTGATTGCTTCTAACCTAAGTCTACATAAGCATCTACAAGCCAAATTAGCGGAAGCCAAGCGTGCTATGTGTTCTGTGTGGAGAAGTTGCATCCTTAAAAATAACGTTTCTCACATAGCTAAGTATAAAGTCTTTAGAGCAACCGCAATTGCAATTCTGTTTTATGGAGCACAGGCATGGGGATATCGTTCTTTTGAAGCCGTGGAAAAGTTCCTTCGTTATTTTATTAAAAGTACCTTCAGACTGCCCAGTACATCACCAAACTATATGCTATATCTTGAAACGGGAATAGCGCCCCTCTTTTTAGACACCCTTAAAATGCACTTCAACTATGTGGCAAAAGTTATGGCGATGAGCGAAGAAAGGATTCCAAGACTAGTTCTAACACAAATTATAAATTCGGGTGGAACATGTGTAAATGAGTGGAACAAACTGGCAATCGAATGCTCATCAACATTTTTAATATCAGCCGACGAAAACCCCGATTCATTTAAAGCAAAATTTGATGACTTGCTGAAGAAAGCTGGTAATATGATGTATGATAGGTATATTAAAGAAGCCGAATCGTCAATCTACAGGGCTTACTACAGTAAAGTAAACCACTTCTTAAAGCAAAAAACCTACTTCTTAGCTGAGAACACTTCTGAAAAAATCAGCTTGTTATTTAAAGTAAGAGGTGAACTCCTTAGTTTGAACTACATTCCACATCGACCAGAGCTACCATTATTGTGTGACTTATGCAATCGTAAAGAACGGGAGGATGTGTTCCATTTCCTGGGAGTTTGCCCAATACTCAAAGATTTCCGTAAACGCTTCTTTGGTGTAGCCACGCTTAATTTAGAGGAAACGATCAACATTCTGAACGGTGAACGAAGTTGGGACCTTCTTTATCAATATTGCTTAGGAGCTATTCGTTACAGAACATGCATAGTTCAGGAAACTTTTTAAAAATCATTCTCAGAAAATTGTAAATAATTGTAATAGTTTTTTCTTATTATGTATAAATTATAATATAAATGTCAGTCTGGTAGACGGCCTTCGGCCAAACCATAAAGGACTTAAGTCAAACTTAAAGTTAAGAAAATGTAAATTGTAAAAAATAATTGTTTATTCCGATTGTGAAGAATTTTTCGCAATATACAAATGATATGGCGAAAGAAAATCCAGAGCATGAGATTGATACTCCCTATTGATTGTACGAGTGGCGAAAGAGTAGACGTAATTGACTGTCCACCCAATAGAGTTTTACTGTATATACATATGCACATATGTGCATATTGATACCAGTTTTTTTAATACCTCATTTGAGAACACGGTAGCTGCAATGACTCACTCTTGAACCCTATGAGTTTGTGAGTAACGCTGTAATAAAATTAATTATCTTGTGTGTGAGTCATGTACAAGTGGATAGATACTTATTTACTATTTCTAGGTCAGAAACACCACTCTAATAAGTCAATGGAAACAGAGATTAAATAGCTGACTTAGAGACAAGTAACATCATTTGTGGTGATCGTAGCTGTCAAATGAGAATGACAAGAGAACTTCAAAGAAAACATACGTTTGGAAAAAGTTCTTTGGTTTGCATCTGTCAAACTTAAAATATTAATTCGTATAACGCCCAAAAGAAAACTTAAACTAAAAAAAGAAAGCAATTGCAGGCTCGTGCATACATACAGTGTCGTTCAAAAAATGGTGCTCAAACTATTTTTTTCAAAGATTGTAAAATTGGTTACAATAACTAGATAATTTTTAATGAGGTATTTTCAAACGTTTCATGACATTTTTATAGTGTTTGAATTTTTTTAATTGCAGTCAAGGGGAGCAAAATGGGCTAAGACCAAAAAAATGGGTTTTTTTGGACACTTGGCTCATTTTTAAAAATGAATGAAAAATTTAAATTAGTGCTTCCCAGAAACTTTGTCCATTCAATCAGTACTTTGTTGGACCTCCTCTTTCTTTTATTACTGTTGAATATTCGCGATTCACTGACTCAGATGGGTTTTCCATGTGGATGCAGATGCAGGCATTGTGTTCCAGGTCTAGATTAGTACATTTTTTAGGATGTCAATTGCCCTTGGACGCTCTCTTGCAATCTTAAGTTTCATAACTGAGCAGATATTCTCAATTGGATTGTGGTCTGGGCTGTAGGGAGGCCAGCTTGCATATCAACATTGTATTTTTCGAGGCACTTTTTAGCTTAAGAGTTAAAAAAAAAAAATTTAGTTTTTAGTCATAAAAATTGTAGCTTATTTTAAAGCTTAAAAAAAAGTAATCATTTATTTTTTTTAGAAAGGAACAATGTTATATTTATAATTTTGGCTGTATGGCTAGGAGCACAGTCCAGTTGAAGAATGAATCTGCAAGTTTCAGCAAAATGCTCTGACGCAGAGGGCTCTTATTCATATTATAGGACTCGTAGATAAACTGCTGTTTCTTTCGATTCCAAAGAGGCCATTCTACCTTCACCATCTCCAGAGAACCATCCCCACCAGACCATCACACCTTCAGTTTTGCAGGCATCCGTAATAGGCATTCAGAGCTCAATTTTTTCATTGGTTCTCTTCGCGCAAGAATCCTCTCATCTCCAACATGCAGCTTAAACTTGGATTCGTCGGAAAAGATAACATTGTTACACATGTCTTGAATCCAATCAAGATGTTTCTCAGCCCAAAATAATCGTTTTTCTCTGATTCTTATTTTAAAATTCGGCTTCAGTACTTGCTTGAGTGCTCTAGTCTAGCTTTTACGAGCCATATATAGATCTTTTTTCCATATTTTTTTATTTTCAATAAAGACTTGAATCGATGCCGATGCTTTTAGAGCACACGATGGCCGCGAACACGGCAAAATCCATCCGATCTCTTGAGATTAAACTTCTTTTCGTCAGAGAATAGTAGGATTTTCCAATTCCAATTAATGTAGAATCTTGCCTTTTTTGTTTTTGGCCGAAATAAATGGCTTCTTTACAGATCTGAATGATGAATGACCACCATCAACAGCTCTCTGACGTAGCGTCCGTAGCTACTATTGTATTGAGCTTATTTTTTAATGATGACATAAAGGCATTACGTTTAATTGTCCTAATGATGTTTGAATCCTCACTGTACGTGGTAGCTTTTGGGGTGCCACCTCCGTGAATAGTTTTGACGGAGTTGTTTAAGTTATTAAATTTCATTAAATGGCATTTCACCAATTTCTGGATTGAATAATTGTTAGACAATTCGGTTTAAGAAATTCCACATTTAAATTCACTTATTATTTTTTCTTTTACCACATTGGAGTACTTGTTTCTGGCCATTTCAGATAAAATTTAAGTACAACTTTTTAATATCTTGCTGCAGAAGACTGAAACACTCGAATGAGCCAGTTTTCTTCTGTTTGCATTTTGAAACGTCATTGGTATTGGAGTAGTAAAGTTCAAAGTAACAGTTTTTCTGATTCCCGGAACAGAATTTGTTTTTACAACCAAGAAAGCAAGTTGAGTTGCTTTTGTTTGGCCAGCTGAAAAGTAATGTGAATTCAATTGGGTGCTTGTATTTTTTTAATTTGCTCCAATAACTGCTTATAGATTTTATAAATCAATGAACAATATTCACAGCTATTGGAAAAAAAATTATTCTTAAAGTTAGACCTAATTAAAATGGAATAAATTGTGAAAACACCGCAAGCGATTTTAGTTGCTTTAGTTTTGGCCAACACTGTATGTATCATGTATGTAAGTTAAAAAGAGGGAAGAAAACATATGTACATACATATGGTTGGTTAAGTTATGGGCATCGGGAGTATGCTTCATTTTTGTTTTAATAATTTTTTATTAGTATTATTTTATCAGTATAAGCTACAACTAGTCTGTGTTGGTACAACCATACCACTCTTCAATCGAGTTCGAATGCTTTGATTCGATTTAGAATAAAATGGGTGTGTGTCTTAATTGAATAGACAAAGGTTAAGTATTTGTAACCTCAACCGTTAAAGTATTTGTCGGAAAGATAATTGAAAACTTAAATCGCAAGATAAAGTTTAAATAAGTTAAAAAATGTGTCTATTTCAGCTTTACAAATTTTTGTTTGTTCTTGGAAAACCTGTGATAAGGCGGTGCACTTCAAAAAGAACTTAACTTGAATTATTCAATGAGTGGTTCCCGCCGTACTATGATAATTAGGTGTATCTCAAAAGTAAGTTACACAATTTTTTTAATCCGTGTGGTTAGCGGGAAAACTCTGGGAGTCTCAGGGAATTTTCTTCTGGGTGTAGTGGCCGCACTGTAAAATAGATCCGGATAGATCCGGCAGTCAGGCTCCAGCCACTATGGGGCCTCGAATTGCTCCTACCGTCCATTGCAAAGGTCGTGGTGTTATTCGATTTTTTACGGCAAAAAATAAAAATGCTTCTGAAATTCATCGCGAGTTGTTGGGTTGATCAATGGTTTCTCGTTGGCGCCAATCATTCATTGAAGGGAGAACAACATTACACAATAAACAGCGAAGCGGTCGCCTATCCACAACCCGTAGCGCGATTGTTGACGAAGATTTTCGAAGGGTTATTGACACCGATCGGCGCCTAACACTTGATTCGGCTGACCTCGCACCAAGTGAGTTCCACTTGTTTCCGCAGCTGAAGCAATAAAATTCAAAAAACAAGGAAGAAGCTGTAACGATTTGCTTTAACTTAATAATGGTAACACTGTTTTAATGTTCATATTTTCCATACACACAGGACACAGCGATGGTTGATGACGGCCACACGATCATTTTGTCAAAAACTTGTGTAAGCCAGTGGTTTGCTTCGCATTTCAGAGGAAATTTTTCTAATCGAGTGCCGTGAAGACTTTTACTGGCACCAGTGTTTAAAAGAAAGCTCTCCCATTAGACATATACTAACAATTCGGTTGGGACAGAGTATAGTAATTAAATGGTTTGACATCTTTGAACATCGGAGCAGAGTCCTGTTGTCATCTCTCCCTTTCCAATGGAAAATATTTCCAGCCTAACTTTTTGCAGTTGAGCTTAAAGGTGACTGACGATAAGCTGGCATGTGAAGTGACCAATACTCATATAAACGAACATTCTAGATATTCGGACTGGTTGAAACAAATCAAAAATTTGGATGTCATTATTTTCGCACTTATGCAAAGACGATTGTCTTTAACCAACTTACTTCATATTGGTAGAGCGCAAGCCGAATGAAACCAATCTCTGTAGTATTTCCTACTGAGCATAGTGTGTTCTGAAAAAAGGTAAAGGATATATACCTAGCAGATGCTATAGGTGATGAGAGCTGGAAATTGTGTAACAGAACGTATGACAGGATTATGTACAACTGGAGAGAGAAATCATAACTATCCAGAATCAAATGAATAGGAATTGGGGTCAATGCCTTTACATTACAGGCTTAGGAATCAGAAAACTTCTGACTGGCATAAAAACAGGCAAAATCTTCTCGAAATCTGCCGCAAATGAGCTACACATCAAGGACATACATTACAACGAGTTCATGAGAACGTTATCCTGAAACAGATTAACCAAATTGGCTTCGAGTTCAAGAAGACTTTTTATGTTCTAAAATGGGCCTTTGTCGAAGAGGACGTGTACAAGAAAAGCATCTTTGAAACGTTTGTCGGTTAGGTTGGGCTGATGGTGCAGCTTAGTACAAGCCATCATTCCTATGTAAATGTTGCAGTAACTCGGTTCTTGGAAAAGTGAAAATTGCATGTTCGGAGCAGTTTGTCTGATATTCTGAGAGCCCTTCAGAACAGAAATCTACAATATGTGCAAGTTCTAATTTCGTTTGCATTTGACATTGACATTAAATTTCAACCTCAAAACTATGCCGACGATGTGTATTTGTTTTCGCATAGAATAATGGACTTACCGAATGACTCAGAGTTTGAAGGCCAAAGCAGTTGAATTAAGACATTCATATTTTGAAGTCGGCGATCTTACCATTTTATTTATGTACCACGTCATATCTCAGTTTTATATGAAGACGTCATTCTCTTACGGGTATAAATTTACGATCGCAATCGGTCATGTGAAGCTTGCAATTTCAATGGGTGTTTGTAGCTTCCATTGAATTTGATGTTTTGCTTAATGCTCATCATCAGACCGAAACAAGGTAACGAAAGACAAAGCTATAAGACAAAAAACAACGACAATGTTCAATTCACCACATCAATCGCGAAGACTAACACCACTAAATTGTTTCGCATTTGTCCTCACATCAATCGAATTTATCTTTTAATGCGTAACTAGAAAACAACATAGCTTGACTAAAACCGTAACTAGCAAATGGAACGTTGTCGCGATTGTTTTAATCGCCTGCCATTGCGGGCTTTATCTATTTTTATTTTTTTTTGTTATAATAAAAATGAGTTGTTCTACCACTTCGCTTACTCACCCCCATGCATAGACACGATAGGCACATAAAATAAAATAAAGGCAATATGCAATTTAATGATCATGACGTTGTATGACGTTTAACTTAATTGACTCAACACCCAGTCCACCAATCCATTAATGCATGTTTGTAATCGCTAATCAATTTCTATTTATCTTTTATTACCAAACAGAGATTTCTTACCACGAGGTTCTGGAATAGTCACTCGCCGACCTTTGATTCTTCAGCTAATCAATGGCGTTGCAGGTAAAATGTAAAATGTGATTTATCGAATGCATTCATCTGAAATTGTTTATCTTTCACACAGAATATGGAGAGTTCCTTCATTGTAAAGGTAAAAAATTCACCGACTTCAATGAGATTCGATCTGAAATCGAAGCTGAAACTGATCGTGTTACTGGCAGTAACAAGGGCATCTCAAATATTCCCATCAACCTGCGAGTGTACTCGCCACATGTGCTTAATTTGACATTGATCGATTTGCCAGGTCTGACAAAAGTTCCAATCGGTGATCAGCCAGTGGACATTGAACAACAGATCAGGGGAATGATTTTACAGTTCATTCGCAAGGAGACATGTTTGGTTTTGGCTGTAACTCCAGCCAATACAGATTTGGCAAATTCAGACGCCTTGAAGCTGGCCAAAGAGGTTGATCCTCAGGGTATTCGTACAATTGGTGTGATCACTAAATTGGATTTGATGGATGAAGGCACCGATGCGAGGGATGTGCTGGAGAATAAGTTGCTTCCCCTGAGACGTGGATATATTGGTGTGGTAAATCGTTCACAGAAGGATATCGATGGAAGGAAGGATATTCATGCTGCTTTGGGAGCGGAAAGGAAGTTTTTCCTAAGTCATCCATCTTATCGACATTTGGCCGATCGCCTGGGAACACCATACCTTCAGCGTGTTCTTAATCAACAATTGACCAATCACATTCGGGACACATTGCCAGGGTTGAGAGATAAATTGCAAAAGCAGATGCTGGCTTTGGAAAAGGATGTTGAACAGTTTAAGCACTTCAGGCCGGATGATCCAAGTATTAAGACCAAAGCTATGTTGCAGTAAGTTGGAAATGAGAATGGTGAATAAAGCATGGATAAACAATTTGTTCCCCCCTTCTTTAGAATGATTCAGCAATTGCAATCAGATTTTGAGAGGACAATTGAAGGTTCAGGATCGGCGCTGGTTAACACTAATGAGTTGTCTGGAGGTGCCAAGATCAATCGTCTATTCCATGAGAGGTATGTAATTATTTGTGTGTGTTGGTCTAATTTCTGTTACTGAGGCTGATGTTTCTCCTTCCAGACTTCGTTTTGAAATCGTTAAGATGTCCTGCGACGAAAAAGAACTCCGTCGAGAGATATCCTTTGCCATTCGCAATATCCATGGTATTCGCGTTGGTCTTTTCACACCAGACATGGCATTCGAGGCGATTGTTAAGCGGCAAATTGCCCAACTTAAGGAACCCGTGATAAAATGCGTTGATCTAGTCGTACAAGAGTTGTCAGCTGTTGTTCGCCTTTGCACAGATAAAGTTTGTTCACCCACTAGTCTGCATTTTGAATACGCCTAATAATATTTCTGTTTTAGATGTCCCGCTACCCAAGATTACGTGAGGAAACCGAACGCATCATTGCCACGCATATCCGCCAACGTGAGCAGTATTGTAAAGAACAGATTCTTCTTTTAATTGACTTTGAATTGGCCTATATGAACACCAATCATGAGGATTTCATTGGATTTGCAAAGTGAGTGCGCCGGATATTTGTTATTTAAGAGTGTGCTTATTTTGTTTTTTTTTTGTTTTTATCTCCCCATAGTGCTCAAAGTAAATCTGAAAATGCCAATAAGACAGGCACACGAGCGCTTGGCAATCAAGTCATCCGTAAAGGGCATATGGTCATTCAGAACTTGGGCATCATGAAAGGTAAGTTGGGGATACTCCAAACTCACTCACACACACACACACAAACACACGCAAATACACTAGGCAAGATAGGAACTATTTTTATTTATGAATCACTAAAAAACATGTTTGCATTCACATTCGATTATGTATTAGACAGTTTCCCCTCCCCCCATTGTTGGTCATTTCAGCATGAATTCGTTTATCTTACAAATTTTTGTTTAAGAAATTAATTTGTTTTTTGAGTTTTTCTGTTTATGTTTTATTTTATTTTTTCTCATTTTTTTGACGTTTGTAGCGTTGATGAGTTTTTTGCCCCGAGCTCTTGGTTTGTATTGATGTCCTGTCTCCTTGATTTGTTATTCTGCTCATCAAAGGTTTAATGGTTTTGTGTTATGTGCAGTCCCCACCCCATCGCCTATTCAATATTCAAATTGTGCATGCTTGTGTTTTTCCAGTCCACGAAACGTCTAATTGCATTTGGCACGACTCATTGCATTTGATTTTTGTTTGAAGTTATCAATCATTACCTAAAAGTTATCGTGAGTTTAAAGATAAAGTTATACTGTGCTTAAATATTTTGGGGAAGCGATGGAAGTATATATGTCGACTCTGCTTATCTAAACTACCCTTAATTGAAAATACCCGGTTAACTGAAAAAATTGTTATGTCCGAAATTAAGGAATTATACTAATTCAGCTTCGCAATATTGAAAATACAGTAGTCCCTCGATAATGTGAATTACCGATAATGTGAATTTATCTAAAATGTGAATCGACAAAACTTTACATTGCCATCTCTATGATGTGAACTTCCGAAATTTTCAAACTCTAAAATGTGAATTTTTTTGTAAAAGTTGTTCATTTTGCGTGCGATATTAGGGACTGAATAACTGTTATTTGTCTTTAAGTTGTAAATGCAGCTACAGATAGAGAGACAGCAACTGCCATTTGTGTAAGTATGGATGTTATATGATCAGCTCGTGGTTATAATTTTTCAGTTAGTTGTGTCTTGTGTGGTTCGTGTTTCTTTTTTCGTTTTGTTTGTAAAATTGGTACCTAATGGCATCTAAACAAAAATTGCATCGATTTTGATCGATTAAAGATAAGTGCAACATTTTCGCGAACTAGATGCTGGAATCTGGACCAGGGAAAAAAAAGACACTAAGGAAATCCGAAATGCCTAAAATGGAAAATGCATTGACTGGCTAAAAAAGTAAAGACCACTTCAACTTGCAATTTAAAGAAGCTCGAAATTTTAAAGCTAGTCAAGGTTGGGTGTATAAATTTAAGCAAAGGCATGGTTACTAAACACATTAAAAAATCAGTTTAGTAAGTACTGAAAAAAAGTTCCAGTAATGTGAATCCCTCTAAAATCCGAAAACGCCTTGTTTTAATTAGTTCACATTATCGATGGACTACTGTACCGCTTAAGTGAAACAACATTGGTGGCAAATTACAGTTTCAGTTAAGCGGAGTCGACTGTTGTTGTAAGTTGGAGATTGTTGGAAATAATTTCCTGTATTGCCTTCGATCAGTACGCCCCCAATTTATTATTGCTGTGAACGATTTTAAAAGCGCGCGTATATCTTCTGTGTATTTGTATTAATACAAATCGCTTTAAAGTTTCTGTTATCGACACTTTGTATTCATATTAATCAAATGTGGTGTATTCTCGAAAGTAGTAATGAGATGAGCGACCAGAAGAACTGAGCGCGGGCTTTACTTTCGGTCGAAATAATGCACCAACGGTGCCTGTTGCTTGCGACTTAGTGAAAAATGTGCCTGAGATTGGCATGCTACAATTATTGATAACACAAGTAAGCTTTGTTCAATGAAAAAAGTGGCACAACAGAACAGCACAGATTTGTGAAAAACGTCAGATCAAGGTAGAACAAAAAATGACAGCCATATGTTTATGGCAAAAAGGACAACTTTATTGTTGATTATTGTACTTTATATTTTCCAAATTATTTATAGCATTTTACAATAACTAAATGCCCTTTTTCCGATTGAATTTCGATTTCTTACATTTGCTAAACTTAAATCTCATGGAAACACTTTTCACTTCAATTAAAAAAAATTAAATATGCAATCACAGCTGATTTTAATATTTCTTTTCACAAATCTGTTCTACTTCAAGAGTAGGTGCAGAAAAGTTCAGCTCAGAGTCATTTAACACAAAGCAAATTTACTATTACTATTTACTTTTCTGTTCTTTTCTGCCTTCATTGAACAGATTTCTAGTGCTCTTCATTTGCGCTTAGTCGATAATATTGTAGAAATGCAGAATTATTGAAGAACATGAAGATGGCAACAATGATACGGTCAGCGAAGATCGCAACAGAGGTATGATAACCAATTTTTTTGGTCTGTCTCTGATTCCAGCAAGACGGCGTGGCCATACAAGTCGTCTCACAATCGATGTTTTGCGCACTAAGTTTAATAATCATCCGCTTTAGTGATGCTGCAAGGCCTCCGTGGAAAGATTGATATTATGTTTACAATCCAGAAACGATTATGCAGTTAAGCCCATAACCACCCAAAATATATTGCAAAATTGGGTTCACAGAATAGGCAACTACCAAGCCAGTCGCGGCATATAAATGAAATTATGTTCTATAAATAATCGGAAAGTATACTCTATTTAATAAACACAAATATTAAATGGAAGTTTTTATATCAATTTAAAAGAAAAAGAACAGTGTTGTCACCCTTTATATGTATACATAGGTATGAGCACATACATAAAGGTTTTTGATGTGTAACCATTTTGATGCGCTCGCTGTAAGGTAGAATCATTGAATTGCTGAACGCTTTTCGGGAAATCTGTGCCTATTGAGTGCTGTAATACGTCCAGTTCTATAGGAGAAAACATACATATTTTATTACCAATGCTGGCTTAGAGAAGAAATAATATACACACCTAAAAAAAAAACTTATGCGATGGATTGCAATCTCTGAGCTATTGCAGGAATAAGTACTCTATGAAACTACAATTCATACTACGTGTCGTTATAAGACAGACTGATTGCCGAGGTTTAATCGGAGGAAGGGTATAATATCTACAAATAAATCAAGACACTATGTGTGGTTTATAAATGACTTCTTAAAAGTCTGAAATAGGCACCTATGTTTTTCATAACTTTCGTATTCTACAGTAATAAAAACAAATATTATGATTCAAGGTAGTAATGAATAAAAAAAATCTTTAAAATAGATAAGTAGGCCTGGAAATTGAATGGACCAACTAATTGGAAACAGCTCAAAAAATGTTTATACATAATTTTATGTTGGGCGGTTGGAAGGCATTTTAAGTTAAAACCCTTCTGTCGAATAACTTCCTGGCATCTATTCTGCATAGACTGAATGAGTCGTCTGCAGCGCTCCACAAGAATGGCTTTCCAGGAAAACTTCAATATTATTACCCAAAATGTCTTATGAAGTCAAGTGCCCTTTTCACATCGTCCCATAGATGTTC
Source organism: Brachyopa scutellaris (assembly GCA_949775065.1). Lineage (NCBI taxonomy): Eukaryota > Metazoa > Arthropoda > Insecta > Diptera > Syrphidae > Brachyopa > Brachyopa scutellaris. Next base: position 81,182,637 of record OX459112.1, on the reverse strand, counting down.
GATTAGATTAAGGTTGGCACTTGATGACGCCCACTCAAAAACACTAATTGAATTGTCCTGGAAAAATTGTTTCGTGACCTTAGCCAAATGTTTGGGGTCACTGTTCTACTGCAATTTCCAAATAGCTGGCATATTTGTGTCGGTCCAAGGTACCAGATTATTTTCCAATATCTGGACATATTTTTCAGCCGTTAAAATGTCATCTGTTCGGTGTAACGGACCAACACCATCACAGAAAAACCATTCTCCAACATTGACTGATACCCCACCATATTTAATAACTGGTAAAACATACTTGGGGCTCAAATCTGTGCCTTTTGGTAGTCGTATATATCGAGCGACATCTTTTCCCATTCGGCTGACCTTAGATTCATCGTTCCATATTATGTATTTCCACTGCTTTGCTGTCCAATTCAGGTGAGACTTCGCAAGCTCAATTGTTTTTTCCTTGCTTACAAGTAACGAGCGGTTTCCTTCGGGCGACTTGTCCATCCAACCCAGATTCTACCAATCGTCTCCTAATGGTGCGTGTGGAGATTGGAGTACCTGATTCTTCCAAAATTTTCTGGATTAAATTTGGCCACACGGGCAGGGCAATCTTTCGATTAGTCATTTGAAATGTTTTGCGCGGCCGATTTTTGTTTTGGACATTTTCGGCAGTTTCAATTAACTTGAAATGCTGGATGCGTCAAAAACTTTCTTACCTAAGATATTTAATTGAGTTACGATTGCTCGATATGACATTTTGAGCTTCCACACTTCAATGATATTGCAAAATCGCCTAAATCTAAACAAAATCAACCATAAAATAAACAAACACTCGATAAGATATGCACGGGGAAACAACTACAAATGCATTATTTTTTGATAAGCAAAGTGATCTCTTTGCACTAAAACAAAAAGCATTACCATTATGGTAATAGAAAATAATTTACGCTTATTAGAATAGACAGTCAGTGTGTTTCTAATTAGTTGGCCACAGCTGTATGTATATGTATAGAGTATAGTTGTATTATAGAAATCGTGTAATGTTTCCGAATTAAATGAGGAAGCATTGACAAGTGCGGATTAATTCTTTTTTTTGCATTTGTATTGTATTACACAATTTTAACAATGTTTGTAGTACCTCTGTACAGCTGTAGTCTTATATACCCACTGAAACAGTATTGCAATCACTCTCACACAGAATTCGACGGTGTGTAATGGTAAATTTAAGGTAACACCTAGGTTATGCACTTTATTTGGAGACATTGTTGTAATTAATAATTCCATCACTAATTGGTATTCTTAACGGAACAACTATACTACGCAACGCACTCACTGTAATCCAATTCATGCAGCTAAATACCGCACTTGACTGAAAGTCATGAAACTAAATTAACGCTAAAGTACTTCCTTTTGTTCTTACTCAGTTACATAATCAGTTACTACAAGAACAACCTCTGCACATTTTTGCACAATAGCACTCAATAACAAACCTTTACCGCCGATTATTATCTTTCATGTTGTCCTTAAAACTGTTATGTGCAATAAAACTAAAACCAGAAATGCATTGTCTGTCACAACTAATCCACCACTCTTCTGGAATGGGAACATCCAGAAGTATTGACCTATTGACTAGAGCAGAATTGAGAGCAAGAGGAGATTTGCTTGTCCTTTTTTTGCATGCACGAGCACAGGATTAGTGTTTGATGGCTGGCATTGACCGTTGGTTGCATCTAACGATGAATGAATGCCGATTATCAAGGTTCATAGTAGAAATAAAAAGGGTATCCTGTCTACTTCCTCTCCGTTGCTTGTTCTCAACCAAATCAAACGCATGACCGACTTACTTTGCTTGTGTGTGTAACTTAGAATAATAAAACAGATCCACAACCTTAACCGCAAATCAAACATCACTGCCATCTCCGTTTTTTATTTCTCTTGTGTGCGTATACAGGTGGTTCCCGGCCATATTGGTTTGTCCTCACATCGGAGAGCATCTCATGGTACAAAGACGAAGATGAAAAGGAGAAGAAATTCATGCTGCCTCTTGATGGATTGAAGTTAAGAGATATCGAACAAGGCTTCATGTCCAGACGTCACACATTCGCTTTGTTCAGTCCCGATGGTCGCAATGTTTACAAGGTAAATCTAACTCTCCCTACGCTGACTTAGATAGAATTTCTCATTTCAATTATTATGTATTGTGCAGGACTATAAACAATTGGAGTTGTCATGTGAGAATGTCGATGAAGTTGATTCATGGAAGGCATCATTCCTGCGAGCTGGTGTATATCCAGAGAAGGATGTGACACAGGAGAATGGTGATGAGGTAAGTCAACAAAGTAATTTAATTTTTCCCCTTTTTTGGTTTTGTTACATTCATTTATCATTCATTATGTGATCGTAATTCTTTTTTGTTTCGTCCAACTTAACTTTCGTCCAAACAAAATAATATATAAACAAATCATTGCGCTCATCCATACTCTCCTTTTGTGTGTTTAATTATAATATACCTACTCGTACATATATTTAATACATAATATATCTATTTATCTATACAATCTTAAAGCTCCAACCTACCCCCGGTATAGTTTTTATTGATGGAGTTTTTAACTTAACACTGTTAAGATGTTAATCGAGTGATCGAATTGCTAGATGCTGAGTCTACAAAGGCCTAACGTTGCACATGCTCTGACTGAACATAGTTTGGTATGCCTTTCTTCCAACTGTACTACTAGAAAGCTTAAGCAACACTCTTGGTTTTCAATTTCTCGCAGTGGAAAACTACATCGAAGAAGTTTTGCATCCGTTTATAAGAATTCTTCGGGATCTCTTAGATCCTTTGTTATCCGGATTATGTTTTTCGAAAGGATTACCAAAAATATTTTTCTTTCAATTTCTGCTTTAAAGTCGCCAACGACAATTGTTTCGGGCAAATCGAGAACATTCTTCGTCGACGATTTGCGCCCGTACGCTCAGACGAAGAAACTACAAACAGACGAGTTATTCATTGATTCGTATTGACATCACATGTTCGTTTAAATGACGGAATAGTCCATGTTGCAGGTCTATGTTTCTCTCGAAACCAGTTGTATCTATAACACTACTTAACTTCTCATTTAACTACTTCATATCACTCCAGTATCCAGTCCAATCTGTTCTGACAAACATTCAGAGTATAATTTATCATGAGGAGCTTCTAAATTCGCCGTTCGGAGTGGACAAAAAACTAAAGGTCCCGTCCTTTCGTGCAAAAATATAACACGCGCATACAAATGGTTGCGAAAAGCAGGCCCTAGTTCACTGTAGTGCCACCTAAAGAAGAACATTTCTTGCAATTATTCACATGTTGTCTAGGGAATAACGTCTATTCGACGCTCGTTAGATCGAAATTCAGTCTCATCTTTAGCATGTATGAGTTATTTTTAAATTATTTTCAGATAAAACAGTATTCGTACAATTTAAACAAACATTTTCAACGGCAGCCTTGTATTTATGCCCCAGGCCTTCTGGGCCGATGGCTTTGTTGGTTTTAACTGCTTCTATTTCGGACCGATTCGAAAAGTGTAGAACTTTGTCACGCTCGAACAAGCTACCTCTTAACGAAGCCAGTATTTTTTTTAAGTCAGGAAGCGCCAATTACAACATTTTTAAAGCAACTATATTTTGTTTTCTTTTCATTCTATAAAAATTATGTATCCAGCTAAAACTAAGCTTTGCTTCAGGCTTAAAACTATTTATATGTATGCATGTGTAAACATAATTTATTTGTTGTTTATTTTATTTTTCAAACCTACATAGTACATACTCGTACGTAACACCGAGAATTTCACTAAATTTATAATTTTCTCTTCACATAGCAATTCTTCCGATTTATAACTAGCGAAACTTCCGAAGAGCAAAGAGAGAAAATCAAGGTGTCCAGTTTTGTTTGAATCTCTTTTCCCCCCTCTTTATGTTCACAAAGAATATACTTGATAATAATAATAAACTAATCTTCCTCGTTGAGAGCCAAGCCCCCAGCAGCGCCATTACTCTCTTGCTAGATTGCTAGAATATAAATTCGTATATGTGTGTACATTTTGTGAACAATAACACAACTCTCACTCATTAATTCGCAAAAGTTATTATTATTTTCAAACCAAAACCTATTATATTTATAAAATTGTATAAGTAGTGAAGTTCCTATTAAAATGAGAATAATCATGTTTCTTTTATAATCATACAGGATGGACAAGAGGTTTGTTTCATTTTTAATCTTTTGTTTGCCAAACATATGTATTTTTTATTTTTTTTTTATTTGGTATTACCTTTTTGGTTTGTCATCTTTGGAAAAAAACAAATGAATATACAGTTTCCCTTCCCCTTTGTATAATAAATAATAGTTTTTTTTCGTATGGTATTGGCGATTTTTTTATTTCAAAATTTCTTTTGTTCGTTATGCGTGTATTGGTGTTGGTGCTACCACTGATCGTTTGATCTGTTTGTGATCTAAACCTATTGACTTTGTGAATACATTTCTTAAGTATGTTAGGTAAGGTTGGGTAGGAGTGGTACCAACGATATTGGTGTAAATTTCTCACATGTGTTCCAAATAAAATTAACTTCAGTATTTTCTATTTAACATTTTTCGTATGAAACTCCGGTTGTTCGGTAGAAGTTAATTTCGTTAAAACGACTACTATTTTCAAAAAAACTTAAAAAATAACTTTCTATCTCGGTTTGGAAGCTTGTCACAATACACGTGCCTCCGCTCAACACGAGTTAATTATGTACATAAATTCCTTCTTTGATATTTAAATATACTCAGGACTTATCTTGCGATCGGCACAACTTGTACTGGAGTTTTGATGACATTGAGTGGCGATTATCCTAAATTTCCAATTACTTTTTTAAAGTGTTGGGATATTTAGAAATATAATACTTTCTTCGCTTAATTTCAATGACAATCAACATGCCACAAAATTAATTAGATTTTGTTCAATACTGTGCAAAATCAACTAAACAAAAGTTGCTTTCTGTCGAAAGTCAGCTGTTGCTTTACTGATGTTAAAATAAAGTTGTACTTAACTTTCTTTATGACCTCAAAAGAAATGTTTAGGATTTTCAAAATGCAGAGTAGTAGTATCACTCAAAAAAAAAAAGGTTCATGGATACGCTTTCTAATGCAATGTCACCACAACTAGGGCTGTTGTACCACTTTAAAGTAGACTAACCCTATGGACAGGGTTTGAACCTGGAAAAGAATGCAGTCTGGTTTTTAACGCATGTCACCAAATCTGAACCAGCGTACTACGCTGTTGTATTCGTGAATTGCGAAACTTTTTGACTTTTTGACTTTCCTACTCTCATGGAAAAACATGCAACAATCATACACCAACTGCATACACTTCAGTTACCTGCTGATGTAGCACAGCTAATTAAATTCTTGAAAGTATACTTACAAAAAATGTTGAAGGGTTTCCGTACAAAAAGCTTCTAAAGTTTTCTATTCGTAATTTACTATATTTGTGTGCTGAAACAGTAATCGAAATTATATAGAATAGAACGTAAATCCCGAGTATTAAATTGGATCACACATGTGGATGTACGAGTTTTTCCGTTAAAAAAATCACAATCAGATCGAACGTCATCTGCGCGCATCTCTCCTGATCGCATTAAAACGATTAAAAACAAACAAAAACATTAAATTAACTTGGTTTTGGTTTCTATTCCCCGAACATTATTTTAAATTTAGCTTTTTATTAGAAGAAAAAAAAAAAAACAAATAGAAAAGCTTATCAGTGGCCATTCATATCCTATTTTCATTCATTCGCTCTGCTTTCATGTTCACACCAGTTGTATGTTTACAGTTGCAAGGATTTTATTCTAAATAATTGTTAATACTTTTTTTTAATAACTATATCCTAAGGTCTTACTAATACATATGTATACTTGTATACTACCACCTCTAGGTTTAACTAGCGAAATAGTAGAAATCTTATTTTTTCAAGTAGTTGTAGATTTTATTTGTATCTTCTTTTATAACTAATTTCTTGTTTTATTTTTATTTATTTATTTTTCTAAATGATTTTATCGGTATGGTCAATGTTAATTAAACTGTACATCTCCTTCCACATTTCTACATAATGTATAAACATTTCTCTGGCAATTGTATGCTTCTTGAATATGTGCGTTACCTCAACGAGTAGGAGTCAAACGAGGGTGAAATGAGCTCAATGGATCCACAATTGGAACGTCAAGTTGAGACAATTCGTAATTTGGTTGAATCATATATGAAAATTGTCACAAAGACAACACGTGATATGGTACCAAAAGCCATTATGATGCTTATCATAAATAATGCTAAAGATTTCATTAACGGTGAACTGTTGGCGCACTTGTATGCATCTGGTGATCAGGTAAGATTGTTATGTAGAAATGCCGACCTGGGATACTTATTTATGTTTAATTGCAGCAACAAATGATGGAAGAGAGCGCTGAATCCGCAGTAAGACGAGAAGAAATGCTGCGAATGTACCACGCTTGTAAGGAGGCTTTAAGAATCATTGGTAGGTGTTTTATTTTTCCTTTTTAATATTTTCAGGAATTAATATCCATCTTGTAGGTACAACGTTACTTTATACATATGTATTTGCAAAATCATTGTACCAAATTTGTAATTTAAGGGGACATCTCGATGTGCTCCCAATCAGGGCAAAATGATATTTACCTACATCTGTTTTATTAAATTTTCTGAATTTCTTGAGCCTTTGTAAATAAAAGCCTTCATATCATCCTGTGACTTAAGCTCTCTTCTCTGTTATTTCTTTTTTGAAGAGGGAATGCATCGAGTACTTCCATGGGTTGCCATATTCCCACATTTTGTCGGACTCCATCTTACTAAAGAGTGGTGACACATTTCTTAACCTCTATGGTGCTCTTGTATTATTTAATGACCGTAACTGCATCATGTCCTGTTCTCTCTGCTTCAATTTCAGCATTTCTACGACGATGCAACGCACTCTTTTCATTTGTTTCAATCTCTTTCTCTCGCTAAGTCGACTGGTGCATTCAATGATCATGTGATTTGTCTTGAGTCGCTACGCTGTACTGCTGGGCTTCATATTTTCCCATCCTGTGTAGGTAATTGTTTAAACAACACTGTCCGGTAAGTGATTGTGGAAAATCGAAATGTACTTCTCTATACTTCCCCTCTGTCCAATCCGCGACTTTTCGGATCAGCTTTGCAGCTCATCTGTCTCCAGTTTCTTTGTTTAACCGATCTTTCCAGCGACGTACATATAGTGGTCTCTTTGGCTTGAACTGTTCCCTTTCCAATTTCTGCTCTCTTATAGGTCGCCTACTCCTGCGAGGGGATATCTGGTTCTAAAACTGTTTGATAGAATCTTGCCAGCAGAAGAACTCCTTTTCGCTGTACCACTGCCATTTTTCTTACAAGAGGTCATCAGCCCAGATCTCACAGCTATATGAAACTGTAGAGTGTGTGACTGCTAAGAATAAATTTGCGGCTGCTTGTCGTGGACCACCCAAGTTGGCTATAAGTCTGATCAACGCTGAAGTGATCTTTGAAGCCTTAATGGGGTTCTGATCTGGTACCAGTATGTGAGCTTTGTATTACTACTCTATGTATTTTATTGCATCTATCCAAGATAGTGGGAATGCGGCTACTGGCCAGCAAAAGCATCAAGGACCGGACCCGTCTTCTGACTTGATTAATTGTCTTTGGATGAGTCTGGCTTTTTGCAAGAATTGAACTCATTTTGAATATGTGTAGTTGAACTCTTCTGGTAAACCAGTCGAATGCTACCTAAATTACTGTTACGGTTACCGAGCCCTACTTGGATCATACCAGAATGGCGCCCGCCCAATAAGATTTAATTTGTTCAATATTCTTGTTTCTCTAAAGCTGCTTCTCAAGTCTCAACTCATGTTCGTGGAACCTGAACCAGTTGTATAAGAAATCGATTGCCAAAGAAGATTATTAAACACATTTCCCGAAAGGTCCTCGTAATGTTCTTTTTTTTAATACAATCCTCTCTTCGCTTCCAAGTTCATCTACAGATGTATTTGGACAACATTTGTACTTGCGTAAACATTCAAAACCAACGTCTGTCATCAATATCATGACATGATCCTAATATAACAATTTATTATGTTCTGTCATTTCCAGGCGATGTCTCAATGGCCACAGTTTCTACACCAGTGCCGCCACCAGTGAAAAATGATTGGCTCTCGGGTAATTTGGAGAATCCTCGATTATCACCACCAAGCCCAGGTGGACCCAGGAAACCAGCACCACAGCAACAGGTAAATGAAAGTCTTATTTTGTCGAATTCTTGTTGTAAACACGATATAAAGGGCGTCTCCCCCTCATCAATTGGAGTTGAATTAGAAAAACGCGTTACATTTTGTTTTTAAACTAATCCTTAGGGTTCATTGGGAGGAACTGGGGGAGGACAAGGTCGTGGACCACCACCACCTCCAGCGAGTGGACGTCCAGCTCCAGCTATTCCTAATAGGCCAGGTGGTGGCGCACCACCATTGCCCGGTGGCCGACCTGGTGGTCAAGCTCTTCCAGCTCCACTTATTCCATCGTAAGTACAATTTTGTTTGAATTTCTTGCCTACCATTTTATGTTTATACTTTGATTAACATACTCTCTGTAAGTGGGTGGGGGCTTAAATCATTTAAACAAAATTAAAAGAAAAACAAACAAAATGAATTTGTTTATATTATGCACAAAGCTCAAAAAGGATTGTAAATGACACACGCACGCTTGTAATGGTGTGTGCGTACACGATGAGTAAGCACTAATTTACTCACGCTTTTATAAATGCACGCTTTGGTGCGCGATAACTGTATTTTAAGCAAGTATATCAAGTATAAAGTTAAATCCTTTTCGTTGAGCATTGGTCTTATAACCAACTGTTTTTTTTTTTAATAATTGAAAGTGATTATCACCGATTTGATTATCACTTTCAATTAAATGAAATAACACATAAATTTGTTTTAAATGAATATTGATCAAACTATAATAAGAGATTTATAAACATACGCTTTTAGTTGTAACTTAAATCAGTTTGAAAGGTAGCCTTTAATTGACGAGAAAGCGAACGAGACATCGTAAGACAATTTTGCAAACAATTGTATTGTAATTTTTGATTTGTTATACATTATATGTTGTGAACTATTTTTTTGGTATCCCAAAAATACTAAGAAGCATTTGTAACCCTGCATATACCCTGCTCGACAACCGTTTGGTTCCAAGCTGACTTTCTTGAATAGCTTTGTTTCCTTTTGTTTCATTGCGCCACTATTCAACAGTGGTGTTTCCTAAAGTGTGACATGCGACTGCACTAAAACTCTTCTTTTTTTTTAATTAATGAATATAAATGAGAAAATTAAAGAAAAATAACAAAATTAAAAAAAAAAAAAAATCTTTCTTCGGTTTTATTTATTGCTTCCACTTTTATTTATAACTTCAAAAATGCTGTTCGGAATAGAGCACCACCAATTTATTTAAATGTCTTCAAAAATTTCATTTAAGTTCCATTTTTTATGTGATCTTACTTAGGTGGCGATACAGTCCGGGGTGGGCCAAGACCTCAACCAACAACCCCTTCCAGTTAGCCCGGTCCTTAGCTAACTGCCTTAAGTTGCGCACTCCAATTTGGTTGAGATCCTTTTCTACTTGTGCGCGCCACCTCTGCTGCACTGACCCTCGGGGTTGATGTCCATACGATCTACATGTCCTAGCCATCTTAAACGCCCAATGCGCAGATTTCTGAACAAGTCGATATCGCTGTACAGCTCGTAAAGTTCGTGGTTGAATATTTTACTTCAAAACCCTTCAACGCAAACCGAACCAAATATCTTACGAAGGATTTTTCTCTTGAAGCGACCAAGAATACTTTCATCTGCTTTCGATAAAGTCCATGGCTCACTTCTATATATGTAGCAATATTGGGATTTTGGCTTGTGAATTTCGAACAATTCTTTCTAGTATGATGTTTCAGAAGTCGCATGACAGAGCGTCACCTCCAGGCGTGGCTCTATACAATTCATCTCTTCAGATGCTGTCATAGGCGGCTTTGAAATCAATAAACAGGTGGTGGGTATCGATTTGGACTTCTTGGAGTTTTTCCAGGATCTGCCTAAGTATGAAAATTGGGTCTATGGTAGACTTTCCTGGCCTGAAATCCTGCTGAATGAAGTTATTGGCGAAAGGTTTCAGGCGTTCACACAGTATGAGAGATAAGATCTTGTAGGTGATGTTGAAGAGTTGTTGAGTAATTTTAATGTGATCAGTTCTCCTTTATGTTCGACTAATGTACAGTATCTCCAGGCTATTTCAATTACGTTAAGATTGTGGGGAACTTCAACGTGACCGCCACTAAACCACTGCTTAACTATCCTGGCGGTGTGGTACAGTATCGACTGGAAGATTGATTGCTTATCATCCATAACACTACATAATGTTTTTTTTTCATTCTCAAGTAGCTGCTTTTTGGGCATCTTAATGCCACGTTATAACGATGTGATTCATTTTTTTAAAAAAGGAAATGGCTTTTATACTCGTACTTGGTAAGTTTCCAGTTTATGCTGCAATTTGCTGGCACGAAGCGCATCGTTCTTTCAGTTGTAGTTTGTCTGGTTCCCCCACAAAATTGATTAGTAACGTTATGACTTGTGCCAATTTTTCAAGCAAGCTCAGACTTTAATTTTTCCGATTTCTTCCAGTTCGGTCTAGTTTTCTTCCACTTCCCATTATTGAAACAAAATGAAAGCAATTCAATTGATTATGTTAGACCATCTTCTACTTCTAAAAACACTCAAATGTAATACGATGAACCTAAACGAATGTTGCACTTTAAAATACCTAACTACGTAATTTCCGGTAATTACGTAGGCAATGACAAATCCCTTTCCTCATCCATTGAAAATAATAATATTCGGGCAATCCCATAAATTATGATGTTCCTAACTCCTTATGAAGAGGGGCAATCGAGTAAAATTCAAAAGAAGGAAACAAAGTTAGTGAAAAAAGTCAAAGTGGACCGAATTGTTTGTCCCGCAGTTTATGTACCTATACGAGTAATAGGGAAACAAATGTTCTTTTAAGTGTCGATTTTTTTCTATTGTTGAAGTTATCATGCAGCATAGATATGTACATATATTAGGGTGGGTCGAAAAACTAAATTTCGTCCGATCGTTTTGGAATAGCAACCAAAATGTGACCCCAACATCTAATATGCGTGTACATATTTTTTTAATTGTTTATGTCTAGTCGCTCTACCCGCGCATTTCATTTGAAATAAGTGATATTTTGTAAAATATGCCAAAAAATTGTTAATTTTATCATTACTCGCAATTTTGTTTCCAAATAAATAATTGGGAACGTTATATTAAAAATGGAGGCATTTTTAGTATTTACGACTCTTTCGAGCAAAGAAGAAATAATTTTCGGATTAATTAGAGATCGGAGACAAAATTGATAATAGGTAGCATATACCCATTAGTTCAGCAAAAAAAAAAAGACACGGTAATGGGAACAAAAAACTTCAAGTATTTCGTAGTAAAAATAGGGCTTACAAGAAAGATAAAGTTGACTTATCAGAACAATACTCCATTTCATTTGATGACTCAGAAAGTAATCAAAGTGACGAGTATTTGCAATCAACATTAATATTAGTGTCAGACAGCAATTCTAAGACTACCAACATTGTCCAAAACGTGTGACCGATACTGCGTATCTGATAGAGCTGCTGCAGCGATTGCATCAGCTGCGCCTTATGACACCACGATAAATCGAAATAACGTCGTGAAAGAGCAAATCTTCGCAACGCACTCTGTGTTAATTACCGTTGTCTAAATATTCCAGCATTTTATTTCGATGGCAGGAAGAACAACACATTATAGACTTTTGAAAAAGGTGCAGAAAGATCCATCAATGAACCACGTTCAATTTATATTAGCTACGCGATTGACGAGACGTTTCAGCCCATCGAACTCGCTATATTATCATTGCTTTCTTCTCAAAATATTTACTTGAAATAGGTACACAAAAGCTGTGAACTGCGATGGAACAGCGATAAATACTGAAAAGAAAGGCGGTATAATAAGACTTGTGAAACAACGATCATATATTTGCTACATATGTATGAATGAACCACCTGCTACCTGTTTCTACACTTAGATGGTACAAATACTGGACCAAATTTTTATGCAAGGAGTATTGGAAACCTTCTTGAAGAGGGTGAAAGAAAACCTATTGTGCAGTTTGAAAAGTTAGAATGCTGTTGACATCAAAGACTTAACCCTCTACTCCAAGAAAATCCCAAGCAGTTGTCGTTTGACAAATAAGCAAATACTATTTTATATGGTAAGGGATAGGACATATAGGAAATACTTTAAGAGAGATCAAAGCTACCTTTATCAGATAGCATCGGCTGTCATAAATGGCGAATGCTCTTCCTACCTAGCAAACAGATCTCCAGGAAAGATGCCACACGATCGTTAGATGAGAAAGTTTCTAGTTCTCGATATCTTCCAGCTGATCTAAAGAAAGTAATAGATCCAGTTACTAAGCGCAATCGTTTCTTTGCACATCCTGAAGATATTTTACTATTAGTGAAACACATTCGAGTACTTTCTGGCAGGAGAATTTTAAAGGCAAGGCTAAAGAATGATTTTGATCCTAGACAAAAATGTTAATGCAAAGTCATAGCCTGGCAACAAGAGCATCAACGGCTTCCTGTTCTTCCAGATATTAAAGATGAAAACTGATTTCTCTAGTGGAATCAGGAGGTGTGACATAATACCTTTCCTAAGACTTTCATGTCACACTCCGGCTGTATAACGTTTTGTTAAAACGGTAATAGGGTCTTCGATGCAGTTTTGCAAAAGAAAAACTCCAGAGAAGGACTCACCAAAGCAAAAATGAGTTCAAGAAGATTTATGCTACAATTTGTGAGCAAAATAGATTTTAAAGTTCTCACTTACTAATATTTTAATATTTTTATTGAGACTTATGCGTTATTTTAATAAAAAAAATAGGTTTTTGTTCATTGTTATTCTTATCTCTTATCTTCCTAAAAAAATTAAAAACTTTTTTTTAGAGTGAAATTAAAATGGCATTTTACGAAAAATATCGAAATTTTCAAAGTCAATGCTCGGGTAGAAGGAAGGCACGAAGGAATGTTTTTTTACGCTTTTTAGAATCTTCTAGGTATGGGTCAATCTTTTATCACTATTCCAAAACAAAATAAGAAAAAAATACATACATATATGTATAAAATATTCACATTTTGTAGATTATTTAGAAGAATATAACACAGTGATATGTTCTTTTGGCTGGATTACATAAATATTTTCTTATTTTTTGCAAAGGTGTTCCAGCAGCAGTAAGTTTTGTCTTCTTTTTTTTTTTAAATAAAATTGCTTATACTGATCGAAAACTTTGCAAATTTTATCTGCCTACCAAAAAAAAGTAATGCTTATTAATCTCCGACATAAGGACAATATTTTAAAAATTACTTTACATATTTACGTATTTGGTTAAATCGTTTTTTCGGCATAAAGGCTATCTTTTTTTAGAACTCAACTCGAACTCGTTAGTGTATACAGCTTTGTAGGGGCTCAAAGGCACTTTCATTAGGCTTTTTAGAATATCTTGTGAACTTACTTTCTTATGTTATTAACCAATTACTTGTTCTTCCTTTTCTTCTCTTAAAAACAAAGGGAAACTATTGTAATAAACGTTAACTAAAAAAAAAGAAAAATATATCTAAACAAATTCTTTTTCTTCCACTCCTGCTTTCCACACTGTGCGTTCTGCAAAATGAACCTCCTCCAATGCTTTTGTAACATTGTAAATTACTCTGCAATGCATAGACGGCGTTAAGCCGCCTATCAACTGTAACTAACACAAACGAAACATATAGAAAATAAATATAAAAAAAAGAAACAAAACTTCAAATTTCACATTCTACTACATTTATGACAGCAAATTAATTACATATAACAAAAAAGTAAATATTGTAAGTAAACTTATTAAAAAAATATATATATATATATTTAATTGTAAAAGAAACAAAACAGTTAAAATTTATGTTCTTTTACAACAGTGTTGCGCTTAGATGAGAATTTAAAAAAAAACATTAGGAACATTTAAACTTAAACTATAAATTTATTTAAAATGTATAACGTTGTGTTTTAAAATTTTAAAAATAAAATCAAAAAAAAGAAACCATTTTACTGAAGTACCTTTTATGTATGTATGTATGTATAGGTTATAAATATTAAATATATATTGTTGACAAAAAGAGGAAATTACGAATCAATACGACAGAGCATTACTTTTACATTCATACGAGTAACAAAAACAAACAGGACCAAACATACAACAACACACACAAACCAAGTCTGACAGACATTTTTAAAATTGTTTTTCTTTTAAATTTAACAAACAAAAAACATCATATGAAACTTGCAACGAAGAAATAGAAAATAGAGTTAAACAAACTATTCACATTGAATAAAGAAAAATAATAATAAATTACTTGCACCATGAAACAGAGATAAATATTTGTTACATGTTTCGGTTAACTATTTATTTTTGACTTTATTGTTTTTGTTTTTGTTTTTATGTTGTAGTTGCTGTTTGTGAAATTGTCTTACTTGATATTTTACGTGTGATTTTATCAATGAACTAGCAATGTGTTGCGTAGGCTTAAAATAGGTTTTGGGATTGCCAGCATTCAGATTAGGAAGTAATGGTGGTCAGGTTAGATAGCAGTGACAGCCAGTAACGAGTACCAGCACATCTTGCCCCGCTAATCATGGGAACCATTTGAGGCTTTGTATAAAGCGAAAAAAGCTTCCCATGTCTTTTTTGCTGGGTCACTAAGATCGTCGAAGAAGTATTCTCCTATGTGTAGTTCTCTATTATGAGAAAGCGCTGGGCATGAACAGAGGAGATGTGTTGAGCAGGAAGTTATGATGCATGCCAGCAATATTTATTTATTTGAGCAATATGACAATTCTTAGTGGAACATTTAAAGAAAGGATTCCACCGTCTTCAATTGAATACTTTACGGCATGGGTGGCCAAGCCATAGACCGCGGTCGACTGGTCGAATGCGAAAGCATTAACAGTCGCCACCGACGCATATGCTTTAAATTAATACATTTTAATAAATACGCAATACAATGGTTGGGATCAATCTGTAGATCCATCTGCCCTTCGGAGTAGTGTCCCACCGAGCTTGCCACCTGATCACTGAAGTCACTCTTTCTTCTTCCTTGATCCTTTTGCTGACCGTCGCTTCTTGGGTACTAGAAGTTCTCCTATTATAGACTCTTTGCATCTCGTCCGCCAGGATATCAATGGGGACCATCCTTGCAATGACAAAGGCTGCTTCGTCCGAAATCGTTCTAAAGCCACTGATTACCCTTGGTGCGCTAAGTCGATATGTTGATAACTTTCTCCTTGTTTCCTTTGTCTCTAGGGCCCCCACACATAGTGGGGCAGCGAATAACAGGACTGAGCTTACTACCTTTGAATTTAAGTTTCTTCTCACATATTCGGGTCTTCGGATGTTTGGCAGTTTTCCAGAAAGCGTTACCTGAAAGCTTTGATGCCTTTTTCCTGAATAGTCGATGTGAGGCTTAAGGCTAAGTCTATTGGTGAGTATTGCTACTAAATATTTTACAGAGTCTTTCGGTCTGATAGTTTGACTCCCTACCATTACCATTATGTCCACGTATTCCACATTTTTCCGGCTTCCGTTTTGTGATTTGTTGTTGATTGCTTCGTTCGTAGCTGACTGTATCTCGCAAGAAAGAATCACATAATTTTTATCGTTCTGCTTTAATTGAGAATAGAGAAATAGAGTCCCAAATCATATTTGATAATGAGAGACATGAATTTCTGTTTTCGGTGCTCGCTTAGTTATGAGTTGAACTTCTTTGATCGCCTAAGGAGTTCATATAATGCGAGGACACACTGATCTTTGACGGTTATATACTAAATTAAAAAAAATATTAAAAAGTGTGATACACAGAATCGCACAGGTTATTTCAAGTGATCACAATGTCCAATGAAACAAACTTAAGTTCACATAGAACATCGCCACGAGAAACACTGAAAGCTATTTGAATCGTTTTTTCCACTCGAAATGTGTTGGAACTTTAGTGTTTTAAC
This sequence comes from Brachyopa scutellaris, assembly GCA_949775065.1. Classification (NCBI taxonomy): domain Eukaryota; kingdom Metazoa; phylum Arthropoda; class Insecta; order Diptera; family Syrphidae; genus Brachyopa; species Brachyopa scutellaris. Next base: position 81,166,446 of record OX459112.1, on the reverse strand, counting down.
GAAGAGTCCTAGTATTCAAACATTCACAAAAATGAGCTGACAAATTTGGCTGAGTTAACTCCTTAAATAATTTTTGTTGCAAATGCGTATATGCATTAACATTATGTACATATATACAGTACGACCTCAGTAAAAGCAACACTTAAAATCTTACCATTGTTGGTTGACTCAGTAATTGAATCGTTTATTTTCAAAACATGACATGTTCACATATATCCAAAAATCTTTTTTTATCTTTGCGCTGTAAAGTAGAGATATCTGCGTTGACACATGAAACGTGATATGTCCAACTATAATGCATTATATTAAAAATTTTTAAATATCCGTTTATATAAAAAAAAATTAAATGTTCTTGACAGGAAAATAATCAGTTTTGGTTCGTGGCCTAACATTTTTTTTCATGTGGACATGTCATGTTTTGAAAATAAACGATTCAATTGAAAATTATTCGATAAATGCAACTTTTCTTTCATAAATTCTCACATCTTTCCTTGTTGTTCACTTATTTTTGTTTTACAAACCGCACCGCGATTCTCCAGCCCATGGATCAAAATTTGATCGACTTGATTAAACTCAATGTTATTGCAAAAAAAAGTCTATTGGCACATTTGGTCGGAAGCGAATGGTCAGATTTGAAACGAAAAATTAAGGCATATAATTTAAGGCATGCCATATGCTCCAAGGTACAATCTATAGCGCAATACGTAAGTGCTGGTACCATTTGATGTTTTAAAACACGGATTATGAGAAAGACGAAATACTAATTGCATTAATTAAATATTTGCAGCAATCTGGAAGCCGAAGAAATCGAAAGTGATGTCGAAATGCAGTTGCAAGAATCCTTTTAGTATTTTGTTCCATTTCTGACAACAATACTTTTTGACTAGTTATTGCAACTGGACGAAGTTCTATTAGTTGCTTTTATTGAGGTAGTACTGTACATACATATGTGGTATGAGTATGACTACAGCTTTGAACTGCGATATCTTGGTATGCTTACGTGGTCTCTAGCTTATGCTTTGCTTGATTATATCTATTTTTTTTGCTAAACGATCTCTGCGAAGTCTTATAGCTGAACATTGAATCTTATTATGGTATCTATACCATAGATATATAGCTGATAGAAAAAGATGGTGGCAATCCCAAAAAAACAAACTGCAAACTATATAAAAAGTTTTTTTTTTTTTGTTTAAAACTAACATCTACTTTAAGAGTACCTTTTTGATTAAATATATGTATGTATTTTTATTTATTTTATTTTTTGTATTATTTTTATATAAAAACAATTACTATATTGTATATCATATATAGTCGCGTTGTTGGAGGAGCTGTCCTACAGTCAACTGGAACGCAACAATATATTCCTCCGCATATGAGACAACAGGTTAATCAAGCCGTCGGCCAAGCTGTCACCAACGCAGCTATGAATGAGTTGTCAAATGTCTTCGCTACCAAATTCAAGTAAATTTATAATTTATTTGTGTTCATTTTTCGTTAGATTTAGTTTTCTTTATTTGTCGCTTTTATTTTCTTTATGAATATTCCTTTAAAAGAATCTCAAAGAAGGGCATGACACAATATCTTGTGTTTCTTTTCTTTTATTTTATTTTTATTTTGAATTTGCTTTTATTTTTCAAATCGTTTTTCTTAACCAAAAGCATGTAATTATACGTCAAATGTATAGTTATTTACATTTTCTCATAAAACACATACATATTATAAATTAGTTAGGGCTCAATGAAGGATACGAAAAAAAAAAAGAAAGTGAATAAAAAATACGAACAGTCTCTGCTTCAATCGCTACTTGCATGGAAATGTATAGGCATTTTTTTGGTTTTTTTTAATATTCAGTTTTAATTGTACACAACATACACAAAAGTAATGTAGGTAATGGATGCTTTATAACTTTATAAAAGTAAACAGCAATGAGAAAAGTAATCACTTTTGAATGGTATATAACTTTTTGTTAAGAAAAAAATCCAAAGGAATATTGTTTAGGGAATTTCAATTATAGACTTAAAATATTAAGAGTAATCATTTTATTATGGTAATGCATTACCTGATGGATTATTTGATAAGCAGTCTTTCAGCTGACGTGTATTTAAAATAGAAACATTTAATTCAATTCGTTTGGTATTACCCAAGGTGGTACATACTGTCATGCCTTTCCAGAATGATAAAAAGTATTTCATGTATTATTGATAATGTTAACAAACGAAAATATTCCTTATCCTAGATTACTGGTAATTATTACCTGATAGTAATGCATTACTTTTATTTAAAGTTGTTGCTTCATGAAGATACATTCCTAGAGATATTATATAAAAGTGTATTATTACAATTATTAAATATTTAAATTATATTCTGAATATAGAAAGCTTGTTGCTGTAGTAGTGTTAACATTTATAAAAAGAGGAATAACAAAAAAAATAAATAATCCACATTGTGTTAGCTAACACAAGAAGTACTTGTGGATACTTGCATGGTTTGCAAAAGAATGCTTACAGAGCAATGGCTTTACAAATGAAAATGTCCATTGTCTTATCTTAAGTTAATACGTATTTTATTCGAAATGAATATTCTAAGTGTATGTTGTATAAACTAAAATAAATAAAGTTAAAAAAAAAACAGCAATTGTGACACCTTCAATGTAATTTATGTGATTGCACGCACTTTTCAACAGTGAATTTTAGTTCTCTTATGCTTATACATATTCAGTTGTCCCCAAACGTTTGCTACTATGGTGGACTCGGAGATTGTGTAACGTTATTGACGAAGATGTAATATAAAAGTAGCTAAAGTGTGGACTAGAAGATTTAATTCTATCGACGCAGAGAAAACCGATCTTATGACATTGAAGACATGATCGCTTTTACCTACCTTTACCAATGAATTTATGTATATGTATATATTTGAACGCATATTTACAGTTTTGATTTAAAATTCGAGTGCCTCTTAGTAAATGTAATTCTAATTCTTATGCACTTTTTAGTGCCCTCTTCTCTGATGATTTGCTACCGTGTGCTTGCATTTGCAGAGTCAAACAAAACAATCAATATACAATGAAATTAGCGCACCCTGTTTAGCGGTCAACTCGCATTAACGGGCACTTTTTTGGGGAACCAATTTCTAATTTCCCATACGAAATGCGTTCTTATAAACGGACCGCTCTCATAATCGGACAAAAAACTTCGGTACCGTGGCTGTCCACTTAAGAGAGATTTCACTGTACATATGTAAATACATATACTATAGGTCAAGTGAGGAATCTTTTCCATGCTTGGGCTATGTAGCTTAAAAAATAAGCTCACTTACGCGAGTGTAGTAAGACTTGATTCTTTTGTGGTCAAATTTCTTCACCGTTAAATGATGCATTGCTCCTGGTAATCATCCCTTCAGCTTAAAGCGTGGTACACACATTGATATCCCTCAAAACTGAAAGTGTGCACAACTGATGATGAGGTCTGTTTGGTAACATGCTAGTTTTCGAAAGTTCTACGTAAACTACAGAGAATCATGACAGTTTCATGGCTCTCAATTTTTTTTACTCTCATTTGGCTCTCAGCTTGTGATGTATTTTCTGCAAGACCTATTCCTCGGGGTGGGCCGAGCCAACTCTGTCAAACTAGCCATTTGACAGTTTGTGAAATGTCATAATCTTCATTGTTAGTGGAAAACAAAAACAAATTGATAGGTTTGACCAAGTGTTGTTTGAAAAGCGTTTGTTTACTTTTGTGCAAGTTTTCTGACTTGGAGAGGATTTCTCTCTCTTCGAGAGGATTCTACTATTTGACAGATCTCAATTCCGTTTGTCAAAGAAGACACCAAACAGACCTATGGTTTGTCGATGAAAACTGACGGGGTGCGAACATTTTTGCACTGACTGACGATCAGCGGCCATCTTTGTTTTCGCTCGATTGTGTGTACACAAATTTCGTCATTAAAAAAGCAAATAAAGGAAGAGAGGGTCGGAAAACAACAACGATGATTTGATGATTTAGTGTGTAAACTGTGTACCACGCTTAACAGTTTTTTTTGCACAGCAAATGCGGCTGTCGAAGGTAAATATTTTGTTTGAATCTGGGTGGAGATCCAGAATGCATATTCATGCTTATGCGGTCTTATTGTGTAGGAGGTGGCCTTCTCTATTACTTTATGTTCCCAGTAAATGAAAAGTTTTACTGTAAAATTGAAATTCATTATCTTTCAACGATATGACTGCCCCAAACATTAATCAACATAAGCAAAGCTTTACTGTATGTATTTAACTCTTCGTCTTTCGTTTCATTCCAATTATTGTCAACTCCAACGACTGGTGCTGCTAAACAAGTAGTAGTGGATAAACAAAAAAAAAATTATAAAAATATAAAAAAATTAAAATAATCTTCCATTTTCCCGTCATTCCTCACTGCGCATATTTACAACCGAATCGCTTTCTATGTATAAAGTTTACATACCCTAAACGTAAAAAAGTTATTAAATATCAAATTGTTATCAATGTCCGTATACATAAAGTAAAAAATAAAAATAAAAACAAAGTTTAAGTGATTATGCTAAATATATTATATTATATCAGCTGTAAAAGAGTTTTATTAGTTAAATTAACTGTAATCGTTCGTTACGCGTTCTATCTCTTCATGAAAATTACACATAAACTAAAACTGTACAAAGAGATAGGCGAAGTGAAAATATATCACCACCAGAAAGAAAAAAAAAACACTAACTTTACAAGTGAAATCTATCATTGCTGTTAAAGATAAATCATGTAAAAAATAAAAAAGAAAAACATTGCATTATAGTACATAAATACAAATATATATAAATAAAGTTAATGAAAATATTTTAAGACAGTTTCCCAATATACTATTCCATATAAAAATATGCAAAAACAAAGAAGAAAACCGTTATATACAATATAAATAGTTGATGTAATTTAAAATGCAAATAATATATACACACATATACCTATAGATACATATATGTATAATACTACAACTAACCCGCAAGTTGTAACAATTACTTTTAGAATAACATAACAGTAAATGCGAAATAACAAACCAGCAGATATTCTAATATAATTAACGCAAAATGGAAATAACCTGAACTAAATAAAACAAGAGTCAAAGGAGTACATAACCATGCTATATATACATATATATTATTCTGTTAAGTTAAATTAAAAAACATATATATGTATAAACCCTGCTGTGGCATGTTGAAATTAAGAAAGTAAAATGTTATACAAAAGAACAATTTAAATAATTAATAAACAAGTGAAACTGAATTAAGTTGTAAAAATAACAAGTATAGTTGTTTTTTGTCCCTTCTACATTTTTTGTTTGTTTTTCGTGTGCGCGTGTACTTTTACTGTATTTCTTTGTTTGTACTGTGTGATTATGCTGGGATTGCTTTAATTGTGTGGTGGCGGAAAAAGGTGAGTTTGTAGGGTCGTAATGTATTTGGGTAACTTTTTTGTGGTCAAGTGCGTAAAACAACCTGTCAAATAATAAATTAGAAAAGTGAAAATCCTCTTGGAGGTTGAAAACTTGTTGAACCACATTTGTTGGTAAACTCTGTCAATTTGTTTTCCACTCACAATGATGATTATGACATTTCACAAACTGTCAGATGGCTGGTTTAACAGGTTTTACCCACTTCACTCAATAACAATGGTCGGTGTAAGAATTCGTAACAATTCGCAAGTTTTTCAATTGAGGGGATATTTTTGCTTTCACTTGGCTCTCTCTTTTGCGAATTGATACGAACTTTTTGGGTTAACAAGCAGGAATTTGTAAGAAGTCGTACTAATTCATACAAATTCCCAATAGACCTAATGTAATTAATGCGGACTTAAAGTTAATCACTTTTAAATTAAATAAAAACAACAGACCCAGAACGTGCCAGTGGGCTCAAAGGACATATCGTTGAGAAATTGGAGTAATTTGTAAACTTTAATCATGCCGATAATGGAACGGTTGTTGCCGAAAGTGAACGGTTGTAGGTAAAAAAAATTGCTACTACCGAAAACGCAGTCGATGCGAATGCGAATCGGATGTCCTCCCGGGGAGTACGATCCGCCGGATTCCATAATCGGCATGGTTATCTTTTAACTCCTTAATAGGCGTTTTTCTTTTTTAGTTCAGAGCAGAGCGTGAGCTGTCAAAAAAAATGTTTGTGTTTCTTTTTTTTTTAGCTCGAGAGTATTCAGTGCGTATCGTTACACGGATACCATGTTGCGGAAACATGTTTAGTCTATATAGATTTGAAAAAAATGCCTATATTCTATGGTACCAATCCTCAGAAATCAGAAAGGCTTCAAAACACCAGATTGTCTGAATAGTTTTTGTGAGCAGTTGTACATCATTCCCAAACAAAACACAAAAACAATTATTCCTAATTCAAAATTAAAGCAATCGACAATCGTATTTTATTTAGATATTTTTGTGATATTTAGTGACTTGTGTTAGGACGTGGCATCATAATTTCCAGAAAACCATATACATACATATTAAATACTGACTAGTGTGCTCGTGCGAGAACTCTCGCAAGAGATAATCCAACCCCCAAAATCCAAACTTCCCATATGATTTCCATCTGTCAACTGTGTTTATTCTTTTGGGCGTCATTGGGTAGAATGTTTGTTTTGATTTATTTGTTAATTTGTTAAAATTGATTAAGTGAAAGTGCAATTCGTCAGTGCTTTAAGAAATTCTTTCTTTTGACACCCCATTTGTTAAGATTGGTTAAGTGTGAGAGCCGCAAATGGTACCTATACTACAGAAATAATATACATAATGATGTTTACAGATAACATTACTGATAGGAAAATAGTTTTTCGTTCTTATCGAATACAATCCAACAATCTCAGTTTGTTTGTACGACCACTGCCTGCCGTAAAACTGTTCAAATTATTAAAACCTTTTCTTTTTTGCTAATTTAACTACATTTATTAACTTTCGTCTATCTACTAATTTAAATGATTTTTTTTCCTTTTAATTTTATTTGTCAAAGGCATTTTTAAACTATAATTATTTTTTTTAGCTTTTACGATTTAATTTGTTCATTATTCATGTTTTTTTTTATTATCATTTTTTAGTCGCCCTGGACCAAATGCTCCACCAAAATTACCCGAACGACCCTATTATGGCAACACATCTAACGGTCGACCGTATTAAATATGTAATTAAAACATAAACTAAATTTAAAATTAAAAAAAATATGTATCCCTTATTTTGTATATACGTATTGTATTGTATAAAAATAATAGTAATTAAAATTAGAAAATAATTTTTAAGCAATCAAATGAAGTTGAATTAAAGTTTTAATGAAAAGTCAAAACTGTAGAAAAGGAAAAATGTAAATAATAATGTGAATGATGAGGAGATGTGTTCACAAATTCATCTCAAACTCCATACTGAATGAGAAAAACGGAACATACGAGTAAAAACGGAGAAGTAAATAAATTGGAAAATTAGAAGAAAGCTAGAACGCCGCAAATGAAGATAATTGAATATGTAAATAATAGCAAAGAAAGACTATAATCAAAGTACAGTGCTGGAAGTAAGGGCATTTTAAGCGATATGTCGTTTGAATCTACAGTGAAGAGCAAAAGTATTTGGAATTTGTCTTTTGACGATTCGTAGTTCTTTGGAATACATTCATATGAAAAATAATGCTCTCAATGCCGGTTACAAGTAAAAATCTTATCAGCAAATATAAATCTAACGAAACAAGCATTGAGAATCAAAAACTCTTGCTTGCCATGAGGGATAATGATAACTTACACATCAGAAGGATGTGAGAAGGAAGATGTAGTGTAGAATACAATGCCAGAGAAGTATTATACATACATATGTCCCAAAAAGCTCACAAACGTTGAATATAGTCAAATACAGTAATACCCGAACTTTAGACGAGATATATTCTACAAAATGTGAAGGCACATGTAGCTGCCATAATGTACTCGTACAAAGGCTGATCAAACTCATTAAGGACATATTCAAATATTTTTAAATTTTCTACAGAAATGCAAACAACTCCATTTTGTTTTCTTTGTGTTCATTTTTGCCTTAATTCAGTCCACTGAGTACATACTTTAATATTCAGCTTATATATTGTTTTCAGAGAGTATTTTGTATTCGAAAGATTGGTAGATCTATTCATTGTACAGAGAAAAATCATAAACCTGTAAACCACGGGAAATGTTATTTTCAAGCACATTATTACATATCAAAGTCAAGTACATATATATATAACTACGTATTTGTTCACAAACGCACGTTACAAGAGTTATTCGCTGAACAAACAAACAAGCATATTTATTTGGACCATTATTAATAACCATTATTCAATACTGTTACTTATACGTTTTGTTTGTTTGATGTCCGCCCTGGTGTGCACTGGTTTCAGTACAAGAAAAAAGTATACTGTCAGAAAACTTGACACGCTGACTAACCACGGTCCGAATCCGCCTGTTCAGGAAAAAAATCACGAAATAAAATTAGTTGATTAATTTCAGAAGTTTATGCCCCGAAAAAACCTGCTGCGAAGGCATACCACTGCCGATAGGTTAAACATGTTTTTAAACAAAATGGAACAAACTATGTATGAATGACAAGAAAAGATTTGCTTAAGTGTTGTGTGAATCATAAGCAGCGACTAAAGTCAAAACCACCTGAGATGGAAGCAAATGCCGAATAGTTTTGCTCCTCTCTGAATATCACTGTGTGCCATTTTTAGGTCATCGTCTCGGGCCTAAGATTTGATCCTGAAAGTACTTACCAAAACTAGAAACTCTGCATCATTCGTTTTGCCAGATTAGCTGCCAAACGTATTTTATAGCCTCATGAATATTTTAGCTCAAACCTTATTTTGAGCACTTTCTCATGACTATATCTTGGTTAACCGTAGGGATTTTTTTTTCTGTCCTCAGCAAATTATTGGTATTGATTAGGAGAAAAAAAGTGCAAAACAAACTGACTCAGAAAAACTCCATCAAGGCCCTTTAAATCGTAAAAATGCCCAGAGAAAGAAAAACCTTCAAAGAAAGCGAGCAATGAAAAAAAAATTACGTATACGCCACATTGTCCACAAATATATTGTAACAATTATGTTTCAATTCATTTTATATAGAAATTACGTTTTTTTTGTTTGTCAACTAAATGTAAGAAAAGGCTTGGGCTGATTTTTTTTCAATTGATGGTGTTGGTTGATGGTGTGCAAATACGTACTATTTATAGGCCAAAAATGATAAAAAAAAATGTGAAAGAATGGTAAAAAAATTGACATTTTTACGATTTTGAGGCCCTTGATGCAGTTTTTTTGGGTCAGTTCGTTTTGCACATTTGTTTTCCTAATCAATACCTATAATTTGATGAAGACAAAAATATCCCTACGGTTAACAAAGATATAGCCATGAGAAAGTGCTCAAAATAAGGTTTGAGCCAAAATATTCATGAGGCTATAAAATACGTTAGGCAGCCAATCTGGCTAAATGAATGATGCAGATTTTCTATTTTTGATAAGTACTTTCAGGATCAATGCTCAAATTTTAGGCCCGAAAAAAGTGGTTCACTGTGTATTGTCACTTGCGTATTGCTTTTTTGTTCAACGGTCCATGTTCTATAACCTTTCTGTTAAATTCATTTATTTTTCTTTCGCACGAAGCCGGCTTTCCTTTTCTAAAAAAAGGTCTCTGTCTAATTTATAATCTGACCTTACGAACGAAACACGATTTATTAATTTTTCCAGTACTGTGCTATCTTTTCAGGGATTCCAAAAATCGTTTAGTAATGACTGAGGCTTATCTTTTTCTGTACATACGAGCTTTATGAGCGAGGTTTAATGTTAAGTTCCATTCTAGGATGTTGTTTTGCTTTAGAACGCAAAACAAGTTTGGTAAAAAAGGGTCAAGATTGGTGCCTTAAATACGTAGCCTTGTAATAATTTAAAAAATATCGCTTCTCCTTATTGTAGTTAGTCAGCCATATAAATTAATATAAGACGATTCCCTTGATGTCCTTCAATCGCATATTTTACGTGAAACTGTTTATTTTTTTAGAAGTTCTTATTTATGATTGTAGCATTATTGAATGTAATATAATATACAACCAAAAAGAACAGCGAAAATAAATTCCATCTGTCCCTTTAAAATCCACCTGAAACCTAAGCAGTTATTCACCAAGCCTTCTGTTCATCTTTTTTTTTTTAGACAATATTAAGTTAAACACGAAAACCTCCTACGATTAGTTTGTCTATCAATTTATTAAATTAAGTGACTAAAACTAAATGTTAGTTTTTCTTAGTTCAAATAAATAGAGTGTACGATGATTACGATGTGCTTTACTTACTCCAAATAAGTTATTTGGCAAATTGCAGCACCCTTCGTATGAAGTAAATATGACAAAGTTATAAATTATTATTTTCTTTTTATAAATGTATTTGTTTTTTTTTATTATTATAATCTATATAATAATTGATGTATTGTATGTATAACTAAATTAAAATGAAATAAATTAACAAAAAAAAAAAAATCGATGAAGTTTTTCTATCTTTTAATTTACTAGGGCAAATCTGGAGCTCTTGCGAACGAGTATATCTTCCTCATGGGGGCCGGTTTTAAGAGTTCTTCAAAAAATATGCACCCTTGTAAAGAATCCTTATTTAATCTCAAATAAATGCAAGTTTTAGGGCTCCGTACCCGCATGGTAACACGGAAAACCGTTATAAGTTCGGTCTAACTTTAAAATGTCTGGCACGATAAATATTATTAAGAACCGTTCTAGCTAGAACTTGTTTGTCGCACTTATACATTACGGTGGTCCACATGTTTGAGGCAATTTGTCACTCATACATAAAGAAGGGCGAAATGGAAGCTCGGAAAAAAAAATTTGGAAAATATGTCATGCGGGATATCGTTCGAAAGGGCTCAAAGGAGAGATTTTTCATTTTTTTTTTGTAAAATGCTTAGGAAGTTGTCGCCGAAAATGTGTGAAAGAATACCATTCTCACTCCTTTATAGTGGTGTCCCACCGAGCTTGCCACATGGTCATTAAAATCATTCTTTCTTCTTCCTTGAGCCTTTTGATGACCGTTGCTTCTTGGTTACTAGAATTTTCCTATTAAAGACTCTTTGCACCTCGTCCGCAAGGATATCGATGGGGACCATCCCTGCCAGTGAAGTCACTGATTACCCTTACTGCGCTAAGTTGATATGTTGACGATAACATTCTCCTTGTTTCCTTTGTCGCTAGGGCCCCACACAAACTGGGGCAGCGAATAACAGGACCGAGCTTACTACCTTGAAATTTAAGTTTCTTCTAACAAATCTGGGTCTTCCGATGTGCTTTGATGCCTTTTTTCCGAATAGTCGATGTGAGGCTTAAAGCTAAGTGTTACCTTAGGTGGCACTACAGCTCGGGGTGAACCTGGGTCTGCTTCTCGCAACCATTTGTGTGTGCGTGTTATATTTTTGCACGGATGGAAGGGACCTACAATTTTTGGCCGATTCGAACGGCGAGTTAAGAAGCTCGATCGTGACAAATGATACTCTTTGAAAGAGGTAGCAACCGTGAAAAACTTTTTTAGATGATGATATAACACGTACATACAAAATGGTTGCGAGAAGCAGGCTCAGGTTCACCCCGAACTGTTGCGCCACCTAAAGAAGAAAGAGGGCGAGTTCGTAAACGCAAGATTTGCAAAGCAAAATATCTGCAAAGCAAATGTTACAAAGCAGTTGCTACATCAAAAGCATGTGTTTGCCTTATACAAAGCAAATGTAGTGTGAAGTAAGCAACATTTATTTGATAGTTGCGTAGATGATCTTGCTCTTAGAACTCTTTGCTTTGCACTTGCAGTAAATTTTGCTTATGCGTTTGCGAACTGCTTTGTCCTGCTTTGCATATTTTGCGAAACATATGCGTTTACGAATTCGCTCAGATTATCCGCTTCTCTAATAGGGATATGGTTAACACACCCAGGACCCAGCCTTGCGTTGGTGCAAAACTCTTCCGCTCCTGCAGTTTTTTTGTATTACCATATACTGTTTTTATTTATAGGAATTCGATTAAGTTTTTAACTAGATATGTCCCGTTTGTCCAAAAACACAAAGTGGAGCGGGAAATGCGTCACATAGTCTGTAGAGTTGATCGAAATAAAAGCGCAAAAATTATCTGGCTCAGTAAAAATTAAATTGCAGTTATCAATTAATTGTAGGTGGAATAGGTGCATGTTATTGCTTCTGGTGCAAGTAATCTGCTGCTATTCAGCGATAGACTCACCAATAAATTGTTGTAAGCAGTAACTATGGCCTTTTTCCTACTCTCTGTCCTGATTGTTTCGCAAGTCTAGTTTCGACATAAATGGCATGGAAGCGGAAGGTTAGAGTAGAGTTCCAAATAAAAAACTGACTTTGTTTGTAGATCTTTTTTTAATTTTAATAATACAATGAATGCTGTTTTAATTTCGTATGTAGTACCATTATTATTTAATTGTAATATTATTATAAGTTTTTTAATCTATAGCTTGAATATATTTATATAATTTTAACAATAAATTGAATTGACAATTTGCTTTATATTTTCATGTTACTTTTACTTTTGTTTAAAGGTTAAATTGTAAGTGTATAACGTTGAAAAAGATTTTTGTTTTTTTTTTAACAATTTTAAGAATTTATGTTTGTAAATGTTTAATCTTCAATACTATGTATATATATTTCTTTAAATGTTTTAACTTTTAAATATCGATTCCGCTCAACGTAACGTTTTTTTTTTAAATTTTTTGTTAAATTGGAATTATTCTAAGAGAATTTGGTGAAATGTTAAAAGAAAAAAAAAACAAATATACATTTTTAAAATTAAATTTTATTTAGTTCGTGATGCGGAGTGAAGCCCCAGTTGTCAAATACAGTTTACTTAAAAATCGTTTTTCATTTGGGGCAGAAAACATTCAAAGAGACTCACAGTCACAATCAATTTAAAAGTTGCCTGCAAACTATTTTTTTTGACACCAGAGTTGTCTACTTATTCTGAACCTTCTTCCTTCTACTACCTACAGCTGAAAGCCGTGAAGTGAGAAGGTGAACATATAGATACAGATGGAAGAAGTGCTAACAGGCTCCAGAATTTAAACAAAGAAACCTTATTTGGTTTCAGCGATCGATCGAAAATGAATGTTCATACATATTCTCCCATATTTTAGAGCTGATAAGATCTCATTACAAAATGACACTTAATACTGCTGACCGATGGGACAGAAGATCATTACAACTTCAGGGAACTAACCAAAGGAGCACTTTTGTACGTGTCCGAAACTGGAGGATCGAGCTAATTGGAGAACTTTCTTTGTTTTTGGTTCGAGCTGCGTTTCTTGTACTAGTTGATAAGTTAAGCGCAAAATAAAACTTTACAACAAAAATAATAAGAAATCCGAGACTACCACCACAATACATACTTGTTTTGGAAAATAAACCGATTTTTTTTTTAGATTTAAAAGGAACAATCTGTACAAAGTCCTAAAGTCCAAATATAATGCAAAATGCAAAAGACATTTCTGTTGTACACATGAACATGCATATTAATTATATATACTAAGAGCTAAACAAAATTTACAAGTGTTTTTTTTCTTCACTATTTAATAAACCGCTCCTTTATTTTAATAAAGATTTCCCTATTTTTTTTCTCACAGAATTAGATGTTGTGACGGGAATACCGAATAACAACTTATTTATTTAATAGAATAAGAGCGTTCATTTGCAAACCGTTAATTTATAATTTAAATATACATTAGAGATGTATGCTTATGCAATACACCCCCCGCGCCGCGCTCTACTAACACAATTATAATATTTGAATTTAAACAAATATGTAAGTTTATACTGTTTATAATTTAATAATTGGATTATCGTTTTTTTTTTCTGTAGTTTTAATTATCCGTTTTGGTTATTTAACTAAACAAGATTAAATAAGTTTGATAAATGTATTCATAATTTTAAAACTTTTTATTTTTAATTCTTTATTGCATTGAAACTTTAATATACTGTAACTGTTTACTGTTTTGGATATTATCGTTTAGTCCTCCTTGGATAGACTGCCCAAGTCGGAGAGGAATGTCTCCGGCGTTAGAATGTGTGATGAACCAACTATGACTTCCCAGTTTTTAACGGAATTTGTCACCTCATAGGCGCATCGCATTTCGGACATACTTGCACCACCAACAACAAATACAATGAGTCGGGGAACATTTTTCACGGCGGTTTGGGCTTTGTCCTTATGCCAGTGACCATAACGGGCGCTGAAATGAAAGTATGTTGTTAATTTTATTTGTAAATTGTACTGAATTGCAGTTAAGGTTATGGCATATTAATGAAATATAAAATAAAGCTCATTAGGTGTGGTCACATGTATACTAACTCAGTTAAAAAGTAGCATGGCTCTATACAGTTCATCTCACCAGATGCTGTCATAGGCGGCCTTGAAATGGACGAACAGGTGGTGGGTATCGATTTGGACTTCTTGGGATTTTCCAGGATCTACGTCTGTGTGAAAATTTGGTCTATCTGGCCTGAAACCGCACTGATAAGGACCAATCAGGTTATTGATGAAAGGTTTCAGGCGTTCACACAATATGGCAGATAACATCTTGAAGGCTCCTTTCTTGTGGATCGGGCAAATGATGCTGATATTCCATTCATCTGGCATACTTTCATATGACCAAATCTTACAGATGAGTTGGTGTATGCTCACTACCAAGTCATCTCCAGCTGCTTTAAATAGCTCTGCGGGAAGACCGTCAGTTCCAGCAGCCTTGCTTGAATACCGTGCTATCCTCACTTCGTTTTGATCAGGTGGATGGGAGTTTTGGCTATCATCATCTCAATTGAATGGTTTATTCTGCCTGACAGCGGAGTATCGCCATTATAAAGTCCTCCGAAGTAGTCTTTCCATATTCTCAGCACCGACTGTTTCTAAAACAAGGTTTCCTTCATCATCTCTACAGGTTTCTACATCGTACATCATTCCTGGAGTAGCATCTCTCAAGATCCTCGATCGCACACTTTTCGTGGTCATTCTTTATCTTTCTGAGAAACCGATGTTCTTTCCGTCTCTTTTGCTCGTAGAGCATGCGAGCAGATCTTATCCTTTATTGGAGCGCTGCTTTATACGCCTGTTGGTTTTCTTCGTATGCTAGCCTATATTGTCGTGTGATACCCTGCACATTATTCGCAGCATTTAAGATGGCTTGTTGGCAGTCTTCTGCGCCAGAGTTTGCTGCGGTAGGACTCGTAGCGAGAGATCGGGATACGCGTAAGCTATAGGTTCTGGCGGTGTCTTGCGATTGTACTTTCTCACAGTATTTCGTTGTTGTGGCGTTGTGGATATCCATAAATATTCGTACCTTGGCTACAACAAGATAGTGGTCCAAGTCAATGCTGGCCACTCGGAAAGTTCTGACATCTAGAATACTGGAGGCGTGTCTGGTGTCGAAGTGATTTACTTGCTTAGTTATCCAGCATAACCAATGCAGCCATGGAGACTATGCTCAATATTCTTCCTATGGAACTCGAGGTAAAAAAAAACTGCACTGAGACTTGCGAATGCGGGTATTAACTGTCCTGATTCTTCGGTGACTGTTTTCTAGGCAGAAGTTTTGGCAATTCTCAGCGACGTAGACGAACTCGTAAATGCCCACACTAGACCAACTTGCATACAGATCTGTTCGAACAGCCAAGCTGCGCTATAATGCTAACTCTACGCTAATAAAGGAATGCAAAGAAAAGCTAAATACGATTGCAAGATCCTGAACGGTGAACCTGCTCTGACCCTGGCCATTACGATATCCCGGAAATTTAGAGCAGTCACTGCTATAAAAGTAAATAAAACCGCTATAAAAGTGACTAATACCGCTTCCACAATGTGGAAGCAACATCAAACGTCAAAGAAAGTGCTGAATCTTGCTAGGGCACAGATAAATCTAATATTTGGCTAATATACTGGCCACATTACCTTCAACAAAAATGCATGCAGACTAGTGCAACTGAGTTACCTGGAAGAATGCATTTAACAATTCATCTACTAACGGAGACTCGTCCTGGCTGGGCTGAACTCGCTTGGATCAATCAAATTCGCTAAAAGCCTGGAGTTCGCACGACACACCGATTCTGATTTTCTTCCTCCTAACCCTCCTAAAGCCCCTTATTCCTAGAACCAAAATCGTTGCGAGAAAAATAATCGTAGCGTGAACTGTCAAAATTCTCGCACCTTTACTGCGAGAAACCATTCTTTCTCGCAACGAGAAAATGAATGGCCCGGACCATTCTTTCTCGCAACGATTTATTTCTCGCAACGATTTTTTGACATTGTTTTCAATGAAAGAGGAAACAATTGTATTAATTTTGAGTAGCATAAAGGGAAACTACACATTTTCGCACCTTTAAACGTCATTTCCTCTTTTAAAAAAATTAAATTTGTTGTTCAAAATACTCTTAATTCAATATGAGTGATAAGAGGAGGAAAATAACACAAAAAATAAAGTTCTCAAATGACGAAGAAAAATGTCAAAACTTGTACGTCAAAAATCTCGTTGCGATATTTGAAATTCTAGGAATTTACCCTCAAAACCTCGCACCACAAGCCACGATTTTTGTTTCGCAACGATTTTTTTTCTCGCAACGATTTTTGATCTAGGAATAAGGGGCTTAACAGTTAACGGAGGGGAATACCCCGTATCTGAGTTGCAGCTTATGTGAAGAGATGCATACTCTTTACTCAACCTCACCTCACTTCACCACAAACTATGTAAAATTGAAGAGGAAACTTACAAAGTGTCCCTCCCCTATGCCTTTCTAAAGGCCTAACTTACCTCGTTGGTGCATGGTATGTTGCATTCTGTGCTCGTCCAGATAAGAATGCGAAATGCCTTTGATCCAGTTTGTCCTCAATGCAGTCTTCCATAATATCTTTGATAACGGGTGTCCAACGTGACATTTGATAGGTATGTTCAGTAATGCGTTCCTTTCGCGGAACTGTGTATGGTTTTTTACGACTCTGCAATTAAAAAAGAAAGCATTAGATAACTCTAATCATTTGTACATTCAATTACACTTACATCAGCAATAACATTAATACCCAAGAAACTCAAATTCCTAACCATATCCTGTTCCTTTGGACCTAATTGGGCGTGTGTGAATAATTTTGTTAGATTCTCCTCCGAGATACCATTCTTGATCATCACATAGAGCGCAATTATACGCACTTTATCGCAGTTTGGAACAGTCTGGTCAAGAAGAATTGGAACGATATTCCGCATGTGATCCTTGATTTTCTCACCCTCAGCATCGGTACCCATGGCAAGGTCTTGTTCAACACGGCATAACTTATCAACGTAATTCTTGAAATTCAAAAAAAAAAAACATGAGCACTCTTTGGAGGTAACTTTCACTTAATGGACTCACTTGATAGGCTTTCATGCAATCTTCTGCTAAGTGTAAATGAGTTGCGTACTTGGACAGTTCCTTTTGATATTGTGGCATCTTCTTGATCATTTGTGAGAGATCACGCATTGATGACTTATCAGCTATGAAAGTTGAGGAATCACATATATTAATCATTCAATTTGATTTTACAAGAAAAGGACCAAAAGAGAGGCTGAGAGCAGGCGAATAACACTATATCCATCCACTTACCTGAAGTCATTCGCTTGGAATCTGTAAACTTCTTCAAATTCTGTGTTACTTGAGTTGAAACGACAGCAATGTGCTGATGGCGTAACTCAATCCATAGCTCATCGTTCTCGTCCAGGAGTACTTCTTTGTCGGGAGCGTTCGGTGCCGGAGTGTACTTGTACACATCATTGACAATCTCTAACAAATCATAGGCCATAGCTTGCAGAGTGAGTTCGTGCAACAGTGGGGAAACACAATCGAAACCACGATCCAAAATGAGTAACTGGGAACGTGACTTCTCGGGACCCTCACCCATGGTGGGCTCATCGGCTTTGTAAGCGTCCAATTTTTGCTGTACCGATGCAGCGAGATCGACATTTTTATCCCAATCGGAGCGGTAACGCAACATTGGGTATTCCCCTAAAGTGGCACAAAGTGTGGCAATTTGTTCGGCGATGCGCTCAAGGTGCTTGGCACGGATCGAAGCGAACGCTGGCGAATAGAGACATTGGAATGTGTCCGGCGAATCAAGAGAGAATACCTGTATTTTTTTCAAAATTGAATTGCATTATTATTTTGGGTATACTATTTAAAGATACTGTTCCAACATTTAAAGTGCATAGTGTTAGTCAAGCAAATACAGCGTAAATACATAGGGAAAAAGCAAAGTGTGCTGATAGAGCATGCAAATACTCGTATAGGGAAAGAGGCGGATAATACATAAATACATATTTTCTGGTTTATATACAATTGTATCTTAAATTAACCGACATTTATAGTATAAGCTTGCTACAGCAAACAGATCAACAACCTGCCTGCAGTTCTGAAAATACACCACAATCAGAATTTATCTATAGAATCCAAACTAAAGAAATGCACACATTCATACATAGACGTTGCTTTTCACTATATACAGTACGACCTCAACAAAAGCAACTATAATAGAACTTTGGGCAGTTACTTTTATTGAGATTATTGCAATAACCGAGTCAAAAAATATTGGTGTCAGAACTGCAACTGCATATCGCCATCACTTTCGATTTCTTCGGCTTCCAGATTGCTGCAAATCTTTAATTGATGCAATTATTATTTCGTCTTTGTCATGATCAGTATTTGGATACATCAAATGGTACCAGTACTTTCGTATTGAGCTAGACTGCATTTAGTATGCCTTAATTTTTCTTTCCAAATCTGACCCTTCGCTTCCGACCTAATGTGCCAATAGACTTTTTTTTCTAATAGAGTTTAGTCAAATCGACCACATTATGATCCATTGGCAGTTTGTCAAATTAAAATAAGTGAACAAGTACAAATAAGGAAAGATTTATGAAACAAAAGTCGAGTCACTTTTTTTGAACAGTTCCAATTACTGAGTATGTTAAGATTTTAAATTCTGCTTCTATCGAGGAGTTGTGCGTATCGAAGAGAGCTTTTATTGAAGTCGTACTGTAGATGTTTACACATCAAAAACTTAATCGATCACAAATACAACAGTGTACAAATCATTGCTGGAGAGTAGGACAGTTTGGATAGACTAAGTAGATTCTAAAACTGCTTATTTATTCCCGAGATGAATTAGAGCAAAATCGTTACCATAATCGTTGCTCACTCTAATTCAGAAAATCCTCGATGTTTACACACCAAAAAGTTCAATGGAAATGTATAACCATTTCATTACATGTATAAGAGGTGTCGTTGAAACTCTTCGTTGAAGTCAGTTAACATTTTTTAACGGATAAAGGATAAAACAAAAGGAACACTTGACCAAGTTCTATAAATGGACAAATGGTTGTAATAAAGAATGGAAGAATACGTTGTTTTTCGGGTCTAAAACTGGTGCTATGGATCCCAGATTCAAGGCAACTTCGAAAATACGTTCAAAAAGCGCCCTAATATTGCTTAAGAAAAAAAAATCTTTTGACTTTAACCCGCATCAGTACCAGATCGAATAAGGTTAGGTTAGGTTAGGTAGAGAGGTGTTGTGGGGCAAAACACTAGGCACCAAAGTGGGCCCATCGCGATCCCCTAAAAATCAATCACAGGATGGCACCTAAACCGCCACATTTTACTACCCTTAACAATTTTAGGACGAGTCTATGGTTGATTTGGCCTACCTCCTGAAGAATTAGCAGACCAAAATGTCCCTGCGACTACGTAACGTATGTATACCGAAGTCACAACACACTGAAGGATGGTTGACTCACACGACCATGTAACTTAAAATGGCTTGAAACCAATCTACTGGATCGATGCAACAATCATTCGGTTGCGATTAATGTTTGTCGTTTAAAACGTGGTAATTTTTTTTTACTCTGCATGCGGTGTCTATGTAAATTATCTGTAGTTAAACTTTCAACTCAACCATATAACGCGACCATTTAACGCGACCTTTTAACGCGACCATTTAACGCATTCTTCCGAAGTCGAGTAAGACGTGTCACTTTAAAAACTAAACGAATGTGAAACGACGGCGCATTACAAACAAGGGAAACGATGTTAGCAGCGAACTTAACTATGACACCACAGTGCTTCAGGGTCATTGTGGTCAAATGACAACGTGACTTCTTCGGAGCGACGCGACGGTAAATGTTTGAAAGAGTTTCGCAGCAAAGTGACAAAAGAGGTCAGCACTAGTTTCCTTGGTGGATGGAAACCACTTCGAATTCATTTGTTTGAAATGTCAAACACAGCTGTCAAATCATTTCAAAATCATTGGAGATTTTCAGTTCTTGGTTTTTGTTCTGTGCAAGTGAATTAAACATTTAAGAAAAAATATATTTTATTAAAAAAATGGAAAACAAAATTTTCAAATGATTGGTGAAAACCGCGAAGAAAACCGAATAGAGAGTTCGCAGGAAGATTTTCCGAGATAAATCTAACATTCTGTATATTCCCGAAGCATTGTATGTAAGCAGAAGCTAGACAACTGAAGAAAAATAATTTATTTAATGATTTTTGCATTTTTAAAAACAGTTTTAGGGTGAGTAAGAAAATATTTGTTGATATCCTGCGAGAAGTGGAGTCAGAGAAATCTTGATCTTGGAAAATCTTGATTTTCTTTCATGTAATTCAAGGAAATACTCTCTTCCCTCTAATTTTTGTGTTGTACTATATTAAACAAAGGAATTATTTTAATACACTAATGGAAAGTCTTATTATCCTACTCATATATTTCAAAATGATTCTGATCAACAAATTAATTAATTATTTCACTTTACAACGGCATGTGAATTCAATTCACGTCAAGAATCTCAAGTGAATTCAATTCACTAAAATCACAGGATTTTCGGAATGCAGAACACGAATTTACAGCTGTCATCTTGAGTGGAATGCAGAACACCAAAATATTCACTTTCGAACATACAATCCACAATTCATAGTTTCGTTCGGAATGCAGAACACCCAATTCCACTTTTGGTGGTTGAATTCACTAAAAGTGGAATGCAGAACAGGGGGGTTGGAACATTTTTAGTACTCTAAGCGGACCCTAGGGAATATTTTTATGTATTTTTACTTAAAAAATGTTAAACATTTCTTTTTCTGGGTTCAAGTATATGTATGTACAAACAATGCATGCATATTTATCACTAAATAAATATTAAACAAATTATTAAATAATATAGTATAAGCAAAGGGGATAGAGAAGATACATTTAAGGAAAAGAAAGATCTACGACTACAGAAGTGACATTTATAAAGATTTTTCTTTTTTTGCTATACTGTGTGCAGTGATTAGTGGTGATTGGTTTGGTGTTCTACGCACTTAAGGTATATGCCAAATTACATAAACAGACATAAAGCTTTTTCGTAATTTTTTAATGATACTACAGAGCGCCTCACACAATAAAATGGAAGACAAATAAACAAAACGAACTTCGTGTCTGCTTAACAGTTGTAATTTGACATACATTGCGGCCTTTTTGTTTCTATTTGTTTTGGTAGCTGTTTTTATTGCTATACGATTTGATTTGCTTTTCTGTACACAATTAAACATACATTAAATTGAACACTACAAAAAATTAAAGCAAAACTTAAGGAGATTCGTTTTATCGTCTCTTTATAGTTTGTGTTTGTTACTTTCTTCTTTTCTTTTCTTTTTTTTAAAGAGTGATAAAGATAACAATTCGCCTCGATTATATTTTGTTTTCTTTGCTTTTTTTGCTAAGTATTTTGCTGGTGTTTAGAATTTCACATAGGTTTTTAGGATATATGAAAATTTTCGCACCTGACATTCGTATGGCAGAAAAGCAATATTGATCTCCTTTAGAGTTTTGATCTTTCTTGCAGCGCACGATTTACACAAATCATTGAACAGTTCTTCGGGGCAAACTATAATTAAAAATAAAAATTTAGCTTATGGAGAGATTTTCTTCTTTTTCCTTTTTTTTGTTGTTGTGTAAAATTCTTTCCGAAATTAACCCTTTTACGATGAGCGGGGACATAAGAAATATAATGGATATATGTATTTGGTAATTTAAAAGTAAAAAATAACTACGGACTGGGGAAGCACTAATTTGCAAAAATTAAAAAGGTAATACTATGGTAAATAATAACAATTAAAGTTCATTCTAAAATCAGCTAAGTGTAGCAATGATATAAACTGTTTTTTTTTTTTTTTTACTGATTGATTTAGGTTGTTCTTACCATTTTATGAGAAACTACCATACGCATTGTGTTTTTGAATTAACAGAATTAAATTAAACAAAAAATTCGATGCCAAAAATCAATTACGTCAAAATAATGAGAAGTAACTTTGGTTATATTTATTTCTCTAACCCGTTTGTCGCTGATAAAAATGCAAAACCGTCTGTAGAATTATAAACTGATCGTGTCTAGATGAAAAATTGTTTTTAGTGAAACGGCAAGTTGAAAAAATGGCGTTAGGATTCGAACATGGAACAACATACTCACCAGTCCAACTTGCAAGACGCTTATAATGACATATTGTCATTAAATAAACATTGTTTGGTGGCAATGAATAAAAGCGCAAAACATATCGGAAAACTATTCTTTTATATGGAGCTAATACTCGTAGCTCAATAGTGGTGGTATTATTAGTAAGTATCAGTAGTGAAGCTCTTCCTCACATGAGTCATTAGGTTGCCACATAGCTGCTTGTTAAGTTAAGAAACTGGGGCTGCATCTGTATTTTTAAAAACATTAAAGATGTACTTTAACAACAAACATACATTGCTAAAGTTATAGCGCTGGAACAAGAAAACTGCCACCGAAACTAGTTCACAAGTTAGTCGCGTCCATTAGTGGGGAACAACTTGCACCAGACTGTACCTTGAACTTAAATATTTCAACTTATGAGTAACCTTCATCTTTAATAAGGCAGCATCTTGCCAGAGACGACAGGTGGCAGTCCAGGACCCGGAGTAGAGGAGAATTAACTATTGAATTCATTGTGACAGAGCTTAACCAGCTTTGAGATTTAGGTAACCAAAACTCTGTAGCGTCGACAGAAACTTCGACGTGATTTTAATATTATTTAAGCATTTAATTTAAGGAAGTGAAGTTTACCTCGGCTCTGCTATAACATCAAAAAATGACACCCCGTCGGAAATCAAACAAAGGATTACTCTTGCCAATCGCTGTTTCCTTGGGCTAAGAAGGCAATTGAGTAGTAAAGCCTTCTCCCGATCGAATATGGACACTCTATATAAGACCCTTATCATCCAAGTCTTGCTATATGGAGCTGAAGCATGGACTTTATCGAAAGCGGATGAAGATATCCTTGGTCGCTTGTAGAGAAAAATCTTGCGTAAGCTATTTGGTCCCGTTTGTGTGCGTTGACGGGTTTTGGATGAGAAGATTCAACCACGAACTGTATAAGCTGTACAGCGACATCAACCTGGTCAAAAAATTGGGTTTAAGATGGCTAGGACATATAGAGCGTATGGAAATTAACGCTCCGGCTCGGAGAATATTCAATTCTAACCCGTAGGGTCAGCGCAGCAGAGGACAACCTCGCCTAAGGTGGCGCGCACAAGTAGAACAAGATCTCAACTAACTGGAGGCAGCTAGGTAAGGAGCGGGCTGACTGGAAGGGGTTTTTGGTTGAGGCCTTGGTGCACCCCGGACTGTAGCGCCACCTTAGTAATTAAGTAAGCATTTAATTTGTAAAAAAAAAAACATTCTTTTGAACATATTTCGAAGTTCAAACAAATGATTGTTGCAGGTGTATTCAGTCTATCAGAATGATAATTGAAAAACTAATGATCTTTGGAAAAAAACATACAAATAAACAGCACAATCCGTATGGTAGTAATTATGTATATTTGCTGAAAAGTGTTAAAACATTAGTTCCCGGTTGAAGCTAAAACAAAATATATAAAAATTTATGTGAAACTAATTCCCGATGATATAAAATCCGCAAAATACAGAAGACAAATGCACTGGACAAAGGATGAAAGCGTCATATGATACCCAAATCCAGACTTCACTTTACACATTGAGACTCAAAAAAATGATTCTTTTCGGCCGTTTGTTAGTAGGAAACGGTGACGTATTAATGGGTTAAACATATCCCACAATCAAGCTGTTATTATTGTTTTTTACTTCGTTTCTTGTATATACCTTATCTTCGTATGCAATGAAGGCTATATTGATTTCTTTACACGTCTTAATGTACTTCTTTGAAATATGCTTTAAAATCTCAAAAATTTCATCGGGAATAGCTAAATATTTTCAGTTTTATAAATCAATTGATTATTCGAAAAGAGCAAAAAATACAATAGAATTGCACAATGCAAGGTCAACTTACCTTCGGTGAAAAATACATGCGCGTAGCGGTACATTGGACGTGCTGGATTTTCGAAATCACGCATTAGAGCTCGCACCGACTCATCGGATGGTGTAATAAGGTATACGGCTTCCATAGTAGGAAGTGGTTCACGTTTCTTGTTGATATCTTCAACCACTGTGAATGGAAAATATACACACCGTCATTAAGTAATCACGTTAGTCTTGTGATATTCACTTACATGTTATTCCCTCGGCACTTATTTCATGCATCTTACAGCATGCGGATACCATTCGCATTGCTAGCTTATCGACGACGAGCACTCGCCATTCAACGCCGCCAGCTCCAGCTGGCTTCGCTGGAGCAGCAGCACCCTTCTTTGGTTGAGCTGGAGGCTTGTACTTGACAACCTCATTCATAATTTCTAAAAAAAAAAAAAAACAGAAATAATAAAAAAAAATTAATCAACAACCCCACGTTGACCTCGGGTTAATTACACCCCACAGAATACAGTAGACGTTAATAGATAGTTACCGTAAGACAGTCATACACATAACAAATAAATAAAATGCCCAAGAGGTAAGGAATCTATTTCGAGATAATTAAAGTTAGAAGAATGTACGTATAGTTCCTGACGACGCAAATTGTAAGTGATTTTATTGATTTTTTTGTAGCACATACTTTGACGAAGCGAATCACATAAGAATCATAAAAACGACACACGAAAAGCCCATTGTGTAATAGCTTCAGTTGAATATTTGTATCGAAGGTTTAAAAATAAAGTTAACGGAATTCAACACATTATACCTACGTAGTTTGGCGTCACTATTCCGTCAGTGGCGCATATCCTGGCACAATTAAAACCACGTTAGGACCCAACATTAATGGTGTAGCTGAATATAACATACCCCGCATTCATATTTAAAGTGGGCATACAAACATCCGTCATATATTACATTTAAACTGAAAATGCACGTAGCTTTTTGTCATAGACGGAAATCGGGTTCCCGAAAAATGGGTGTTACGGCGGGCACTTTTTGACAAACGTTGCCAAACATTTAAAGAGCAATACTTGCATCAAAAAATTAAATCGTTGGTGAAATAAAAAAAAGATGCAAAAACAGAAGGGACAATCTACGCATTCTTGGAGAAGGTCATAAATGCCAACGCCAACAAAATGCACTCAAAAGTAGGTATGCCAATTTTACTGATACGTCATTCATATAAGATGCGCCAATTTGTGTAATGGCCCAAAATTACCTATCATTTATCACTCTACTTGGCGGGATTATGAACGATGCGGATAAAGGAAAGATTATCCTCAATCCGTGCATCGCTACTACACCCAACGAATAATAATTTCTTTTTGGGCCTTTTGCCTAAAAGTGGCCTATTCAATATTAGTCAACAAATCACAAGTACAAGCAATTAATGAAGCCTGATTCATAAATAAATATAGCTACATACATACATTATGTAAATCTTTGGACGAACTCACAGTTTTGTCATCTGCTTCAGGTAACATTTACCTAAGAAACGTAGACATGTTCTTACAAAGCAGTTACAGTGGCAGATATCCTCTGCCGGCTGATTCTTTATCTTCGTTGCACATTCGACATGGCTAGAAAGTTTTTTTTTTACTCAATATTATCTTGTCATTTCTTTATTATCTTTTTTTTCTAACTATTTTTCGATGCAGCTTTTCGCAGAGCTAATCTGCACACTGCAGAATCGTCTTGGCAACATAAATAATGAAACAGATCCTTTTCTGGCCATTTCATTTGCTTTTTTATTTCACTATAAATAAAAATACATGTATTTTCTATTAGTAGTTCTATTTAAATTTTCACTGCTGCGAAAATGAATGGTATTGCATGTGCTGAGGCTTAAAATACGGAGTTGCTCTTTCCGTATGGTATACTCCTGCCGCAACTCCTTCATCTGTTTTGGATCCATCCGTACACCATACTTTTAAACTTTTAACTAATATAGGTTTATTCTGTTCTTAGTTCGATCGTTCTGGAAATGTAATGTTAAAGTTGTGGTCTAAATTATATTATTTATCCGTTGTCTGTAAGTGATTTCCAATACATCAAACGTACCGAGTTCCTGAACAAGGTCTGAGTGAGATGAGTAAGACTTTGCTTCTTTCTGTAGATGGAGATGGAGGTTCAGTAGACCCTCCAACGCTGCCGTATGTGCAGTTCTCATGTTTATAGAGTTCAGCCTGTGCACCATCGTTACTAAGTATGATCAAAAGTTCGTTTACTACGATCAATAATACGTCTTGTTGACTACCTTTTGCAGCTACTTATGACTCTGAGTTAGATGCTACCTAGTAAAGTTTGAATTTTACTATCTGCATTTAATCCATTTACATGTGGTTTTTACTACTCCTGTGTTTACAATGCATCGAGACATGTACATATGTATCTGGGCGTGATCAGTATCAGGAAACCCTCGATATCAAGAAAACAGCCAACCGAAAAAGCAATATAAACCACACTGTGAATAAATCAAACTTATTGTTAGGTTTTGTTAAAAAATGGCTTAAGCAATACAAAAGCCCTTATGTCACTATTTCATTAGGATTGTTTGCTGTCAGCCCTAGGGTGGTATTGAAGGAGGCGGAACCTGCAGCTTCTGCAACAATGACGAGGAAACCCGTCGCAGTGCAAGTACCCCAATACTCAATCAATTCACTAATCAGTATGGTAGCAGAAAGTAATATCAGTTGTCTAAATAAAAACCTCTTGTTTTCTGGATAGCTTAATACATACATACATATGTATGTGCATATGTATAAGTGTTAACTGGAAGTGTGGCTGGGCAAATAGGTTTGCTGCTAAGGTCACGTTGGGCACCCAACTGAAATAAACTTAATTCGTTGCGCAACTAGCGTTTGAGCATAGAAAAAAAAAACGGGGCAGAAGTGCAAAGTCGATATGTGTACCTACCTAGTTGTAGAAAGCCTAAAAGCAGCCGGCACCTTTTGATAGTAACTAGAGACAATAAGGTGCACATGTGAACTTACTACAAAACATTGTAAGCATCTATCTTGTTGATTACAAGTAACTTCGTCAGTTTTATGTATATTCAGATACGAAGCAGCAGTGATTCACTTAAAATAAGCAGCTGATTAGATCACCTATGACTAAACACAATTAACTGCAGCTTGGAGTCTGAAGCGATAGGTAACACGCTTCATGAACATGAAAGTGCGCATATGATCGTATACCCTCCAGGAATGTGCCAATTTCATGCAATTAACTTAAATAAGTTGCCTTAAAATGCCTGCCATAATCTTAATTTCAATTTTGAATGAAGAACCTTATCCACAATCGATGACCAAATGTCAGTAAAGCTTGAGTTATGATATGAATCATCCATCACCCTGACCCACCCCCATTCCTATTCCCATATAACCTGCTAGCAACTTGTAAACAAACAATAAAAACAAAAATACTACACCAATACACGCGCGCACTTAAATGTATGGATTCTATTTTGTTTAAAAAATCCCAACAAGTGACGTCATCGACGTGCTGAATTCTATTGACTTATCCGTGTCATTGCGCAAGTGTCAGTCAAAACTACAAAAAAAGAACTCTTATTGGATGAAAAATCGATAACAATTTTTCGTTATGGATTTTCCAGAATTTTAACACGTTTTTTTCACATTATCCACGTTGATAGGTTCATTGAAACTACGAAAATCGAATAGAAATATAATTTGCATTAATTACAAAATGAATTTTGAACAAAAACACATCCGAAAGGGGGAAACCCTTGCACCAAATTTGCAGAAGCAAGTAATTTTAGTAAACGCCTTAGTAACTCACTTTGACCAACGAGCACTTTAAGAGCCATTACTATGCAGTTATCTATATGTTTAAATGTCTATTGGAATTTATTAGTTTTATATGTTTTAAAATGTATTCGGAGAAATCTCGGTACACTGAATCACTGCACAACACGAACGAAAACTGACAACTGACAAGCGATTGAAGAACCGATGAAAAAGTACCTAGGGAAATATTTTTCACCTGTCATGCGCATTCTGTAGTGAAAGTGGTGCTGAATTCAAATGGTTGTAACATTTGATAGATAACGAATGGTAAGTGGTGCCATGTCGAAACAAACTTTTGATTTTTGTTAATTTTTTCTGTCTGTGAAAATAAATTTGTAAAAATTGTTCTTTCAATTATTTATTCTATATTTTACTTTAATGTGTGTTTAGTTAAAGTAATAGCTGCTTGAATGGTACTAAATGCATTGACAAAAAAAACGTTGTTCTATATTTTGCTCGTCTAGGTATTCCTATTTTTAAGTAATTATAAATTAATCGTCTAAATCTCTATTTCCTTCTGAATAATAACGAAAAAAATATAGGAAGCAGAGAGAAAAACGCAACACTAATTAAACTTTCACGAAATCTCACGAAGAAACCCTTTTGGGGTATCCAACTGCAAAAAAGAAATGTGAAACCAACTACCCTTCATAAATAAATAAATATGAACAAAATATGGAGGCAACATGTTTTCTTGCTAAGTCCAGCACTTTATTCAATACTTATATTTTCCATAGGCTCTTGCATACTCATACACCCTCACTGAATTGATCCTTATAAATCCAGTGGCGTCGGCTGGCACGTAGCCCCCATGAACATCCATCGAAACCAATTCTTGATTATACAGCCCTTGTGGAGACTTTCTTGCCATGGCTTTGCAATATCCAGGTAGTAGCTCCATAACAACTTCTCCATTGACATGCTCCTGTGACAATTCTAGGCATTTTCCGGTGTAAGTCGCTTCAGGGCTGAACCAAAATCCATTGTAGACATAATCAGCCATGCGATTCCTCAGAAAGGTCTTGCTGCGATACACCTCTCTGTCCAAGCAAAAAACCTCCAAATCCTGGTGGGCTGTAAAAAGAATCGTTCCTCCAGGTGTTTCATATACTCCGCGAGACTTCAAACCAACAAATCTATTCTCCACGATGTCAATGCGGCCGATGCCATATTTCCCACCAACCTCATTGAGGAATCTCAGTATCGCCAAAGGTTTCTTGAATGTTTCCTTCGTTTGAATGTCTTCCACTTTGCAGGGAATGCCTTTTTCAAAATGAATTTTCAGTTGATAACGTTCAGATGGTGCCTTCTTGGGATCTATAGTCATTTCGTATAGATCATCAGGCGCCTGCTGCAAGGGATCCTCTAAGATTCCAGATTCATAGCTGATGTGCATGATATTTGCGTCGGTGCTCCATGGTGCAACTGGATTCGCGCTTACTGGTATTCCATTCGCTTCGGCATACTTAATAAGATCCAGGCGACCTTGAAAGCGCTTGCAGAATTCGTCATCTCTCCATGGTGCAATGATCTGAAATCAGGGACTTGGTTGTCCATCACTTTCTAAATCGACTCATGCTAAGTCACTTACCTTGACTTCCGGATACAAAGCATAAGCGCACAATTCAAATCTCACTTGATCATTGCCCTTTCCAGTCGCTCCGTGGGCTATGTACTTCGCACCTTTTGACTTGGCTGCTTCAACCAATGCAACCGAAATACAGGGACGCGCGAGTGATGTTCCCAGCAAATAGCGTTCTTCGTAGATAAGTCCCATTTGGATGGATGGCCAGATATAATTCTTCACAAAATCTTCTTTCACATCTTTTACAATAACCTAAAAGGATATTATCAACAATTTGTCTACTGAGAGTATTTTCGAATTCCGTACCTCACTGGCGCCGATTTTTAAAGCTTTCTGCCTTGCTGCCTCGAAGTTCTCCTCCTGCCCAACATCTGCCATGAAGCAGATCACTTCGAAACCTTTCTCCTGAAGCCATTTAAGGATACAACTGGTATCCAAACCACCTGAGTATGCTAAAAGAACTTTTTCCACCATGATCGTCAGAATCTTTTCGCGAACTGATGCTCTCTTCATATAGAAAACATTTCGGATCAGCTTGCTGATAGGAAATTAACCTTTTCAATGACTTTCGGTGATAACGACGAATGATAATGAAGCTATAAGATTTGTTTGGATTAGTCATTTTGGGGTAGAGACAGTTAAAAGCTTTTGTCTAAGGTGTACTCGAGGCCAATATGAGAACCCGGTTGATGTGATTCTATCGCTACGCATCCGTGCAGGTTATGGGATATCTATGTTATCTTATTTTTTCTAGATGCGGTATGTTTTATATATTTATATCTACGATGTAGAAAAACACAAATATGGATGTTTATCGAGCAGATATCAAAAAGATGTATCGCTTAATTCGAGTGGCACAAGAGATTTCCAAAGCACTCATACTTTGGAGAGATCATCTTTAAGGGGATACTGAAACCGGTGACGTATGGCAGCTGGCTTCGAATGAGGAACACAAGTATTAGGTCGCAGAAAAAGCACCACGCCAAGATGTATATGTTCACGATCTCCTCTGTGAGCACCGTGGCGTTTTACTTTTAAAAACATTTGTATTATACAATTTTTAATATTTACTTAAATAGTAGACAAAAATGCTTAAATCTAATTTAAAACTAACAAGAATTACTTAATTTAGCTTACTCGCCCTTAGGGGGCACTCTAGGCTTAACTCTATAACTACAAACTATTGCCTTTCGGCTTTAACCTAACTATATTACGACAACGCTAATCTAACAATAACATCCGAAGAAAAGTTTGGAAACTTGGGTTCCGTATCAATGTTTTATTATTTTTCTCTTAAAACTATAAAAACTTAACCTACCTAAAATGCCCTAAGCTACTTAACCTAACCTAACTGTAATCAGTGTGGTGGTCTCCATCCTGATTGCATCCTCGGGCGCTTGGCCATCGCCATTACGACGCCCCCTCGCGCCACCGAGACCTGAGCGAGGCCGCAGCGTCAGTCACCTCTCGGAGACGATGCATCGTAATAGCGGGCCCGGCTACTCCACGGAGACCCCCTAGCATACCTTAACCTACGCAACTAACCTAACTTAAAAACTAGGATGTTACAAAAGTAACGCACCAACGCGTCATCGACCCCCTCCCCCTCAATAAGCCACCATAATTCGGTATATTGCTTTTCCGTATCTATTATATCCCGGTCCGCAATTGCGGTACTGAAACGAATGAGCTCATGAGCATTGGCGTCGAACCCGCCGTGGATGAGCCGCTTATCTCGCGCACCGCGCTGGCGGTGGTACAATACCGGGATACCATCCCTTTTTTGAACTAACCCTTTAGCATCAATATGGAGAAATACCTCTGGTGGGATAAAGCCCGATAGGAGCGTACTCTCATGGTACATTTCATTGGGGTAATAAGCCCAGAAGATCAGGCTATTTTCGCTGGTCATCGCCCTCGCAATATGCCTTCGAACCGCCTTAATAAAGAAATTGTCAATCCTATTCAGATGTGCCCCATTGTATAGGACCTTGTTGGGATAATATTTTATGTACTGGGACTCTGGTGTTCTGTTCTGAGACAGGTCCTAAGACATTGCCTCTCAAACACCCGAATCTTTTCCATGTAGAAAGGCGCAACATTGAACCACACCGGACAACCATGTGCTATAATTGGTCTGCTTCTTGACAGAGCAAAGGCCATTTTAGCCTTGGCGAGACCAGCATCTATATGTTTATCAAACTACAGGTACTGGTCGAGCCAAATACTGAGATATCTAACCACACTTTTCACAGCCAATGGCCGCCCGTGCTGTCCAATGATGCCAATTTTTTTCCAGTTTTTTCTGGTATCCCTAATCAATGGAGTCCTAAACAAAACTGTTTCCGTCTTTTGGAAGTTGATCTTCAATTTCCCATCGTCGCAATAACCCTTAATTCGATCGAAGTCACGTGAGCACCGTGGTGTAGTGGTAAGTGCGTGGACTACTACACCATACACAATGCTTCTGGGTTCAATCCCAGCAAACACCTTAAACTTTTTCACGGTGCCACCTCTCTTTGAATGCTTTTTAGACATGAGTTCGGAGTCAGCAAAAAACTGTAGGTCCCTCCATTCGTGCAAAAATGGTGGAGACACTGAATGAATTATGCTAGGATTCCACTTGTCGATTTGAAATGTTTAATGCCTGGTTTCCACTTGTCGATTTGAAATTGACAAACGACGTATTTTTAGCTCAATTAGAAGATTGGCAATTGGAAAAAATGATAAATTAGCAGTTTTTCATTATTTACACTTGCAAATTTTCTAATTGAGCTAAAAATACGTCGTTTGTCAATTTCAAATCGACAAGTGGAAACCAGGCATTAAACATTTCAAAATTGGCATAAATACTGAAGATCAAGTGTAAAGACGACTCAAAATAAAGCAAAATTGCGTGAGTACGAGACCCAAGATTGTGAATACGTATATACATAATATGTGTGTATGGAATGTAGTTTGTGAGATGGTGGTGCTAATTGATAATAGTAGTTTACTTTTAAAAATATTTTATTTAATTTTCAATTTTAACAAAAATGCTCAAATTTGATTTAAAACGAACAATATTACTTATTCTGGCTTACTGGCCCTTAGATGGCACTCTATGCTTACCGTTTTCATTACTAACTATTGCTTTTCTGCCTTGACTTAACTATACTACGACCACGCTTATCTAACGTTAACATCTCAATAAAAAATTGCAAACTTGGGTTCCATATCTGTTATTGTATTTATCCTTAAACTATAAAATTTAACTCTATACCTTACCTATATGTACCTAACTGTATTCAGGTGGGTGAGCACTCGTTGCCTAGTCGTCGCCTAGTCGGTTGCATCGGTCACCTCACAGAAACGCTGCCTCGTAGCAACGAGCCTGGCTACTCCACGAAGGCTAAAACTATCTAAAAACTACGAAGTAACAGACGTAACGCACTGACCTGGGAGCAAAAGCCTCATTGTTGTTTTGACGGTACTAAAGCAAAGGAGCGCATGGGCATTGGCGTAGTTCTGCTCTAGTAGTTGTTGATATTGCTGTTTTTTTCTGCTCCCGAAGCTCGTCTCTTTTAGGAAGCGGCTCTTTGATTAATTTGTCGCTTCCCCGTCCTCATCATCATTACCTTTGTCGTAATTTTCGTCTGCCGATAGGTTCATGAAGGGGTTCCACTCTCCGAATTATCGACACTCGTTCGCTTCCGTCTCGTAAGAGTAGCTGAGCCCCTCGTCATTCTTCAATTTCTGCGGCTGAAGAAAGAACCAGTGGCATTATCTTGATCCTCCATGGCCCAAACAAAAATTACCGCACTCACCATCTTCGGTATCGTATTCCAATGAACTTCTATCTGGTTGCAAGCCAATCCTACCTAAAATAACATTTTCTGTATGCTAAATAATCATCATTATCGCATATAAGTACGATTTGTGACAGTGAAAATCAACAAGTCAGGATGGCCGAGTGGTCTAAGGCGCTGCGTTCAGGTCGCAGTCCACTCTGTGGGCGTGGGTTCGAATCCCACTTCTGACAGTAATTTTTTTTTTATGCATACATACATTATGTATAGAGCAATAATTCGATTTTCGGTGCCCGGCACTTTTCTTCTGTTTTTTCCTATTTACTTATATAATACGTATGTATTCGTTTTGTATATGGGCTGTTTGTAACTCTGTGTTCATTTATACGCACAAGCCAAGAATTTATAGCACAAATTCGGACGAAATGAGTCAAATTTTCGTATAATAGAAAAATTGTTTCCATGTTTAGATAACGTAACTACTAACTTGCGTTGTAGATGCACAACTTAAATCCGCTAAGCCTGTACAAAGGTAGATAGATCTGCGTTGATGACAATCAAATACACTTTTCACCTTTGCGCGAAATGCATTTGCATTATATTTCAGTTTTCAGGAAAACAACCGCCCTAAACCTATTTTATAGTTCCTATTTTTAAGTCCGGTAGGAAAAATAAAATTAAGAATTATAGAGGTATATGTAAGCAATCTTCTCTACCTAAATTATTTGATTCGCTAGTAACCGAAAGATTAAACTTCTTTTGCAAATCTCTTATTTGCAATAATTAACATGGTATTGTAAAAAAAAGGTCGGCTGTAACTAATCTTATATTGTTGACAAATTTTGTGATTTCAGAGATTGGTAAAGGTAAGCAGGTTAATGCTATTTATACGGATTTTAGAAAAGCTTTTGATCGAGTTGATCATACAATTTTGCTGTACAAACTTACGAGTGTGGGTTTCCCTATCTTCTTTTTAAATTGGCTCTCTTCATTCCTCAGCAATAGATTTCAAAATGTAAGGTTTCGTAACAATATTTCTGACAAAATTTCTGTCACTTCTGGAGTTCCCCAAGGCAGTCATATCGAACCCCTCCTTTGTATCTTGCTTGTAAATGATATTGTAAAATTTCTCCCGGAATGCTCTTTGTTTTGTTTGCAGATGACTTCAAGATTTATATGTCGGGATCAGCATTGTTTTCACCTCTTGAACTCTCATCTTCAAAATTTTTATCTGTGGTGCTCTAAAAACTATCTCTCTTTAAATGTTAGTAAATGTTCCGTCATTACCTTTTCTCGTTCCTCTCATGAATACATATTCTTTTGATGGTGTAGTCATTCCTCGTGTTAATGTAGTCAAGATTTGGGTGTGTTATTAGATACTAAACTATCTTTCAACAATCACGTTGATTGCATCACAAACAAGGCGAACAGAACATGGGGAATGCTTAGGCGCTATGCTTGTGAGTTTTCTAACGTGTATGTCTTTAAATCGTTGTATGTTGCATTTGTGTGGGCACCGTAGCGCAAGTGGTTAGTGCGTCGGACTACTGAGCCAGCGGTCTTGGGTTCGAATCCCGCCGCAAACACCTAAAAGTTTTTTCACGGTGCCCACCTCTTTCGATTGTCTGACAAGCATCAAAGAGTATCATTTGTCACGATTAAGCTTCTCAACTCGCCGTTCGGAGTCGGCAAAAAACTGTAGGTCCCTTCCATTCGTGCAAAAATATAACACGCACACACAAATGGTTGCGAGAAGTAGGCCCAGGTTCACCTCGAGCTGTAGCGCCAACTAAGTAAGTATGTTGCATTTGTGCGCTCCATATAATACGTCTCAATTGTCTGGTATCCATACTATAGAGTTCATATATCTAGAATTGAATCAATTCAAAAAACATTCTTTAGGTTCGCTCTTAGGGGACTTCTTTGGCAGAACTCATATCACTCACCTCCTTTTTTATCCAGGTTAAAATTAATTAATTTAGAATCACTGGTGGTGAGGAGAACGGTGGCACGAGTTGTCTTCATTCAAAGAGTTTTAATAGGTAAGATTGAGTCTACAGAGATTCTTGACCTTCTCAACTTAAACGTTCCTTCACTTAATCTTCGAAGCTCTAGATTCTTTAGAGTAGCACACTCTCGTACAAACTACGGTCGTTCTTCCTCAATTAATGGATTAATGATTTCGTATAATGTGAATGGCCATTTAATTGACTTTTACCTATCGATTTCATCAATAAAAAGAATATTACTTGATGGTCTTCAGTCATAATTGTTTGCTCTGTTTTTAACTTTGATTTTTCATATATGTACATGTATATTTATAAATTTTTGTATTTTTTTTGTTTTGCTTCTGTCTATGAAAGTGTAATCTTTGGTGACAAATAAATAAATAAATTACATGAGGTTCATACTTCGCTTTGCTCGGTTTCGCCTTACGCGAGACTTTTCATTCCCCTAACACTCGCGCAAAGCGAGGGACCAGTGTATCTAAAATGCTGCTGCCATTTTCATTAGTTCAACATAAAAGCATGGGATTTCCCCCCTTTTCATATGCGTTTATTACTTAATAAATATTGAAGAAGTTCGCTAGATAGTTCACGCCTATGTGTGATAGTTGAGGATCTTGTATCAGAAGGGAGGCATGTCCAAATTTTTAACCTAACGGTTTTTATCACTTTCAATTTGAACAAAAAAGAGGCAATCTTTTGGTACATAAGCGAAACCCAGGCAGTTGCGACGAAAACTAAGCGCGATATAGCAAAATTTGGATCTGCCACTCTAGTGCGTTTGGGGCAACAAAGCGGTCCGGACCTATTCCTATCTGATTTGTTTTTCTTTTTCTATTTATTATTTAAATATCCAAGTTCGGATTGGTTCAAAATATACTAAATAAATCACTTTTATGTGATTTATTAGATTTACATTACATTTTGGTACAAACCAGGGGCAAATCCAAACTTTAAAAAATCACAGTAGTAATCAAACCCTTGGTCCATCTTCACTTCTCCGTTGCTAGTATGTCACAGCTTTAAATCATTATATAAATATGCAAATGAATTCAACCCTTTTTTAACTGCCTTTAACACAACATGTTCGCTTGATTTTTGTTTTGTTGAAAAGGTTGTGAAGAGGTGCAGTGCTGTACTCAATATTTTTTCAAATATGTTGTCTAAGCCAGTTAAAAAAACAGGAAAAATAATAAATATTAATACGTGCGTCTCTCTCGCCCAATTGGTCAAATTACGACCATAGGCGATACTAATTCATTTAGATACATATATGTATTTAAGAATGAGTGTTCACACACTTTAGTTCAAAATCACTTCTAAGTTTATTATTTATTTTTATAAATGCTTTGTTTTATTTATTTATAAATATTATCATCGTTTTTAGAAAGCTAAATAAAAGATCAAGTAGCAAAATACATTTTGGATTATACAATTAAAATTTAACTAAACAAAATACAAGGCCAAATGTTTATTTAAAAAAATATAAAAACAAAAAAAAAATTGTAACAATTAGAAACGTTTCTTCGAACAGCTTAAATTTAGCTTTTCCGACGACAAATAATGCAAATAAATACAACTTTTAATATCCAAAATTAAATCACTGTTTTGTGCTTACAGCTAAAAATCATAATTCATTTCATTTTTATGCGGTATTGATTTTTTTTAGAAAAACACAGATCTGTAGCTAACAGGCATTTTCATTCAATCTTATTGAGTTGGGGAGAATTCAGTGGGATTCAGTACACGGCAGTGACTCTCTCTGATCAGTGGCACAGTATAGGCAACGCATTCGTCCCAGCCGGGGGAACGCCATGCAGCTTCACGAGTTTCTTTACGCTCTTGAAGGGATTTGAAGCCTGGAAAAAGATTAAGGTTTTGTTTCAAATAATACACTATATGTGTGTGTGCAAAGCTCTTACACCAAATGTGATGTACATTGTAGAGTCGCCCAATTTGAGAGAAGAACCCAGCAAATGCCTCATTGTTGTTCTGACGGAAGTTAATGGCACGAGCCCAATTGTTGCCCCACTCAATCATTGTACCTGGTTTAAGGCGATAGGAACTAGAAGAGGAATAAAGAAGACGTTATGAAATGAGATCAAAATTGCTCTCTCGTATTTTTACCGCATTTCGTAAATGTTCTTTCCAGTGCGATTCTGAATTTGTGGCCAATAGCTGAATGCGAGCAAATATTGCAAATGACGGGATCTCAGCAATTTTCCACGGTCGTTCATTAACCTTAGGTAATCCTGAAAAGGGAAGTTATAAATATATGACATTTAAACGGGTGCGATCTTTTAGATCAATTATATAAGCAAGCGGGCCAACCCAAATACATATAAGACGAATTAAAAATAAAACATGCTACACAATAAAGTTGCAGACGCGATGCAACTTCTGTATTATTTGATCGCTATATTATTAATTATCATATTATTCCGCGAGAAATTGTTTTCTTTTAAATAAACATATATGCTTCTAAAAGGTCTCCAACATTTTTCTATCGTTTAGAACAAAATATCATTGTTGATAGCTCCAACATAGCGAAAACTGTAGAGTAGATCGATTTCTTTGCTTCCAGAAACGCTACTTAAACGGCGGCCTGTTATTCCATGAAACGAAAAATATCTTTTTCGAATAGGTATTCAGTCCGATTCATGCTATTATCAAACGAAGAGTAAAAAATCCTTCATCAGTTACCAACTACGGTAACCCTATAGGTCAATTAAATTGGATTGAATTGTACATACTAGCTATATATTTATATTTCTTGATATGAAATAATAAAGACAAATATGTAATCCCAACCACATTACCGCATCATTCCACAAATTATCTTTGGCCAGATCTATTTTTTCGAAGCCACCTGTATATCTCCAGAGATGGACACACTGATCCATATCACCCACTTGAACAGTCCATGACGCAACCAGAACACAGTTCAAATCATCCTTCTTCGAGTGCACCAACTCCACAGTTGTTTTGCTAAGCAACGATTTATTTGATGAACTCGTATAAACGACAAAGAAACTAATGACACTTACTAATTGTCCAGATAGCTCTTCATGGAATCCGGCCGGACATTGTGCGTATGCAATGCGTAAATAATTTCTTTATCACTTAACATGCGACTATGTGACTCCTTTGTTGGCTCAATTCTACGAACTAATAACTTACTAAGCCATGAATCCGAATCCGCTAAATGCTGTGAGGTGGATATTCCACTAAAATAGAAAAAAAAAAAATTTAATCAGCCGGGAAAAAACTGATTCCAGTTCTGAGATCCTACCGAGCCGAGATGTTCGCAAGCGTAGCGAGATTCTTAATTTTGATCATTTCTCTCTTTAAAATTGACACTGAATGCAACAAATTGTTTATGTTTCTGTACTGTGTGCTTAGGAATAAAGTAAACCAATTAAACAAAATTTGTAGAAATTAAATAAAAAAATTTTTGTTCTGCGTCCTACTGCCAAGGTTAAGTATTTATTTTTGTCACAAAAAAAGCGAAACAACAAATCATCTGTAGATAATAGCTGATTACGAGTTTAGGTGATGGCAAATATGTATGCTTAATCAATATAAAGTCAATATAAATCTAGTTGAAAATAATAAAAAATTAAAGCGCAAAGTGCGGCTTTTTTATGTTTAACGTGGGTGTTTTTTTGTGAATTTAATATGGTGTGTCTTTCTGCCCCGTTCGATTACTTTACGCGGTTTTGTAGGTTTTTACAGCGGACTTAACGCGGCCCTATTTTTGGTTTTTTTTTTGTTTTTGCAAAGTAAAGAAGACAATTTTCTTTTTTATTTCTGCTTCTGCGGCAATAATTAAAACCTTCGAACAGAATTTGAACTGATAAAGAGACGTCAAATAAATTCACCACACTGCAAAGTACTGCCAAATTAGTTCTAGTTCGTTAAAGAAGCTGTTTTCAGATTTCAGAAATATCATCCGCATATATACAATAACAAATAAAAACAAACGCAGACAAACCAGGACTGAAAGAAAATAGCATGCAAATATGAAAATCAAAAAAAATCTGTACTGAATTTATATACTTACAGAATTGAAAAATATATATTTATCGTTCATTAAAAATCAATGCTGTGGTACTCAATAGTATTTCAAAATTATTTCTTACTTCTTGAAATCTAAATTGGGAATTCGTTCCAATTACAATTTGTTAAATTAAAAATAAGCTTAAATAATTTATTTCAATTGTGAAGTAAGCGAAACTTGGCACCACACTACTCGTCGGTAATTGCATGTCATCAAGACGGACTGTCACCACAAATACACAAATTGCAGTCCCTACTGGTTGCTACAGACATAATTTTGTGGACTCGAATTTTCAATTTAAAAAAAAAAAAACTATGGAAAAAGCAGAAAGTACCACACCAACAGGGAATCCACGAAGAAAAATTCTAAACATGGCAGTGTCAGGAATACTCTTAGAGAAGGGATTCGACAGCGTCGATAAAGATTGCCTCGAAACACTGACCGAAATGATCCAGAGTTGTAAGTTTTTAATTGTTATTTTATTATGGCAAAGAAGAGTGAATTAAAACAAATTCTTTTAGTAATCGTAGAAGTAGGAACTTCAGCTAGAAGTTACTGCGAATTATCTGGCCGAACTATACCCGTACTGGGTGATGTGGTTGTTGCTCTTGTGAACATGGGAATCTCTCTGCAAGGACTAGAAGCCTTTGCTAAGCGTGAAAATCGTCAAGTTATACCTCTGCCAGCACAAGCATCACAACAGAAACAACTGAATCTACTACAAGCTGGTACAAAGAACACCCATCCGCCACATATTCCAAGTTATTTCCCGGTTCTACCGGATCCACATGCATATATTCGAACTCCGGTAAGTGATTTTTAGTTCTTAAAAAAAATACTGCGTACCTATTTTGCCATTGATTCTCTTTAGACCCACAAACAACCAGTCACAGAATATGAAGCAATTCGAGAAAAGGCAGCAAATCAAAAGAGAGACATCGAGAAAGCTCTAACAAAATTTTTATCCAAGACATCGGAAACCCACAGCCTCTTCGACACGGAGGACAATATGTTTCCATGTAAGGTTGCTTTTGCAATATTATACAGTGTTTTCCCACTTGTTTTTTGTTTATTGTATTGAAATCTTTTAAGTGATTGCCTGCAAACCAGCCTTCCCACCCTATCTAGCAGCGCTTAATCCTACAGATCAGGTATTCGACTTTGAGGAACTAGAATACCATTATTTGGTTGCAAATCGGACGGAAGACGTTTCGAGTAAAGGTAAACCATTAACTGTTAAAAAACTTACTTATGATGACCACTTAATCGCCAGATAACGAAACGGAGAGTGGCAATGAGGACGATGGTGATGACGGTAAATCGGAAAAACAAGAAAAGGAATCAAAAGTCGAAGCGGAGATTAAACCAAATTCAACGACAAACAATGCGATTCTAAACAATCCGAACATTGATAATCCCTACCTAAGGGCTGCCACGCTGCCCAAAAAACAAAAGCCTGATCTTATGATTCAACCAGCACCGAACTCATCATTGGGCCAGTTGTAGTTGTTCGTTTAGTTTTACTCTTTATTTAATGTATTTGGTCAGAGCAGTTATTACATACTTTTTAGATAAATAGACTAATAAATGTTTAGGAAATAAACCATTGAAATCTACAGAAAGATCACTCCTATTCTTTGAGTTGTGATTTGTGAATGAAAAAAAAAATCACATCGGCAATCTTTTCTTACTCTTGATTCCACCTACTAGTCTTGCTCGGATTGCGGTTCATGAGCCGAGAATGATTTGCCAATCATTGGCGCCCTAGATCCTCTTATCGTGGAGAACCAGAAGACATTTGAAAGAAATTTAAGACCTCAAAGACGAAGAACTTTGCATACTGCTTGCAACGTGTTTGTGTTCAAGAACCTTTGTACGCAGTTAATTTTAAGAATTGTATTTCTCCAATTTGCGCTACAGTAATAGTTGCTACCAACTGGGCCGAATTCAAACTTCATTTCTGAACGCCGTTGCCGTTCATCCATAGCGGATTCGAAGATTCTCTGACCAAGAAGCGAGGGGCAAGTAATCAATATTTATGCGTGGTCCTGGACTACAGAATATGCAAATATATACAAGTAAATACATATGAATACGTTTGAATACACTGTGATTCACCATGAATACGTACAGAAAAGTACTTGAATACACTGGTTGGTTTGGTTTTGGTGTCTCTTCATTTGAAGATAAAATGCTTGGCTTCATTTTTCGAATAATCTTTATATAGGAAAAACAGAATACTGGCAGCACTTGCAATGTCTAATGACAACTATCCACCGCATGAACGTGAGTGCGTTGAATCACGTTATTTCCACTTCACTTTTATTTTCGTCGTTTTTTGTGTAGGGATTGCGTCGGACAGTAAATTCGCAGATTTTTACTGAACAAATTAGAAAGAAAATAATAACTGACAACAATAAAGCCAATTATATAAAGTGCATATGAAGCAATGCTTCCAGACAATCCGAAATCGATAGAAAGCGGA
The DNA here is from genome assembly GCA_949775065.1 of Brachyopa scutellaris. Classification (NCBI taxonomy): domain Eukaryota; kingdom Metazoa; phylum Arthropoda; class Insecta; order Diptera; family Syrphidae; genus Brachyopa; species Brachyopa scutellaris. The sequence goes on along the minus strand of OX459112.1, from coordinate 81,124,263 downwards.
ATGGTGAGTACATATTGGCCTTAATTTTTTTTCAAAAAATAAAACAAATTAGAAAGTTGTCATTTGAGGTTAACAAAAAGTGTATTGCGCCAAAAACAACAAATAATGTAAATTTCGTGGACAGTTTATACGTATTCAAACTGCGCAATCATTTAAGAGTGGATAATACTAGTAGGTTTTTAAATTTTCGTTAAAATTCTGTCGAATCTTGTTTCTAGGTCAAGAACAGAAATGACCAAAAAAAAGTTTGACGTTTCTCTGATAGAGCACCGCTTTGTCGGGACGAGGACGAGGAGGTGGTTTAGTTTTGTTTTTCCTCGTGTATTCTTCAAAATATTTATCTTTTTTTTTATTTGTTTCATTCTCTCATTCTCTCGTCTTCGGCTTTATATCTTATTTTTACAATTTATTTATATTTTAATTTTGTTTATTAATCTATTCGGGGGGACAGGAAAGGTAGATAGTAAGTTGACTACGTAATTTGGTTAAGTCTAGATGTTAAACTATATTTTATTTTATTGTTATGGAAAGTAAAAAAACAATGAAAGTTAGAGTGAGCGAACGAACCATCAAGGATTTAGCTCAACGCTGCCCCTTGGACATGCGGCCGGGATTTTCGGTGAATTGGCTAACAAAACTTAAGGATATTCCTCAGTGGCATAACTCTCGTCTTTGGTCAGTGCCTCAATTGATGATAGGGTTTCTCGCCCGCATTGGCAAATATTTAACAACTCGTACAACTGGTTTTTTGTTTTCTGGAATTCGAACTAGTGAGGGCAAGCTCTGCAGTCCCTTGTAGGTATACCAAGGCGTCAAAATATACCGAACTGACGCGTCAGTTGTAAAAAATCCAAGTTAATCTCGTTTGAAATCATAATGGCATTCGAGGTAATACTTCTTTGGAAAGTATTAGTTTTTAGGCATAAGAAAGAAAAGAGGCATAGTAAAAAGTAGTGAAAATATAGGTATGTAGTAATGTAATTTGCGTTACAACATGGTTACATTCCAGTATCACATTCTTCTCTTATTATTATGAATACAAACTTTTGTTCTCTATCCATGTATGTTCGTTAAATAGCATTGATCGCGTACTAAAAGAGGACAAAAAAGCCCAAAACTCGCCATATAAAGATTTTCCATCTCTAAATTATTCGTTATTGATTGCCGATTGTTTCATTCTCTAAAAATTACAGGTGTTGCGTTGTGTTGTGTTATCGAGTGTTGTTCGGTTAACTATTCTTTGACAACTACTTTTCTTTCACATTCGATTAGTGCGTTCAATTGCAATACAGTCGCTGCCCCATCAGAGAGTGTGACTGATATATTGTCACGTTTGTTTAGCTATAATCATGGGTACCATTGGTTTCTTTAATAAATATTTAAAAAAAAATTCACAGTATACCATCAAATTGTTCTTCTTTTTCATAGACACTGCCAACTGAAACAGGCTGCTTACTTTCATCATTTAATAGCACATCAACAACACCAAAATGCCCGCTTACAACTGCCGCAGTAGCCGCCACAATAGCTTCTTCAATATTAAATACAGCATCCACAAATACAACAACATCGTTGAGTTTCGATTCAACTCAATTAGCATTAGAGAATATCATGCCAGGAATCTATTTGACGAAAAACTTTCTCGCGTGGTCTGATGAAAAGCTACGTTCGCATGGCTTCACTCACGTTATTACAATTGACAGACATATCCAAGAACTCTATTATCCATCGTTAGATCCGTGTGTTAATATATCAGCTAATAATCATCGTCTGTATGATGAAGAACTCTCACAGCATCTTCGCTTCAACGGAGAATTCGAAACAATTGATTTGAATTTTGGCGAGAAAGCATATCTAACGACAGTATTGCCAAACTGTTATAAATCTGTGAAATTCATCGACAGAGCTCTCTCCGGTGGCGGCACAATACTAGTCATCGATTGTAATGGGGGCCAGCAGAAATGCCTGACGATAATCGCCGCCTATTTAATGTATAAAAACAATTATAGCTTTAGGTAAGTTGACTATAGAATTGACGTCTGCAAATCATGTTGAGGGTTGTTAAGTATTAACTAGATGGACTCAAACATTGATAATAATTAAAATAATTGTAAAGACGTAAAATAGTTTTTTGAATACAGTTGATTGAATTTTGATAAATCTAACGCATCTCGTGGCTTAGACTTAAACATGCTCGGTTACTATAGCATTTAGGAGTGTTTATTACTTTATGTGGCGCCACAGATCGGGGGAACCTAGGCCGGCTTCTCGCAACCATTTGAGTTTGCGTGTTATATTTTTGCACGAATGGAATGTGAGACATTCAAAAGAGGTGGCACCGTGAAAAAAACTTAGGTGTTGGACCCAGGCATGGGTTGAACCCGGGCAGTACTGCGTAGTAGTCCAACGCTCTTACCACTACACCACGGTGCTCACAAGGAGATCAAGATCACAGAAGTGTTTATAGAGATCCATAAATTAGAACTAAGTGCCAACTAAACATTATATCAAAGCAACAGGAAATAATCAACTGTTCACTTGTCGCCGACTCGACTCTGTTTTCGTTCGGTTCCTTTTATAGTAACGTATCCTGGTATCTAGATAAGTAAAGATTAGTAAATAGTATTACGAATTATTTTCAAGTACGCAGCTTTTTCGTTCTACTTTTAGTGTGTTTTGATCTCCTTATTTCAAATTTCCATACAGCAAATATTTCTCTACAACGAACAAATTTTGTAGCTGGAAATCGAACTCATGCGTTTTTGTCTCCATATAACGAACTTTTCAAATAATTTTCTGTTCTGCACATAAATAAAACTTTGTACCAAGAAAAAAGTAAGACGTAATGAGAGGATTCCCCAAAAGTTGAAATAACAACAGAATGCTGATAAAGTGTTACCTTTATTGGGACGAATTTCTTCATCAATTGGCGTACTTCGAACCTTTCGATGAGGAGTAACGTACCGACTAATGTGTTTGAATCTCTAAATGTATTAGAAGATTTTGTTGAGGAAGAAAAATGGAAGAGTGTAATCCAAACTAAAATTACTGATTACAATTAATAAAAGTTGATAAAAAAAAAATTCCTAATTTCTGAATAACGAATTTTCTATACAACGAAATGATTTTCTGGTCCCGTGCGGATTCGCTATAGGGAAGTTTGACTGTATCTATATTCCGATAACCCTAAGGTTTTGAGTATCCCTATATTCAGCAGTCTTTAAGTGTCAGTGAGTTTTTCTGTCTTGAAAACTTCTCCGAGGTTAGTTTTCGCCTCGTCTGTAAATATACTATGTGTGTATTTTCACTGTCCTTAATTTCTAGGATCATTTGTTTACATTACATATCTCATCCGTAGTATACTACCGGAATGAAATGACAGGTGATCATGGTTTCATGCGTCAAGCTAGTCTGAATTTTTACGAAATTTTACGTAAAAACAAAAACTTATCCCTAAATAATAAGTTTTTCCGAAAAACTTTAAAAAATTGATGTCCCCCTACCTTATCTCCAAAACTATCGCTCAGAAAAATCTGAATAAAATCACAAACATTGAGAATAAAGTGTAGATTGAACCAAAATATCAGGATTTGCATTACGTTTGACAGTTTTTTTTTTTTATTTTTATTTTTTTGTAATCTTACCTTGCCCTGTCACAATCATATAAAAGCGAATACGTGAAGGGAAATTTGTATGTATGAAAGTAAAAATTGACTGGCTTCTGGTATAAACATTGGCTTAGACATATTTTATTATTATACTAGCTGATCCGCCCGGCTTTGCCCGTGTACGAAAACAGTCGCGTTACTCACATGACAGATAATTGCCAACGCGACCTGTGGGAAGTTTTTGTGAAATTATATACGGGGAAAACAACATTTTCGTAAATGTCTGTAAATATACATATCTATCGGGTCGAAATTTTGTGGTTTTCTCTCTTGGCACCAAACCAACATATATTCTGAATATGAGTCATTTGGTCAATAAATGTAGAATTTGTGTATAACTTGACTTCGGCGCCACCTATCGAATTCTTTCCGTTAGAACCCGATTCGGACTATAACGAACATTTAAAAACATTATGAGCCAAATCGGTCTAGCCGTTCTAAAGTTATGCGGTTACCAACGATCAACATTTCATTTTTATTGTATAGAAGATTTTATAGGAAAATTCGTATGTGGAGTTAAAATTTAATTGGTGATCCTAGAAATACTCCCCAAAAATCAGCATTGAGCTTATACTTAACCATTGATTTCAATCAACATAAAAGAATCTTGATGGTTTCCTATACTTATAAGGTGTCTCTCCTTTTACTTCAAAAATTGAATTTGTGTACAGACAGAGAGAGAGAGAGACAAATTCAAAAATTCCATGCGACTTGCACCTGACCGCATTTTTAGCATTAGTTTTAGGGTTAATGTTAGCTGAAAACAATTCAAAAGAAGAGATTTTTTTGATAGGAATAGGATATTACCAACCTTTAGCTGCGAAATGTGCTCGTGTTCTTTTCGTACAGTACCAATAGCTTTGTTCAATAAGAGCACACTAATAGAAGGTAAGGGTTTGTCGTCACTCACACTTTGGAGAAATCAAGACAAAACGCGGGCTCTTATCTTTGATTTTTTTTTTTTGATGGATTGGCTAAGTTTACCTGCAAAGTTGATTAGAATAATCTGTTTCCTTTTACCCGGGGCTTGTATCGTTAATTAGAATTAAGACTAAATACTGATTTTCATTATGTACTTATGTATGCATGGGTATACGTTTTTAGGGATGTCAGTCGCGGCTTTTTTAGAAACATGCATAATAAAATAAAAATCTTCTAAATGGAGTGAAATCATCTGTTTTTCGTTTAAACATTCATCCTTCCTTTTTCATTCTCTTTTGCAGCGATGCTTTCTCTAGACTAAAAGTTTTTTACAAAAAGGCTGATCTCGATCGATTTTATATAAGTCAACTATACGAATACGAGCCGATCCTACAGGTTCAACGTGCGCAATCCAGAGGACATAGTTGCTCCCGCGAACTCCACTCAGCTATATTAAAACGCAAGACACTGCACGATGATCACAATGAGTTGTTGCATCCCAATTCATTGACACATTTCAGCAACAATACTCATGATGACATCACTATGGAATAATATTATAGTCGAGTGATGATGTGCTGTAAAAAAAGAAGGCAACCAAATTTATGTACTATTGTATTCATAAGTATGTATGTATGTGTGTGTGCCCCACGATGTGCATAAGATATTCATTCAATTGTAACGATATATATTTGTCGATACTGTGTGTTGTACATAAATATGTTTGCATAAACTAATAGTAAACCAAGTTCGTTTCGTCGATTTGTTTGTTTTATATTTGATGATCCTATGATTTCCTTAATTTACAATGTTACAATGTTCTTTATTAAGTTTAACACACAAAGTGTAATTAATCAAAATCTCAGTTAATATTTTTCTCATATTGTGCTAAGACAAAAAGGCAACTACAGGTGTGTATTTTTTAATCAAATTTAGAATTTAATAAAGAGTTTATTTTAGAGTCTTCTCTAATCTCACGACTGGTTTTCCTTAGTGTTTTTGCTTTTCATTAGTTGTATGAATAAAAACGTAACAATATTTTTTCTTTATTAGATATGTATGTATATTTAAGAATTTTAGGTTTTTTTTTTCGCAAAATATATGTAATTTGGAAACCTAATAGAATGTAAAATAAAATGAGAATATGATTTTACATTCGATTTCGGATATGTTTTGTGTTGTTAATTTGATAATTGATTTATAATTAAAGTGCATATTACCTACCGTGATAATATGGTGTCCCTTATTCTAGTTAAAAATAACTGGAGTAAAGCACGAGGTATCATGAACTGCACTGCGCCATCGAAGAGTGCGATCAATATTGAGAGATGCTACTCCAGGAACAATGAACGGAAGGTTTACCAAAAGGTAAAAATAATGTGCCAGCAAAACAAGTCCCGTACAGAAACCTGTATAGATGACAAAGGAAACCTTGTAGTAGAAACAGTCGGTGCTGAGAATATGGAAAGACTACATTTGCAGACTGTATAATGGTGATGAATACCAATACTCCGCTATCTGGCAGAATGAACCATTCAATTTAGATGATGATAGCCAAAACTCCCATCCACCTGATCAAAACGAAGTGAGGATAGCAATATCCAATGTTAAGTCCAATAAGGCTGCTGAACCTGACGGTCTATCCGCAGAGCTATTTAAAGCAGCTGAACTTGTAAGTGAGCATACACCAACTAATCTCTAAGATTTGGTCAAATGAGAGTATGCCAGATGTAATATTTGCCCGATCTACAAGAAAGGAGACCCCCTCAACTGTTCCAATAACAGAGGCATCAGTCTCCTCAACTCCTACAAGATCTTATCTGCCATATTGTGTGAACGCCTGAAACTTTTCGTCAACGACCTGATTGGCCCCTATCAGCGGGGTTTCAGGCCATGAAAGTCCACCATAGACCAAATTTTCACACTTACCCACCACCTATTCATCGATTTCAAGGCTGCCTATGACAGCATCTGGGGAGATGAACTGTTTATGACGAGCCATGTCTAGTTTCGACATCCCTGCCAAACTCATCCGTCTGTGCAGGATGACGATGGAGAAAGTTCGCTGTTCCATCAAGGTCGGTTATGACCTCACCGAGAACTTTGATGTCAAAAAAGGATTTAGACAAGGTGACGCGCTGTCATGCGACTGCTTCAACATCATACTTGAAAGAATTGTTCGAAACTCACAAGCCAACACACAAGGAACGATCTTATAAAAGTCCGTTCAACTACTTGCATACGCCGACGATATTGACATCATTGGTAGAGTACAGCGAGCTGTCACCGGTGCGTTTGCGACTATAGAAATGGAAGCGGCTAAAATGGGTTTAGCGGTAAATGAGGGCAAACCGAGGGGGAAGTCATCATCTTTTTAAAAAGTCTCTTGAATACAGAATTCACATGAATTCAACTGAATACTGAATTCATTGTGAATACTGAATTCATTATGAATACTGAATTCACTATATGAATTCCTCTAAATAAAAAGTGAATACGTTATGAATTCAGGTTTTGTGCAATGAATTCTTCAGAATACACTGAAATTCTTCTGAATCTCCTGAATTTACATCGGAATTCACTATTGATTAAAAAAAGTGAATCCACGTGAATCACTTTGAATTCACCTTGAATTCCCGCGAATTCACTTTGAATTCATATTGAAAGTTCCTTGAATACACTGATGACTTCCCCCTCGGGGCAAACCAAAATATATGCTGTTAACAAAAAGGGACACCCAACATCGACGAATTGGATAGAACGTCACAATAGACAGCTACGACTTTGAGGTATAGTAAAAGACTTTGTCTACCTCGGCTCTGCTATAACATCAAAAAATGACATCTTGTCGGAAATCAAACGAAGGATTACTCTTGCCAATCGCTGTTTCTTTGGGCTATGAAGGCAATCGAGTAGTAAAGTCCTTTCCCGATCGACTAAGGAGACTATATAAGACCCTCATCATCCCAGTCTTGCTATATGGAGCTGAAGCATGGACTTTATCGAAAGCGGATGAAAATATCCTTGGCCACGCCGAGAGAAAAATCCTCCGTAAGATATTCGGCCCCGTTTGCGTTGATGGGTTTACGAGGAGAAGATTCAACAACGAACTGTACGAGCTGTACAGCGACATCGACTTGGTACAAAAACTGCGCATTGGGCGCTTAAGATGACTAGAACATGTAGAACGTATGGACATCAACCCTCCGGCTCGGAGAATATTGGATTCTAACCCGGAGGGTCAGCGCAGCAGAGGACGACCTCGCCTAAGGTGGTGCGCACAAGTAGAACAAGATCTCTGTGACTGGAGGCAGTTAGCTAAGGACCGGGCTACCTAAAAGGGGTTGTTGGTAGAGGCGATGGTCCACCCCGGACTGTAGCGCTGCCTAAGAAAGTAAGTAAGTATCAACTAGACATATGAGGAATATACATATGTACGTGGAATGAGTAATAAACCCTTAAATGGCTTAAATGCTTTTTATCAGGAATGGTAATTAATTTTCTGAAAAAAACTCATATTTCGCCTGTGAAAAAGTATAAATCAAAACATTTTAATTTTTTGTATAATAATTTATTTAATATGAATGCTTTGCCCGTTATTTCTTCTACATAATAGTGACAGACTGGAAATAGGATTGTTTAAAGTGTTGTCTGGTATATAATTCCGTGATTCGACAATTTTTTCTTTGAGTTGATCCACGTTTTGAATTCCTGGCTCTTCCTGATCGTAAACCGATCCCGAATTTTTCGAGATTTATGATTCGCAGTGAATTGATTTTTTTGCATGTTAAATTGTAAACTGAATTTTTCATAGCCCTTGACCGATTTTTTTCTCATTCTTAAAAAAAATGGCGCAAATTCATAGTCAGATAGAGCCGACGATAAGAGAATTTATTCACCTACATACATAACCTAAAATATACCGTATAGTCGACTTTCAACTTATAGCCGGCTCGAAATTTAAAATGACCCAAACGCCATTTTAAATAATTAGAGTCGGCTATAAATTTCTCATATAATATTTTGACGTTTAGGTTTGTTCGTTCAAATCACTTTACAAAAACATACCAAAGTCAATACTAACTAATACACAGGCAAAAATGTGTTTATGATTAACGAAAAGTTATAGCCGGCTTTTTTATTTATAGCCGGCTGTAACTATAGTCGGCTATAGGCACTATTCATGGGCTGACTATGAATTTGCGCCAATGTTTTTTGCCCACCACCCCGTCACATCACCTACCGAAAATCATGAAATCAAATAACTTAACAAAACAGAACACATTTTCTAGCAAAATCGTTTGGTTAAGAATCGAAAAGAGGTTCTTTTGATGTTCTTTTTGATTCGCACGAGACCGCATACTTCCAGCAGCGATAACTCTGCAATCTGCACTCTTCATAGAATGTCGTTTTGCCACTACCTCCCACCATACCAACGGACCCAATAAACTGAGAAACTTACCGACACACACACGCACTATGAATTAGTCAGGAAAATCATTTGGTGAAGTGCACCACATCCACATGAGAATCGAAAAGAGCTGTTCTTCTTGATTCGCATGAAATCGTGTACCTCACAGAAAAATAATTATTATTTTTTTCTGTACACTGGTGACAAAGTTTATTAACTTCAAACAAATAATTCGCTAAAATTGTTCAATTCCGTGATATGTACCATATTTTTGTTGTATTTTACTGTGCGCTGGTTCTTCTTTGTGTCAATTCGAGACAGCGTCTGCGGCTTTCTTTCTTTTTACTTCCTGAATGGCAACCAATTAAATTCAATTAAATTTGAGGATGATCAAATTAATGATAGACGATGTATACACATCCCACCCACACGCTGTTTGCTTATCAACACTATTAAACCTTTGTCCAGCCTCGCTGTCATTTACACACTGTTCTTACTGAGTCAAGTCAGAGGTACTGCCAGAATTTTCTAAAGTATGTTTCCAGTCTTATTCGAGACAGAGTGAAAACACTTCTGACTCATCTGTGCACTTTCATTGTGGAAACGAGGAAACATAAAAACACGCAAACTAATCAATTGGTTAGACTTAACAATTTATTTTAAATTTTGAGTTGCAGACCTGAGTCAGAGTAGGTACTTTTAGCCGACGATAATGATCATGCACGCTCCCAAGAACCACTGTATTATAATACAAGTGTCCAGCAGTGCTTTGATTATATATTAAAGTGTACGGCTGCGTCGCATGTTCCCGTTTATATGTACCAGAATCCATCCATTTAGCTCGATATGCGTTCCTTAAAGAAAAAAACGTACCCAAATCGGATCATTGATAGAGACAAAGTAAATAAAAACAAAGTTTGTCGATTGCAAACCCTAATTTAAACATTTATCGCAAAAAAAGTATCGGAGGATGCAGAGTTGTGCAACGACATAAAACGCCCTATATGTAGGTTCTGCTTTCTCAAACCGAAGAACTGGAATTCTAGCACCCTCTTTTTTCATCCATAATTGATCTTCTCACAAGGGACTTTTTATTATTTGAGAAATGGCTTTTTTTTGCAATAGCCCAGCAGGAAAAGGTAATCTATTGGAATCGAACATGGAATCAATCACGTGTATACAATATTGATTCCAGAATGCATTATACTTAACACAGACTATGTCCTAGGAATATAATCGATTACCTGAAAGTATTCTAAGAATGCATTATATAATTCATTCATTTTAATGTATTATATTACTTATGCATTTATAATTAGTTATATAATGCATTTCCCCGAGATAAATTAAAGAATGTATTCAGCTTTAAATGAAAAGTATACTGTTTCGTTTTAAAATATTTTATTACAAAAACTCCAGGATAAAATTAAAAATGAATTTAAATACAAAAAAAAATATTATTGATAAAACACACACAAAGCACAAAGTTTTTTTTTTTGTTAATTGTCTTCGCCAATCCGTTTAGAATACCTTTCTAACTTTTTTCACTCCTCGCTGTCGCGCGTTGCAACACAAAATAAGTTTTTCATGCGTTTTTAAATACAAAACGCGAAATTTGTAGCCGACATGAACGCGCCGACAGACAACACTGTAACCGAAAAATCGTTAAATTCAAAAACACTATATTACATTTTCTGCAGATGTGGGAATCTACGTGGTAAACAATGTGCTTTGTTATTATATGACATTACTACGTCGATTCTTTTGGAATGCATTATATTTTTCATCTATAATAATTAATTATGTATTCGATTCTCCATGTAATACATTCCGTACCTGCCTGCGTTCGTGCGAAAAATGTAACACGCACACACAAATGGTTGCGAGAAGCAGGCCCAGGTTCACCTCGAGCTGTAGCGCCAACTAAGTAAGTAAGTACCTGCCTGCTGGGAGGTTAGGGTCAGTCGTTATAGTCGGCGCACTACACATATGTATGTGTATGCATGTATGCATATCCCATTCATTCAACTTTCTGAATCAAAAGTCTTGAAGCACTTTATTTGCCAAACAGAAGGAGCAGTCGTTTTCCAGAGAAAGATTTCGCCAAATCTCCACTAGCGTGTCATTTGTGAAGTTGGCATTTACTGCTAGATAGGCGAACTCCTAAACAACTTCAAAGTTACCATATTAGACATTGATTTTTTTACTTGAATGTGTTGGCCTGATCTTCGAGTACTGTAAATCCTTTATGATAGTATGTACCTACATAACATACGCTAGGAGCGCCTGATGTTGATGGCGTCTGCGTACTCCAGCACATGGAAAGACTTGTGGGAATCACAGGACACTGTGCCATAGGTCACATGACAAGCAAATGGCAACCTGAGTCCAACGATATCTGCAGAAGCTGCGGAGATGAGGGAGAAAGCGAATCGATCCCACAGTTGCTCTGCTACTGTCCCGCCCTCCAAGAACGACGCCTCCATACTTTAGGTCACAGATTCCTGGAAGACATAACAAGACTCGGAAATTCTAAGATATCGGATCTTCTACGATTCACAAAGAGCACAAACTGGTTTACGAGTTGGTAAAAAGAGGATTTACTCCCAAACTATGAGGGGATTCACAATGGACCTTCGGGTCTCCGAGTGGAAATGATTGCTCGTTCAATCACACATCCCTCTCAACCTAACCTAACCTAAGACTTGTGGGAAATACAGTCTTCGTCTTAACATTTGGGCTGCGTATTATTTAGTTAGCGCGAAATTTAATAAATCACATGATAGCGCAGTTCCTTGTCGAAAACTGATAATGTTTTGCTGTCCCCGATTTGTTCATTGGCATCTAGTGTTTTACAGCGTTACGTTAGAGAAGTTTTGTCGATGCTCCAGAGACGATGAATGCTGTCATATGCGGCCTTTAAGTCGTTGAAAATATCATTCTCTAGATCTGCCAATAAATGTGTTCCAGAAAAACTCGAGGAGTTCATACAATACGTGAAATAGGATATTGAGCAGGAATAAGAATATCATGCCAGGTCATGCAAGACGATGGAGATGTGCAACTATTTTATGTTTCGATTGATTTTTGGATTATCGATAATGCAGATCTCTACGAGTGAAGAACAGTAAGACTTCAATTAAAGCAACTAATAGAATCTCGGGCAGTTGCCTGTATTAAGGTCAGAAGTGGAACAAAACGTAAAAGGGGGGTTCTTCAACTGCATTTCGCCATCACTCTCGATTTCTTCGGCTTCCAGATTGCTGCAAATCTTTAATTGATGCAATTATTATTTCGTCTTTGCCATGATCAGTATTTGGATACATCAAATGGTAACAGCACTTTCGTATTGCGCTAGACTGCATTTGGTATGCCTTAGTCTTTCTTTCCAAATCTGACCCTCCGTTTCCGACCAAATGTGCCAATAGACTTTTTTTTCTAATATAGTTTAGTCAAATCGATCACATTTTGATCCATTGGCAGTTTGTAAAATAAAAATAAGTGAAGAAGAAAGACGAGATACAAATAAGGAAAGTTGTAACAAGTTATGAAACAAAAGTTGTGTTTATCGAGTTAGTTTTTTCGAAGAGTTGCAATTACTAAGTCAACAATGGTACGATTTTTAGTGTTGCCATTATCGAGGGTTGGTTTTATTGAGGTTGTACTGTACATATATATACATACATTATGTATACATAGTTCCTATGCATAACTTTGTTCTATGAAAAAGTACAAATATGAAGAATCGAAATTTATCACAAAACAATACTTGACCTTTATACACACAAATCCAAACGTGAATAGCCGCCCCCAAAACAATATGCAAACCGCTACACAACTCGTTAAAAAATGTTACTCATATCATAGCGCGCCGCGTATTATCATTAATCTTATCATGCAAGCGACCGGAATTTATTTTTCCTTTTTTTCAAATACATAGGTATAATGACGGAATGGAAATCAAGTATTAAACGAGAATCACAACAAGAAAGCCAAATAACACTAAACTGCCGGCACGACGCACGACTCACTATTTACAGAAAAAAAAATTAAAAATAATAATAAAGTGAGAGAGAGAAAGGGAGGTGAAAAACTGATTTGGAAATGCGCATGTGAAAGACCGACTTAACAAAATTATCAAAAGACCAATTGCGCTGCCATTCGCTCGCTCACAGACGCTTCAAAGTAGTCACCAGAATGAGTAGTGTTTTCCTTTGTTTAGAACAATAAATATTCAGTTTTGCTGTGTACTTGTATTCGTATTCCAAAGAATTTTGCGAGAAACCACCATAAGCTAAGAAGATTGGTTTAGTATTCCGCTTAAAGAGTTCCGTAGCGGTTGCCATTCGGGAGTGAAACGTCTTCAAGTTCAGCCAACAAGTTCAAAACAATCTCGAAAATGAAACAGTTTATTGTGCTCGCCTTGTTATCAGTAATCGTGTCCAGCGGTGTCAATGGATTGCAATTCAAGGATTGTGGTAATTTACAGAAACAATGCGCTTAATTCAGTTTATTTCTAACTTGTGTGCTAAATTTAAAACCTTACTAGACTACACAACACACACACACAGTCAATGTGGGACTAAGTGTCGTATTCCAATTAAATTAGTATTTCCTGTAGTCATTTTAATAGTACTCGCTTGTAATAATTGAAAGTAAGAGGACTGTGGCATGATTTTATTTTTAGGTCAAATGCTATTTGTGTTGACAGTTAATACTGCTATTGGTTCTGTCAATCGGAATAGTCGTTATCGAATATCAATTAGAGACAATCGATTGTTGTTATTTTTTCACATAAGGAAACATTTTTGTTGAATCATAGATCTAAGCAAAACAGTTTGTTGCGGGCGGTAATTTGTTTAATTCAATTATAACCACCACTTCTACCTACCCCACAAATAATGGAGATTAGCAGTTTTACGATTGTGCAGCTAAATTTGTACAGAAAAAAGACCTTACCTAGTCGTATAATGAGATAAATAATTACATATTTGTTATAAGTACACTGAATTTAAAAAGTATTTTTGTTCATGCAAAAACTTGTCTATTTGCTTATGTTTGGGGTGAATAGGTGAAGATGATAATGAAATGCGAATCCAGACCATTTCACAAAATCGAAAAATGACATTTGCTATATGAATATAGAATAAAAATGCAACATTTTGGACGAGGGATCCTGCGTGGGGAAGTAAGGAAATGGACCTACCTCTACTTCGATCCTTTGTTTAATATTTAGTAGATAGGGGAGTGTAAGTACACATGCTAAGACAGATCTGACAAATTTGGTCTGTACGACCAAATCTGACAATGTGTGCGGAAGAAAGGTCGGATGGTTTTAATTTAATTTTTTTTTTGTTTTTTGATATTTTGGTGGTCGGACGGACATATCTGATAATGTGTACGTTTGTCTGTCCGACCTAGAGCGAATTTCATTTCTGGAATGTATTTCAAGTGGTGTGGTTGTTGTCCGAGAATTAAAAATGGCTATGTATGGAAATTTTGAATTTTGGAAATATTGTACATATGCATGTACATATGTATAAAAAATTCTGATAGTCGCCTGGAGGGTTCAGGATTGTAATTCTGTTAGCAAATTAACATAAGAAAACTTTGGTCGCATATTTAACCATTCCTGTACCCAAATTCGTTTCCTTTTCTTTTCTCTCTTAGATTTATTCTTCTAAAATGTTACATGGAATCTCCACGAGACATTATTCATGTCTGAGCTCATGTCTGGCTAGGAAAATGTGTAGTGGAGACCACAATCAGCCAGACAGATTTTCTACCCCGCCATCTATGTCTGGATTTTCGGCCTGACATCTATGTCTGGCCATGAGCTGTCACTTTGGTGTACATTTTTCAATTTCTTTGAAGTTTTCAAGAGAAGTTATATGAAAAGGCAAGCCATAAAATGCCCACCACACAAAATTTGACGTTCGTTCCGCCATCTTGTGTTTGTGCTTGCCATATCTGTCCGACATGAATAATGTCTCGTGGATGCGCCGTGTTATCAATCATAAGTCTGCTCTCACCTCTCAGTACGTGCGACATCTTTCAAATCCACTTGCAAAGTGAAGTCGGACAATGCGTACGCTAACGACATCGGTCTGTCCGACATCCATCCGACCAAATCTGTCAGATCTGTCGTATCGTGTGTACCCCCCTGATAAGGGTTTTGCTTTGGTAAACATGTTTTATTTTATCAAGCGGGACGATCATGTAGCTACATTATATCATGACTAAGAGAAGGTATGAGGTGATTTTTGGTGAATACATAGAAATATACGCATACTTAAAATCGGTGTTGGCGTTTAAGACGCTCTTGCGTCATTCTGACGCATTTTCAGCGATGGGACCCGGGACCCCACTTTTAAAAAACAGCGAATTTGACGCATTTTGCAAATATAGGACCCTTTTTAAATTTATTTTAATTTTTTTTTTATTTTAAAACATAGTACTTTACTTTTTAAACACACCGATTTTGTATTTTTGTTACTCAGAATTTCTTTCCCAAAAACTCGTTCTGCATACATGCATAAGTATGTCTGTCTACCTCGGAATTGTTTATGTTACTTTTTCCCCATTGGATTGTGTTTGTTTTATTTTAGGTTCAGCAATAAAATACAAGTTTTTCGAACAAATATAAGTGGGACGCCTTTTTTTTGCTTCTGACCCCCTTTTTGGACGCTTTTTGAGTTTTTCTCGCGGCAACGCTACTTAAAATCCCGAACAAGTATAAAAGTACAGTAAAACCTTGGTAAGTTGCCCACCTGCGGTGCAAGAATTTTTGGCCAAATGGTACGGATGGCCAACTTATAAGGGTGTGTATTTTTTTTTTTTTTTTAATAAAAATGTTTCTCTTACATAGCTTTATCTTTAGAAACACTGCTTATGCTGGTTTTTCACAAAAAAAAAATGTTACGCTTGAAGTTAATCACGAACTAAAAAAAAGAATTAAAATCATCTCTATATTGCACACGATAAATCAAGAACGAATATTTCGTTATTTTACCGCTATGTCTAGACGTTTTGTTCAATGGTTACCCGAAAATATGGAACAAAATCCATCACATATTGCCCTGAGCCAACTTTTCCTTGTTATTTAATATGAGAAATGACATAAAGTATGCAAATATGTGGCCAAGGTGCAAGATATGCAGGTGGACATTGGACAGCATATAAAAGTATTTTGAGAAACATTTGTATGCAATTTTAAGTGGTAAAGATGCTTGAAGATTGAAGCAGGGTTACCATTTAGTATAATGAAAAACAATATCAACCAAATGGCATTCACGACACGAGCTCTGTTGCACATCTAAGCTCTTTGATTTCCATCACAATTGTGCATATTTGCGGCTCTATTTCATCGACAACGGCACGAATTTTTGCTTTGAGTGCTTAGATAAACTGCGTTAGCATAAACCTTGTCTTTCGCATGGCTCATAGAAAGAAGTTGCACGGTGTTAAATCGCACGAACTCGGCCTCGGCGGCTAATTTTGATCAATATTTCGAGAAATGACTCGTCCAGGAAACTTCTCGCAAAAGCGCGATAATTTCGTTACTTGTGTGGCACGTAGCGCCGTTTGTGGGAAATGATCATCGCCCACATCCATACCTTCAAGTTCCTTCACAAAAATGCATCGATCATTGTTCGATTGAGTAATATTTAAGGTCACTGCCGGCGCTTTATTTTCCCTTCCCTATAATATAGTTGAACTTTAAAATCCGATCAAAAACCAATCGTTCGTATAAAAGTAAAATGCGAACTTTGCAGTCCTTTGTTCTAGATGACAAAGCGGCTTGCAGTTTACGGATCTACTTACTTAGTTGGCGCTACAGCTCGAGGTGAACCTGGGCCTGCTTCTCGTGACAAATAATACTCTTTGAAGTTTGTCAGACATTCGAAAGAGGTGGCACCGTGAAAAAATTCTTTAGGCGTTAGACCCGAGCTGGGATTGAATCCGGGCAGCATTGCGTAGTAGTCCAACGCACTAACCACCACAGCCACGGCGACCACTCAGTTTATGGATCACTACAAGCAATTTGTCGGTTATTAGGTAACCAACTACACAGAACCGACAGTGTTCTATGTATGTATCTTCTTAATTGCGATGATTTAATTAGAAAATGGCACCACTTTAAACGGAACGCAATTCAAATCATCTATGAATGTAAACATACTATACATAGGTATGTGCATATGGATATTATGTATGAAGAATAATTAAATACAAAAACAAACCAAAAATAAATAATTACCCTATGGAGAGGTATGCTTATAGTCGTAATTACATCAGAAAAATTAACTATATCGGCAATAACTGCAGAAACCACAGTGAATCGTCCGCAAACTGAGCCACAGAGTGACCGAAAAAACAATTGTGATTTTATCCAAACGAATGTGGCACGCAATTTAACTCAGGTAAAATAAGAGTATAATTATAATACTCTCTACTCTCTAGCTATTTTTGAATGTTTAAATGTTCGCTTGCTTCGGACAGTGAAAACATTTAAATGTAACTATCTACCTTTCCTGGGCACCGTAGCGCAAGTGGTTAGTGCGTCGGACTACTGAGCCAGCGGTCTTGAGTTCGAATCCCGCCGCAAACACCTAAGAAGTTGTTCACAGTGCCCACCTCTTCCGAATGCTTTACAAGCGTTCAAGAGTATCATTTGTCATGTAAAGCTTCCCAACTCGCCGTTTGGAGTCGGCAGAAAACTGTAGGTCCCTTCCATTCGTGCAAAAATATAACGTACACACACAAATGGTTGCGGGAAACTAGACTTGGTTCTACCTAGGACTGCTGAAGCCAAAATATTTATATATATCTTCCTTTCTAATGCTTACTTACTTACTTGTTTACTTAAGTGGCGGGGGGGGCTGGGGGGGGGGGGGCCAATGCCTCAACCAACAACCCCTTCCAGTTAGCCCGGTCCTTAGGTAACTGCCTCCAGTTGCGCACTCCAAGTCGGTTGAGGTCTTTTTCTACTTGTGCGCGCCAACTTAGGCGAGGTTTTCCTCCGCTGAGCTGAATATTCTCCGAGCGTTGATGTCCATACGCTCTACATGTTCTAGCCATCTAAAACGCCCAATGCGTAGTTTTTTTTAACCAGTGAGCAGGTCACTGTACACGTACAGCTCGTACAGTTCGTGGTTGAATCTTCTCCTCCAAAACCCGTCAACGCAAACAGGACCGAATATCTTACGGAGAAATTTTCTCCCGATGTGACCAAGGATATATTCATCCGCTTTCGATAAAGTCCATGCTTCAGCTCCATATAGCAATACTGGGATGATAAGGGTCTTATATAGAGTCTCCTTAGTTGATCAGGAAAGGGCTTTACTACTTGCCTTCTAAGCCCAAAGAAACAGCGATTGGCAAAAGTAATCTTTCGTTTGATTTCCGACGAGATGTCATTTTTTGATGTTATATCAGAGCCGAGGTAGACAAAGTCTTTTACTATACTCTATACCTCAAGGTCGTAGCTGTCTATTGTGACGTTCTATCCAATTCGTCGATGTTGAGTGTTCCTTTTCGTTGATAGCATACACTTTTTTGCCCTCGTCTTAGGTCAAGTTGTCAGGTAAAAATGTAAACAGACGCATCGAATATAAATAGAACCTCAAAGCTGTTACTCCCAAAACGACAGTGATTTAAGAACTAAAACGAGACACATCATAAGAATTATCCGCAAAGCATCGAACATCTGCAAAACATCGAGAAGCTCAGTCCTTTACGCGACGTGCAGTTAAGATGACGATCACACGAAACAGGAAGATCACCCTAAATACGTTCATTCTAAGCCTTAAGGATCTATTGGAGTACAATCTGGCTTCACCCTTAACGCTTCGCAAAAGTAGCAGACGAATATAGCAACAAACAGTTCTTAGGTTAATCGCCAACTCCCAGCGAATGTGATAATTTTTAAACCAAAGTAAACAAACAAAATAACTCGTGTTACAACAGAGACAGAGTATTGATTTGTTTACATTTAAGAGTTAGTTGTTTTAATACGACAAAGCACAAATTGTCTTTATTTGTTTTTGTAAATTGTATATATGTACATACCATGTTATTCATGCATAAAAATGTTTCTTTATATGATTAATCGAGAGTATTTATAATAATACACGATTCGAAAACTACATCGATTGAGTTATTTTCAGATATATGTATGTACCTACTCGTATCCGTATGTCGTATGTGTAATATATTAGACTTTATCTTTCAGGATCAAAAACAGGAAAATTCACCAACGTTGTTATTTCCGACTGCGATACGACAAAGAACGAGTGTATACTGAAAAGGAATACAACAGCGTCAATAGCAATTGGCCTGACTTTGGGTAAAATACAAATTGTTTTTAAAATTAAACTCGGCCACTAAGTTATGCTCTTAATATTCCAGCTGAAGACGTTACATCAATCAACACTGTTGTCCATGGTAAAATTATGGGTGTTGAAATGCCATTCCATTTACAAAATCCTGATGCCTGCGTTGACAGTGGATTGACTTGCCCCTTAACCAAGGGCACCAGTTATGAGTACACAGCATCTCTGCCTGTTTTAAAGGCTTATCCAAAGGTACTAATACTTGTATATAAAAAAAAATTATTAATAATACTCTCTGTCTTAGGTCACTGTTGAAGTAAAATGGGAGCTTAAGGATCAGAATAACGAAGACATTATTTGTGTACTGATTCCAGCTAAAATTCAATAGGTGTAATGCATCTGAAAAAAATTATCAAAAAAAGGGGGGGCGAGAAATATCATTGTTTTGAGATTTTATTTTGTATTTAAAATTATTTTGTGGTGTGAATAAATAGACATTATGATGGAAAACAATTTGTTTTGGTATACCTACTTTAAAACGACATGACAAAGCACAGCCTACTCATTATTTGGCATGTTAAAAGGTAAACAAAATCGGTAACTAATATGCTCATCTCTGAGAAGATATTAGGAAAGTAGAAGACGCATTGTAGAGGTATGGGCCTGAGTCCTCAGAATAAGTGTCTTTATTGGAATGAAGAAACCCGTGTCCGCGAGAAATCTGTCCGTGATGAATACCCTGCGCTAAGAAATACTCAGTTGGAGGAGAGAGAAAATAAAGCCCACCTGTCACACTTTCCGACATCGAGCGTGCAGGCCAAGGTGCATCTTAAGTAGTTGTGGAGCTTACGTAGAATGTGAACTGTGGATTGCTCCCTCCTGAAACTGAATTGGAAGTCCGATACGGGTTCGATAGGGTTTTTCTTTCAAAGTTTACCCACGTAAGACAACAACGAAGTATGCTTGAAATTCCCGGTATGGAAATCCTTGGGTTTATCGAAAATTTGGAGAATTCTAGTAAGTTGACAAGTATCCGTTGTTTATGCAGTTATTAAAGACGATGATGACGATAGTAAAAGGGGGAGCCTTTTAATGATAAACTTATATATACCCTCGGGACGAAAATCGGAAGAATTAACGTTCTTAGCCCTCTATATTTAGCCATGGCCATTGTATATGAAACTAATAGTACTATCACTTTGGCAAATCGATGGTGGTGCCCCTAGTGTACCGAGTTAATACTACACCGTGAGTATGAAGATTTCTTCTCTCAACCAGGGCTGCCGTTTAGAAAATTCTAATGGGAGTATTTTAGACGTTTGCAGGGGAGTCTTTTGTGGCTGAGAGGAGTACAAAACAGAAACAATACAAATCAAACATTAACACCTAGTAGTAGCATCTAGTAACTATTTTATTTTGACTGTAGCCTCAAGAATATTTTTTTAGTGGCTGATGGAAGTAGGTAAAGGGTGCTTGTTATGTTCCAGGTCGATTTTTTTTGGCCGCCATTTCGGATTGGATAACATTATTCAGTTTGCATTTGACAGTCGTAGAGAGAAGTCGATAGCTCAGTATAGATGACCACCAATTTTGGTAAAAATCATTATGAGTGACGAAGCATATTTCGACTTGGTCGACTTTGTTAAGAAACAGAATAGCCGCTATTGGACCACCGAAAACCCTCAATTGATGCACCAAAGACCACTTCACCCTCGTAGAGCAACTGCATAGTGCTGTAGTATAGCTACCATTTGCTGCTCTCACACCTAATCAAACTTAACAAATGAGGTGTCAAAAGAAAGAGATTTTCCTGCACTGACTTTATAATTGCACTTTCACTTTATAAATTTTAACAAATTAAACAATTTACTTACTTAGTTGGCGCTACAGTTCGAGGTGAACCTTGGCCTGCTTCTCGCAACCATTTGTGTGTGCGTGTTATATTTTTGCACGAATGGAAGGGACCTACAGTTTTTTGCCGACTCCGAACGGCGAGTTGAGAAGCTCAATCGTGACAAATGATACTCTTTGATGCTTGTCAGACATTCGAAAGAGGTGGGCACTGTGAAAAATGTTTAGGTGTTTGCGGCGGGATTCGAACCCAAGACCGCTGGCTCAGTAGTCCGACGCACTAACCACTTGCGCTACGGTGTCCACAATTTAAACAATTTATCAAAACAAATATTCTTCCCAAAATTAACTCCCAAAAGAATGAATACTTCACGTGTGATTAGTTGACAAATGGAAAACATATGGGAAGTTTGGATGTGGGGGGTGGAATTTTCTCTTCGCGTGGTTCTCACGATCCCCTGATTTGACCGCTCCCAGGTTCTTCATATGGTGGTACTTGAAGAAACCTTTATGCTCAAGAACAAAATTCTAAATAAAATTGCCTTAAATAACATCAACGTCGTCTGCCAATTTTTTATGAAAAATGTGCTTGAAATAGCCGTCCTTTGCGCCATGGCCAGAACCAGCTAATTGACCAACATCATATTCCATACATAATGTTAAAGACCATATATTCGATCAATAAAATATAAATATAAGTTAAAGAAACTCTCGGCCTGGAACATAGAAAGCACCTGTATATGAAGTTAACACTGGAAAATGAATTAATTCAGTGAAATTAAGGTGACAACATATTTAACAGGATAAAAGTTATCGTGCTAGTATTTTAACAAAGTACTATTCACTGAAGAAAAGGTACTGACATTACTAAATTTTTTCAGAATTGGAAATATTGAATAGGGGGTACAAACATGACGAGGGGAGTACGGGAGTACAGTGTTTGAGAGAGTAGTACGAATACTCCCTTAGTACTCACTTCGGCAGCCCTGCTCTCAACTAAATGCGAATCCACTCGAGCGATAAATATGTTAGTGCCAAAATGGCAGTTGTCAGGGTAGGGTGTGTTGTCTCTGCCAATATTCGCCAGAGTTACCGATGGGTGACTTGAAAACTTATCTTTGGTATAAAAACATGCTAAATAAATAATAAAATACACACGGACACGGTGAAATATATTATTATTTAATAGCGTTCTATAAGTTAAAACAACTTTAAGAATTCAGTATAATTTGGGTCAATTTAAGAAAAAAAAAAATCATGTGAATCAAAATAAAAGAAAAAAAATGTGGACTAAAAAATTAATTAATTTTAAAACTGGTCCCAGAGTATTATAATTGCTAAGGGGGTACAAAATTCACTATTTGCGAAATATAGTCACCACGGAACCAGACCGTAAAAAAGTTTCCATTTAGCCATAGGCCAAACCATAATAGACTTAGAATTATATTGAATGTTATGAATTAAAAATGAAAACAAGTCATATAAACTAAAAACTAACTAGTGAAATTTACCGCCTATCGGTAACCCTGTTTTTCACTCGGTTCCCCATCTCACGTAACTCTGTGTAAGAAAAAACAATGAAAACATTTGAAGCTGAGTGACTATTGGAGTCCATTTCATATAATATTGTGTATGCATATTGTGTTGTGATTGTGACATGTTCCCTTTACTCTTCACCCCTATTCATAACTAAGGGACGATCTAAATTCATTCATTATTTACATATCAATAGAAAAATGCGTTTGTGTTTACTTTCACATTTCGCATTTCATACCCAACCTTGTGGGTGAGACGAAATATTCCTTTTTGAGAGGGGAAGAAAACAGGTTTCTTCAATATAAAATGAAATAAATAGGATGAAATGTATTTATTGTGTGCGTGAAAACAAATATCCCGATTTCTGAAAGCGATTATTTAATTGATTTCAGAGCATTTTACTGTCATGCGTGTATATTCGTATATAGGCATAATTTGGCCAAATGACGATACATTATGTAAATACATAAGTACATAAAGTATGTGCATATACATATATGTACATATACATAATACATATATACATTATAATGCTACTGTTTAGTTTCTGAGCGTCTTCAATCATATTTGGTATAGAATGTAGCTTTTAATTATTATCTAATTTCAATAAAATTATAATGGAAATTATAGCAGAGAAGTAGGTATGCATACTTTTTGAAAAATATTTCTTTCCATGTCAACACCTGAGGTTTGTATGTACATACATACAAACATTACATATGTATGTATGTAGGTGCATTTGTTTACCAACAACCACCTTGCTCAGTTCCGGGAATAGCCAACGTCATCTTCAAAATGTTCCTCAAGCTGGGTTCATCAACATTCTTCTTCTTTCTTTAGGTGGCGCAACAGTTCGGGGCAATGGTTTTAAAGATCTCGGTAGGTATTTATGTAGTTTCGCCCGAAATTTAAACAAAGCATAGGTATAAACCACATGAGTAAATCATATTCAATGTTAGGCTTTGTGATGATAGTGTAAGGTATTTAAAGGTCATTGTGTCACTCTTTCCCTCTTTAACAGTCTTGTCACTCCTCCGCTCGAATATGCAAAATTTGGACACCTCACTGTAAGAATCACAATACTCTTATTGAAGCCGTCCAGCGAAGCTTCATTCGTTCTGCAATAAAAGAGCTTCTCTGTGACGACGCTTTTACCCTAGTTTCATATTTGAATGGAGTAAAACCTTGTCTCAAAGACAGTTTAATAAGGACATCAATGTTATGCATCAACTGATTTCAGGTCTGATAGACGCCCTGATATGCCTTCCTACTATACTTTGAAAATCTAACTTTCGGGGGGATCGCATTACCTTACTGCATGTGTCGCAACCGCAACAACAATTATAATAAAAAAAAAACTAGACTGTGTATGTGTACTATACTATACTTCATAAAACCAAAAATTGTTTTCAACCATCTTACATCTAAAAAATAAAAAATAAATATACGGCGTCTGCCAGTCCTACACAGAACCAAGCCTAGCTTTCTCGCAACCATTTGTGTGTGCGTGTTATTTTTTCCACCAATGGAAGGGACCTACAGTTTTTTGCCGACTCCGAACGGCGAGTTGAGAAGCTTCTCATGACAAATGATACTCTTTGATTGCTTGTCAGACATTCGAAAGAGGTGGCAACCGTGAAAAACTTTGTTAGGTGTTGGACCCGGGCTGGGAATTGAACCCGAGCAGTATGCGTAGTAGTCCAACGCACTAACCACCACGGCCACGGTCACCACATCTTACACATCTTACATCTAAACACCAATTTTATTCTATTCTCGTTCAAATATAATCAATAAACAATGTACCTACTTTGCATTTTTGGCACAGGACAGATCAACTAAAACACAAAATTCACCTTTTCACCAAATGCAGAAAAAGAAAAATATAACCTGCGCAATGATTATGATTTTTGTTTGGGCTTATTCACTGAATGTGTTTGTACACATACATACCTACACACATACAATTGGTTTTACTCATGGTTTCATTCAAATTTCTACCAAACCAGAAAAAAAAAACATAAATCCCTCATACTCGTAAGTTCGTAAATCGTAACACTCAAATCTTAATTTTTTTTTGGCTTTTTAGTTAACTCTCCTTGCTTTTGAGTGAACATCGAAAGGCAATGCTATAAATGCTAAGCAAGCATAACCGGTTTTACTTTATTCCCACTCAATATTTAATTTGTACTCAATTCTCTCAGAGCGTAATATTTTTTTCAATTTTTTGGGAGAAAAGTCGATGCGCCCTCTGGCTTGCCGAGTAACAAACAAAAAATCTTGCTTGATGATAGTACTATTAGTTTCATATACAATGGCCATGGCTGAAAAAAAAAACGCTGCCAGACGATTGAATTAGATATTACGACGATAATACATTTTCATAGATACCCATATATTTTGGTTATACCTCCACTCCCAAAATTTGCTGTCGGCTCTTGGTCTATAGTGAACGCAACTTTTTTTTGAAACCCGTCCTAAAGTTATTCCAAAAAGGGTTTTTGTAGGACCTTTAAAGGGGGAGTACAAAAGGTGTCAAATCTACAAGGATCAAATTCATTAAGACCTGCTAGATACAAGAAGTGAGCCAAGTCCTCTTAGAGAGGAATCGTAGCATTACTGTACCCTCCAATGATAGCACCGTCGAATTGGTCGGAGAAAGTCTCAAGACGGCTTAAGAAAGCGACAAGTTAAACAATACCTTCATCTCTTATTTATCCGTTATAGACAATATCGGAACTATGTATGCTTAACTATTTACTTTCGCCAACATATTCTTTAGAAGCTCACACAACTTTCATGTAAGTCTGGTCTGTCCCATAATGTTTTCTTATATTTTACTTAGGCCGGCATTCACCGACAGCTCATAAGTTAAGAGCCTCATAAACCAATTCACCAACCGCTGTTAGTGCGTATTTATGAGCGCTCATAAGACTTATGAGCAGTGCTGTCGTTTTGAAAAAAATAAAAAGTAGTACAAATGTTCTCTAAAGAGTAGTATATTCAGTGAAAGAGTAGTACATCAGACTAAATGCAGGCTAATGCTCGTTTTTGAATGGTTCTTGGACTATATTACATTAATACCAAGAAAACTGTAAATATGAGCACACTTTCCCGAGATAAGTGCGACCATTATCTAGAAAATTGAAATACGGACTTTGACTTTGATAAACACTAATCAATTGTGTATGGAATGAGTCCACTTTGGTTGCTCAAAGTTTAATACAATAGAAGTTATAATTAAATAACTGTTGGTACCTACTTCTCTGAAGGAATTTGTTTGGTTGATCACGCATCTTTGCCATTATACAGTGAAACCTGTCTAGTTGGCCACCTGGCTAAGTTGGCCAATATTTTACTGCACCAAGAAAATTCCATACAAATTTCATACAAATGTTCCAAAATACCTTTATATGTTGTCCACCTGCCTATCTTGGAACTTGTCAACAAATATTCATAGTTTTTCGCAACTCTCATATAAAGTAACCTGCGAAAGTTTCTATGTTCTGTTTATCTTGGATCTTGGCCGCAAATTCGAAAACTTTATGTCATCTTTCATATTAAATAACCTGCGAAAGTTCGCCAAGGGTAGTATGTACGGATTTTGTTCCATATTTTCTGTTAACCACTTAACAAAATGTCTAGACATAGCGGTAAAAATATGATGAAGTATGCACCACATTTTTGGTGGCAACGTGGTATAGTGGTAAGTGCGTTGGACTACTACGCAATGCTGCTCGGGTTTAACACCTATAAAGTTTTTTTCACGGTGCCACCTCTTTCGAATGTCTGACAAGCAATCAGAGTATCATTTGTCAATGAGCTTCTCAAATCGCCGTTCGGGGTCGGCAAAAAAAACTGTAGGTCCCTTCCATTCGTGCAAAAATATAACACGCACACACCCAGGGTCACCCGCGCCACCTAAAGTAAAGTATTTGGGTGATAATTATGTTCGGATTCCATTATTTTCAATATGTAATTTAAAACTAGACACTTTTCTTGCGATAGTATGAATAAAGTTCGAAATTAATACTGATGAATTCACTGTAAACGATGAAATAAAATAGATACACAATGAATTTAAAATAGTAGTACAAAAGTAGAAGGAGTAGTATGGGTAGTACAGCAACGCCGATAGTAGTACAATACTACTATAGTAGTACAAACGACAGCGCTGCTTATGAGTGGTCCCAACCACTCTTAAGTTACGAGCAATAATATCAGAGTTAAAATTTCTGGTTGGTATTCACCGACCACTAATAGGTTTTTGTCTATGCTGTCTATGCTACTTCGACTTTGAGAGATCTCAATTTTCGGATTTCCGAATGCGTTCTCTTTCGAACATTCGGAGTCAATGGCGCTCTTTTTCGAACATGTCAGTGACATTTGGCAGTGTAAATATGGGGATGATGTAACACAGCTGTAGATGGTGAAATTGATGTTGGTGGATTAATTTTTTTTTTTTGCAAATTTATTAGGAATTAAATAGTGGAATAAGGAACATGTTCACTAAATTCATTGTAACGTTATTTTCCTCGGCGGATGGAGACACATTTCTTTCTTTTATATCCATTTTAAAAATCAACAGAAATAATTTAAAGTTGAAATGGCAGCTGATTTCGAATTATTTCGAAGTTATCTAAGACATTAGCAGAGACAATAAGAATTGTCTCTGATATTATTGCTCGTAACTTAAGAGTGGTTGGGACCACTCATAAATCTTATAGCGGTTGGTGAATAGGTTTATGAGGCTCTTAACTTATGAGCTGTCGGTGAATGCCGGCCTAAGAATTAATAATGAAATTGTCTGCATTTGGTAATGTTTCTACACTTTCTATTTTATAATACATTATCTTGCATTGACATATTTATATATGGACTGCTAGTGAAATGTCATTTTCATACATCGTCTACGGACAATTTGGTTCCAACATAACTAGCGCCACATGTTTAGTAGGGACTGCAAAGTGAAATAATTATCCGCCATCAAGCTAATTTTACATAGAAACTTGGGCCATCTATTGAGTTACTGCGAAAATACATTAAATTTCAAATGGTTGTCGCATTGATACCAACAGATGCCACTACCAAATATTCAAAGAAAAACTTGAAAAATAGCGTTACTTTTCTTTAGTGACCCATAAACTGGATAGATATGGTAAATTTATTTCCAATTAATTTTTTCTGTTGATTAATATTTTGTTTTGTTGCCTTATCATGGAGTACAACTGCTCACAATTCATTAAAAAATTATTAAATCGCAAACCAACGGCTACGTGAATTCAAACGCAATGTAAGTTTCCACATTTCTCCGCTACGAAACGAGACGGCTAGTGCTTATGTTGGAACCAACGCGAAGTTGGGTACTAGCCATCTATGAATATAATATGTCAATGATATTATGCTTCTTATGATTATATTCTATAGCCGTCAATCGAATCAAAAATCAAAATATGGTATTATACGATATAAGATGAAAAACATTTTTTTTTTAAAACTCCCGCCCATTAGGAAACTATATTACCTACCATCAATATACATTTTTTTTTCTGAACACACTCATTTCATACGTGGCCGGTCGATTTGACACGAAATCCGAATACAATCGTCAAATTGTAATGTTGTTTTCGTTAAGCATTTTTAATTGACCGAACCACCGACAGCTAAATTATTCGTGTCAAAATTTCCATCTCAGCAAGTTCGTGAGTTGAAATTAATTAAAAAATAAATAATTCTTAAGATACAACGTTATCTATTTATTCAATAGAAATGTAAGTAAAAATAAAAATAAAACTTAGTGAAAACACAGTAATTAACTTAAAACTTGGGAATTAATTGATTTCTCTTCGACTTTGAGTTTTTGTCTTATGGGAAATAAAGTGCACAGAGATTCCCCTTTTATTTTGAATAAAATAGCTGGATATCTTAAAAAGCGAATTGGTTTCTTTAATCAGTTATGGCAATAAAGTAAGAGAAATCATTAGTTCAGGTTTTCACATGGGTTTGTTCAATAGAAGAACTATGG
This sequence comes from Brachyopa scutellaris, assembly GCA_949775065.1. Lineage (NCBI taxonomy): Eukaryota > Metazoa > Arthropoda > Insecta > Diptera > Syrphidae > Brachyopa > Brachyopa scutellaris. Next base: position 81,095,517 of record OX459112.1, on the reverse strand, counting down.
ATTTGCCACGATGGCAAAGTGAAAGGCGGGGTCAACACTTCTCATAATTGAATCCTTTATCTTTTCAGAAAATACTTCACCCAAACACCTAAAAAATGGATAAAGTTGTTAAATTCTGTGAACCTGGTCGTCTGTTTGCCAAAGACTCAATTAGGCTGGTGAAACGTTGCACAAAGCCAGATCGCAAAGAATTCCAAAAAATTGCCATTGCGACTGCTATTGGTTTCTGTATCATGGGATTCATTGGTTTCTTTGTGAAACTAATTCATATTCCAATTAACAACATCATCGTTGGATCATAAGATCTGCAAATCATATTCCTTCATCATGTATTCATTATGATTTAAAAGATACCTGTGTATTCTTGTTCTTTTCTTTTTTATATACATATTATATACTAGACATAATAAAAACTGTAAAATCAAGAAAATATGAAGGTAGCGCCTATATATATTTCTTAATAGCATATAAATCAGCATTGTCATTTAGAGGGGAGAAATTCGCTTTTGAGAATGTCTCCACTCTGTTTTATGGACATTAAATGTAATTTTAAATGATTATTTTTTGTGAAATAAAAAGTTTAATTCTAAAAAATGTTTGCATCTTCTTCGACAAAACTTAAGAACGAGTACCTATGTTTTACCTCGTGCCAAATTCCAGAAGCCTAGTCTGAAAAAGACCTTCAGTGTCGGTCAGTCCGAACTGTTTAGCTTCAGGATTTTGAAGAAGATGGCCATTAAAAATGTCTGTCTTTTGAACATAAACATCGGAATACCAGCTTTAAAACAAATAGAAATTTAAGTTGATTTTTTAACAACTTGACAAGAAGCTTAAACGATCCAAAGAATGTATTGGAACACACTATTCGTTGGTAGCTTTATTTTTTGGAGTGTAAGTAAGTCGACTTGGTCATTTTTAACTGGTGAGATAAATCTTTCTCGTATCCTGTCCCGAACAATAACATCCACTTCGGAATATGTAGTAGGAAAATAATCTATACTAACTAATCGTTAAAGTATAGTTAATCAAATTTTGTTGTTGGACTGTAGTCTGTTCTTCAAAAATTAAAACTCCTTTTAACTAAATCCCTTGAAAATGCAATTACATGCTTTATCTCTAAAAACTCATCAGCCTCAGCTATCAGAGAACTTTCAGTACCACCAACTGAGCAAAAATAAAATTTTTTGACATCCAAATCGGCAGATGTGCGAAAATTTACAAGTTTATCTGATAGAGAGTGGATATTTAGTTGAATTATTCGCATTTATTACTCGAAGTAATACTGTAAAGAAATTGGTAAAACATACGTTGTTCGTAAGTTAATTAATTTTTCTACAAATATATAAAAAAAGAATTTAAAATACATCTATTAGCAAACTATATGTGAAAAATTTGCAAGATAGCAAAAACAATATGGAGGAGGAAATGATTCTAAAGCAGCCTGCAGATCGTCGTTTAGCTGGAGACAACAATGATTTACCGCCAGGTCCTCCCGGCGCGGAAAATGATGATGAATACAATGATGCGAAGAGAGAAGGTAAAATACAAAACTGAATTTTTCTTTCTTAACCTCAAAATTTGTCTTGTTTTATGTGCATAGAAAAAAGCGTTGCCAAGGAGCCAACGAAGTCACGTAGGCGGTCACCCTCTGGCAGTCCTCCACCGTCTAAACGCAAATCACCATCTAGGGGACCGAGATCACCTCGTGGGCGTCGTACACCATCACCACGTCGTCGTTACGGCCGAAATCGGGATTATAGCCCAGATCGTCGTCGTTTTAATGATCGTGGACGCATGCGTCGCTCTCCAATGCGCCATCGTTCTCGAGATCGCATGGATCATAGGCGTAATGGACGTGACCGCTTTCGCGGAAGGCGTGATAGTCGCAGTCGTAGCCGTAGTAACAGTCCACCATCACGTCGTCGATGGTCACCGAAAAAGAAACCAAGTTCGCCACCGATTCCTCCTCCACCTGGAGGACAATATGGTGTCCCCGGACCGGCAATGTATACAGATGCGTACACTGCATACGCTCAATATGGTCCACCACAACAAGCTTACGGCCCAGGGGACTTTGTTGGTGCATCAGCCCCAGCGGCATTTGGAGCAGCGTACCCACCACCACCCACCTGGGGTGTTCCACCGGAAGGCTACCCACAACCCAACTGGGTACCACAACCGGACCAGTTGCCACCGCCCGTATTGCAGCCACCGCCGACAGTTGTGCCGCAGCAGACGACAGTGGTACAACCACCAGGTACGCAACAACCGCCACCCACCATCGGAGCAGACAAGAACGATGCTATTCCAACACACGAGGGTATGGCTTCTGAATCACTGATTTCACTCCATCCACATATAAAGTACTTAAGTGAGATTTCATTTGGCTTTACATTTTCTCTTAATATTTGTCACGTGACAGCTTTCTGAAGATGCACAGGGAGATAGAACATTTGTTTGGCATTCATAAAGAGCAGAGATTAATTGTGAATTTGTTTATTTGTTTTCAACAGCCGTTGCCCAGGAAGCAGAGAATCAACGCGACGAGCTGAAGAAACAGCGCACCAGCTATTTAAAGAAGACCGCCGCTCTCAAGAAAGAACTGAAAGTACTCAAGGAACAGCGTAAGGATTTGATTGGTGGAGACGGTTCGCACAGTCCCACCACGAAGGGATTTCTCGATGAAAACGAACGGCTACAGGTATGTTAATGAATGGTTAGCTTAGACATTAAACGAAAAAGGGATTTTGTTGAAGGGGTCGGTCAGTATCTTTTTTTTAATTCGACTTGCGTCGTGATTAAGTTAAAAATTAATGACTCCATTAGGTATTTTAGAGACTGGGCTTCGTTGTATTTAGTCTAAACGATGGCGATGAATAGGAATATCTCAATAGATGAAATTCTTTTACTGCCATTTAATATTTTAGTTTTTTTTTTTTTGTTATTACGACCTGTATTTTTTTGGTATCTTTGAAACACTTCCAGTCTATCGTTTTATCTCAAGTCTCTACAAACTTTTACAAAATTGCAAGCTTCCGAAAAATCTAGCAACAAAAATGACGTTTGTTGAAATATTAACACATGTAGATCAAGAATAAATAAATCACTTCGGCTTAACTTTGAGTTTGGGTTTGCATCGTATCAACTTACTATAGTCAAGTTCCACTTACGAATCCCTCCGATATCTCCGAGCGATCCATAAGTGGAACACGATTCCTCAACTGAGGAAAGGGAGATTTTTTTGCATTTGCTGAGACTATAATTTTTTGGATTCGTTTCCTCACTCTGTTGAAACCGAGCATGTGGTTATATTTGACATTTTATGAAAGGAATCCATAGCTCTAAATGCTGTGAAGTGAGAAAATTGCCATGTTTTTCATTTGCGCATTTTTAATTCAAGTAAATGAACATGAAAAACGAAGTTATTGAAGAAGAATACTTATTTTGACAGATACATTTCTCTGCGGAGAATGTTGTTCCACTTAATAGAAAAATCTCTGCTGAGGCAGCTGAGGAAAATCTCTGAGGGATTCGTAAGTGGAACTCGACTTATGACTAATCTAATAATGAAGCTTGACTTGTATAGTCAGTTATTTTAGTGACGGCATTTTTTCACAGATTTCCGGCAATCTGGAACGTTGGGCCATATATTCTTACAAAAAAAAAAATATAAAACCAATTTTATTGTTGGAATCCTTACTTCTAGCCCGTTCTGACTTGTTTTTCATATTATTGTTTTTTTGATTTACAATTACTCCCTGTTAAATGTTTTTCACGATATTTTCGGATGTGATCAACATTGTATAACTGCCGTTTCTACTACGTGGGCTGAAAAGTTCAGAGATTTTTAATGAAAGCAAGGGCTTTTAGTTTCCAGCCACTCTGCTGACTGCCTATTAGACTCAGGCGTATGGTAATGGACCCACGTTTCATCCATTGTCATAAGACGTCGAAAAAAGTCCGCTCGATTACGGTGCAACAACACCAAACAGGCCGTTGAATCATCAACTTCATCATCACTTTTCGATCACGCAAAACGATTCGATGGACTGCTTGACGATTCCTAGCTTTTTTGGTCTTCCAGAGCGAGGTGCGTTTTCGGTGCTTGTACGATCTATTTTAAATTCACTAAACCCACCGTTAAACTGTTGTTCTCGAAGAAGCAGATTTGGGATAACATTTCTGCAATTATTGCAATGATGGTTCGGTAGTTTTTCCCATCAAAAAACAATGTTTGATCAAGATGCGATACTCCTGTTTTTCTATTATTATTCTACGGCGAAAGTAGCGGCACTCAAATCGAATTGACGAAATGTCATGAAACTTCATAAATAAACTAGTGAGAGATGATCCTCTCGCAATGAGACCTATTAAAAAATCCCCAGACTTTTCAGCCCAAGTAGTATGTCATAGGGTCTCTGAAATAAATGTGTGTGGTTTCGTTTTTATTTTTTTAGAATGGAAGCCTAAAATCTAGTAACAATTACGGGTTTAGATTTTGTGCAGGCATTATCTCTTGTTATCGGGCTTACGCGAGAGCTTTGTGTTTTAGACAACGCAAACTTCCAGCGGTTTTTTTTTAAATTATTGCAATGTGAACAAATCCTAAATCCAAATGCGATGGTACTGTTTTTTGCAAAGGGAATCGCTGTAGTTGAAAATACTGGAGGAGAAAGCAAGTCTACCTTACCTACGTAGTCAAAAAAAAAAATATTTTTTGGCACCTAAAGTACAGTAGTCTCGATAGCGTGAACTAATTATTGCACAGGCTGTTCACGCTCACCAAACTGTTCACGTTATCCAATCGTATATACATATCGAGTAAATACACTTAGGCAATGATTTAGTTGATATCAATAGACATTTTATTTATTTTTTGTTGTTTACTTAAAAAACCTTAATACTAGTCTCTTTTTTTATTTATTAATGCTTTATTCGCAGTCTTTTCATGAGAAACTGATTCTTTTTTAGTTAAGAAGTTTATTAGCTGTTGGAATATCGACATTTTTAAATGAACGATATTTTTTTTTAGCTTTTCCTATAATCAACGGCCTAACTTTGTGAAGGACAGTACCGTTGGTAGATACTCGCTATTGGTGTGTTTTACCCGAACCACTTCAAAGATGTTGTCCTTGATTTGGGCACGAAAACACCAACTCTACAACTACTAAAACTCAACCTGTTTCACGGTATCAGAGGTTCACGCTACCCAGATAGCACTGTAAATTTCAATAAATCCTAATAAAAAGCATACTCTGGTGAAAAGAGTCAAACATTAATCTATTGATTACATGATGCTCAAATCCGAAGTGCTGCTGTGCCGCATGGCAGGTTCAACGAAATCAGGCCCACTGACAAGTTTAGATTTTAAGACTGGTAGAAGTTTTACTTGTGCTTTCTGCATACGAGTACACTCAACAATTTATTAGAGTTGATTCTTAACCGCAAAATGAAAAAAACAAAACCTTTCAACATTATTCCTTTAATTATTTCTATACGTATCTATTTTTTAGCATTAGGACTCTAGCAACCATAAATATATATTAAATATTTTTCACAGCATATCCAATTAATTGTGGTCTATTAAGACTAAGAAAAAAGCTAAAAAAAAATAAAAAAAAAAATACTGTATAATATTGCTAAGCGTAGTCGCAATCAAAGACCTTTCAACGGCGAAAATACCGCCAGTGGGCAAATTTTATATCTGCCCTCTGGGGGTCACTTCACATACACACATGCGACCTACAAACGTCAAGAGAGGAAAAGTGATTCTGAGATGCGATGACGAAAGACAAACGATGTTAGTTGCTTCAACCACACAGCATATTCAACTCAATTAAGCTAGAACTCTTTCATTGTACATTGTCAGCTAAAGAAACTGCCACATAGAGATGTTTACATTTTGATTTTATGTTGTCGATTCTTTAGTTGGCAATAATATTATCGTTCACAACAAATGAACAAAATGTATTTTAGCCTGTAATGTTGATAAAAAAAATGTTTGTATATTGTAAATTGTAATTGTTCTGTAAAACCATCACCCCCGGATGAGACGAATAAGGATTTTGCCCTCAACTGGTTGATGATGAAAACTACCCAGGCCTATAACATCTTCTACAGCGCGAGCAGCAGCGTGAGCCGCCGTTAACGGATGATCTTCTCACACACACGTTGTCGCACAAGCAAATGCAAATCACCTCTGTCCAAGCGTTCACAATAAATACAATTTCAATATAAAATTTTTCTTAAAAGAGCTGGCGTAAATTAATCGAAGATTTTTCTCCCATTTGTTTAGAGTCAAATACAGAAGAAACTGAGCACCATTGAGAATGTCATCGATATGCTGACTGGTATCATTGGAGAGGAGAATCTGTCCAAGGACGATGCAGTTGAATCGCCGAAAAAGCATTCCAAAAAGAAGCGAAACACTTCATCGTCGTCCTCATCGGATGATAGTTCATCATCTAATTCTTCATCAACAACGTCATCATCAACGAGCTCGGAATCGGAAGATAATAGCTCCCCGGAACGTTTGAAGACCAAGGCCATTGAAAGTATGAAACATAAAAGGGATATACAAGGAGGCAAAGGTGTGCTGAAGGAGAAGAAGGTCAAGGAGGAAAATAAAAAGTGAGTAAAGACATATTGTAAAATCAAACCTATCTTTAATCATCTGTGCTTCTTTTTAATCACAGGGTCGATGAGAAAAAAATTAATTACGTATTCTATGACCCAGAAATGCATTGGTGCAAGATCTGTGACGCATTTCCAAAAACAGCTAAGGATTATCTCACTCATTTGCACTCGAAAGAGCACTCGGAGAATGTGGAAACCATGGACACGCCATGGCATACCGCAATGATAACTGATGTAAGTAATCGTTCCGTTCAATCGGTTCTTTTCTAAACTCCAATCTTACAGGAATATCCATCATTTGAAGGAGTCCCAACAAAACGTACCCCAATACGTGGATTGACATTTTTTTCACCAGCAACTGCCTGGTATTGCCAACTTTGCTGTGTCTGGATGGGTGATTTGCATTGTGCTTCGATGCACTTAAAATCGAAGACTCATTCAAATAAATATAATGCAAGTCATACTGATTTCAAATGTATTAGAACAGTATAAATGATTTTTATTAACAATTTTAGGTATTCTTGGAGAAGAATCCCCATTTCGAAGTCGATTGGTTAGCTGACAGGCAAAAGGTACTAAATGAGAAGAAATTTGCACCACCACCGCCGCAGATAACATCGGTGTCGACAACAGGAGGAGCTTTAGATCAGAAAGATGGTAAAACTAAATCCAAACACGAAGACAAAGAGAAGGGTTCCAAGAAACGAAAGAAAAAGAGGTATGTTGAACCACACATTCGCAACCCGAGTGGAGGGGTTTTATCATGATTTGTACATTTATATCTCATTATAGCTCTGATAAAAAGGACAAGAAAAAGAAGAAGCGCTCTAAGAAACGCAAGAAGACCACAGTCTCTCCTTCATCTTCATCCAGTCATGATTCATCATCGGAAACTGAGGCGAAAGCAGTTAAAAAGAAGTTAACCGATGCATTTGTCCCCATTACTGCAACATCAACAGTAACAGTGGCGGCACCATCAATTCGAGTACAAATGCGAAATCTAAGAAAGGAGAAAGAACTCGAAATGGAGATGCAAGGACCAGCACCACCACCACCTAAAATCAGTGAACAATCAACGCAACAAGTCAGTGGGTCATCGCCTGATGAGAAAAATAAAAGGGACGACTTGATATCCCAATGGAACATAGTACAACCGGTGATCAGTGACAGTGAGAAGAAACTCTTGGAACAGCTGAAGGGGAAATTGAGAAATAAACCGCCGCCAAAGGAGAAGGACGAGAAGAAAAAGGAAGAGAAAATTGTCGTCGTCCCTCCGGTGGCGCCAGTTATCAAAGCAAATGAGAAGAAGGGTCCAACGGAAATTCGAGAAAGAGTTCGCAGCCCAATAAGGCGAGACGATGATCGTGGGGATAAGGACAAGGACAAGGAAGGGAGTGCCAATCGCCGCCGCAGTAGAAGTCGTCCGAATAGGATAACTAAAAGCCGAAGTCCCAGCAGAGGGAGGAGGGGAAGAAGAAGTCGAAGTCGTGGTGGCGGCATTCGTCGCAGCAGGAGTAGAGGCAGAAGGAGTCCCAGTCGGGGTAGATATTCACCAAGGGTCTATGGCAGGAGGCGCAGAAGTCGTTCACAGAGAAGAAGGTAATTAAGATTTTTTATCATATTTTTGTAGTACCATCTGTAGAAAAATCTTACATCTAATAAAAAATGAATCATTTCTTTCTTTCTAGAAGTCGATCTCATGGCCGATCACGTCGTCGTTTCTCATCTTCACGATCCAGATCACGTTCGAGTAGTCATCGTATCGAGAAACCAATCATACGGCAACCGGAATTCCGACCTAGAGTACCTGAAGTAACTAACGTCAAAAAGAGCAAACCTAAGACTAATGAAGAGAAGGAAGAACGCAAAAAATCTTCCTCGAAGAGCTCTTCCAATAGCGCTGGTCAATCAAATAAGAAACTTCCGTTCATTGGACGTATGCCAGTCTTTAAGAAACAGTCGCAAAACTCTGATAACCCTGAAAGAAAAGATGGAGAAGACGGTGATCCAGCAGCTGAAGTGAATTCAATGATGGGCCCAGCTCCACTTATGCCAGATTCATATGGCCACGCGGGCTATGAACCGTCGCTGATGTGCGAATATGACGATTTGATGCCAGATCCGGTACAGTTTGTAAGTTTAATGGGTGCTCCACCACCACCACCATCTCAACCGCCACCACAGCAGTATGCTGATGACGAAAAGGACATTCTGCCACCCGGTATCGATGAGACGGAGAGTGAATTCGTTCCAAAACCAATCAGTGATGCACCAATTCCACGCAAGGGACCTCTTCCCAAAGACTTCGAGGAAGCTCTGAATATAATATTCCCTGGCGAGAAAAAGCCTGACAATGAATCCGCGACAATCAAGTCCACTGGGGAGACGCAGATTATCACCGATGAACCAGTAATGCAACAGTCTGACCTAATTAAGGAAGGCATTCACATGATGACAGTCGAAGAGACATCACTTGTTGGTATGGACGAGGCATCACAGATGAGTATGAATGAGCCATTACAGTTTAATAAACCAACCTCTGCTGTGGCTACTCCATCGGCCAACAATAGCGGCGAGAATTCCATCGATGAATCTCCACCACCTATGGATCCAGTAGAAGAAGCTGTCGCAGCTTGTGTATCGGCTATACCGCCACCACCACCACCACCAGCAGAGAAGAAGGAGCAAAAGGAAGAGAAGTTGGACGATATGATTGGGAACATCGAGGAAAAACTAGTCGAACCAATAGAAAAACCTCTTTCCCCAAAAGAACTAGAAATAAATGACTTCGAACAAAACCTGGATGCAGTTGAACAACCACCACCATCGCCAACGGAGAGTGAGAAAACACGACGACAAGAAGAGCTGGATGACTTGGCAATGCTGGGCATCGATGCTGATGATATGGCAGCACAGTGCATTTAGATAAGTAAGACCACATGTTGAAGGGGAGGAGGGCCTTTTATCAAAGAAAGAATTTGCCAAATAAAAGCAAACGCAAAAACTGTTTAATTTGGGAACTTATTTTAATAAATGATTTGGATTTCTAAGAGAATCACGTTATGGATTTATTTGTTTGATTCTTTTTTTTACACATTTCATATTTTTTTGGACATGAGTTGTGTCTGCTGATCTTAGAATGGGTAGATTTTGATTGTTTTTCTAGAGACTTCTTCCAAGTTGTAGAGTATGAGTACGACACGCTCCTCTTGTTATGCACAACACCCAAGAGTAACGTCTACTTATTTTTGTTAACCCTAGAGGCTATTGATAAGCATAAGCATCCTTCGATCTAAGAAGCACTCTGTAGATGAACTCTTCCTTTCGCCGATGGGCATTCGTTGAGGCAACAAAATCAACTGTATAAATGTTCTAACAAAAATAAAACTTCACATTTCTCGAAATATCTTCTTTAATTAAACAAAATATATACTATAAATGCAACGAACACCCTCTTACTTAACAAAGATAACTTTAACCGTGTATAATGTGTACATATATGTTATATGCGATAACGTCTTACTATCCAGCAAATGCAGAAATTCCAGTAATCGCACGACCCAAGATCAAAGCATGTATATCATGAGTACCTTCATACGTGTTGACTGCTTCCAAATTCATCACATGTCGAATGATATGGTATTCGTCAGAAACACCATTACCACCAAGCATATCTCTCGCCACTCGGGCAATGTCCAACGCTTTGCCAGCATTGTTCCTTTTTATCAGCGAAATCATCTCGTTGGTATGCTGATGCTTTTCTTTAAGGCGGCCAACCTGCACGCATGCCAACAGGCCTAAGGAAATTTCCGTCGACATATCAGCCATTTTTTTTTGTATCAGTTGATTCGCCGCCAATGGTCGTTGGAACTGTTTCCTATCTAAAGTGTATTGCCTTGCAATTTCCAGGCACGATTCCGCTGCTCCCATTGCTCCCCAAGCAATACCATATCGTGCATTATTTAGGCAACTAAATGGACCGCCAAATCCAATAGCTTTGGGTAATATGTTCTCCTCTGGCACTGGAAGATCATCCATAAGCAACATTCCAGTCGCAGAAGCTCGAAGGGAGAATTTACCTTCAATTTTCGGCGTAGACAGTCCTTTTGGAGACTCTTCACGATCAACGATGTATCCATGCACTTTGTTATCGTCACCTTTTGCCCAGACAACTGCGATGTCTGCTAGAGGTGAGTTCGTGATCCAAGTCTTGCTTCCATTCATTATATAACACTTTGCCTGCTTGTCATATTTTGCACGAGTTTCCATTCCAGCAGGATCGCTTCCATGGTTTGGTTCTGTGAGACCAAAGCATCCAATCAACTCACCTTTGGCTAATTTGGGAAGGTATTTTTCTTTTTGTTGTTCACTGCCAAAATCGTAGATGGCTCCCATCACTAGTGAACTTTGAACACTCAAAGCTGATCGATAAGCCGAGTCAATACGTTCTACTTCTCGAGTCAGCAAACCATAGGCGACATTTGAGACTCCAACACATCCGTAGCCCTTAAGTGTGCAACCAAGGGCACCTAATTCACCCAGTTCGGTCATGATCTCCCTGTGAAAGAATTCATCACGATTTGCCATTGTCACACGGGGCAGCAATGACTTGGTACAGTACGCTCGAAATGTGTCTCGAATAGCGATCTCATCTTCGGTAAGCAAAGATTCAAGATCAAGAGGATCTTTCCAGTTGTACTCGGCCTTACTTGATGATTTCGATGAAAATGCTGCAGCAAATATTTTGCTGGTCTTTGGAATATGTCTTGTTATAGTTTGAATAAACATTTTTATAAATAGAAATGTGTATAAATTATCGCACTACTCCGAACTACTACAGCTAGTTGCATGTAATCAGTGAATGATGAAAATGATTATGCACATGAATTGTATCTGTATCTGAACATAACTCAGCAGCCAGCAAACATGTCAAAAATAAATTTCTTATCACCAAGATAAGATCCATTGGATTATTACCTCCAGCAAATAGCAACAAAACAAAGATGTGATAAGGTGAGTTCAGGCGGCAATGTAGCTGCAGTAGATCTTTTGCTTGTAGGTATATAGGTAAGGTGGGCTTAATTATCAGCTAAACTCGTAACTTGTGATGTAGCAGCAGGACAAAATTGCTATTCCCGGTGCATTTTATAAGATCGTTATAAGAAGTAAGCAACTATTAATAATATTGAAAACCCCGTTGGCACATTGAGTTCAGGTACACTTACACATGGAACAAAGATGGAGTCTGGATTCCAGCGGGAGCCTGTTTCTCGCTTTCTACTAAAAATGTTTGCTTTGGAATGGGCAGAACTTTCGGGGCAGGAATTGACCAAACTAATGTTTCCAGTACTATATACAAAGACATCGGAGTTTCTGTGTAAGTCTGAGGTCTGAACCGAAATACCTTGAGAATTGTGATCAACGTTATTAGTGGACAGTTTGTCATCAACAACATGAACCTTTTTGTCGAATCTAATCTGAAGATTAAAAAATAAAAAAATAAATATACGGCGTCAGCAGTCCTATACAGAACCAAGCCTAGCTTCTCGCAAGTCGCAACCATTCGTGTGTGCGCGCTATTTTTTCCACAAATAGAAGGGACCTACCATTGACATATTATATATGGACTGCTAGTAACCAACTTCGCGTTGGTTCCAACATAAGCACTAGCCCTCTTGTTTCGTAGCGGAGAATTGTGGAAACTTAGATTGTGTTTGAATTCACGAAAGCCGTTGGTTTGTGATTTAAGTATTTTTTTAATAAATTGTGAGAAGTTGTACTGCATTATAAAGCAAAAACATAAAGTATTAATCAACACAAAAAATGAATTCTAAATAAATTTACCATATTTATCTAGTTTATGGGTCAATAAAGAAAAGTAACGGCTATTTTCAAATTTTGTATCTAAATTTTGGTAGTGGCATCTGTTGGTACCAACGAGGCAACAGTTTAAAATTTAACGTATTTTCGTAGTAACTCGTATATACGGCAATAGATGGCCTCAGTTTCTACGTAAAATAAGTATGATGGCGGATTATTTTTTCACATTGCTGTCCCTACGAAACACGTGGCGCTAGTTATGTTGGAACCAAATTGTCCGCAGACGATGTATGAAAATGACATTTCACTAGCAGTCCATATATAATATGTCAATGGGACCTACAGTTTTCTGCCGACTCAGAACGGCGAGTTGAGAAGCTTCTCATGACAAATGATTACTCTTTGATTGCTTGTCAGACATTCGAAAGAGGTGGCAATCGTTGAAGAACTTTTTAGGTGTTGGACTCGGGCTGTGTTTGAACCCGAGCAGCATGCGTAGTAGTCCAACCAACTAACCACCAGCACCACGGCCACGGCCGCCATCTGAAGAAGGTTATGCCAGGAAAATTATAACATCTCTGCATTTCTAGAAACGGGTACACACTATCTAGCAAGAGCTTACACTAATCAAGCAACCACTCGACAGGAAATAACAACACGCTAAGCGTCAGATTATCTTCATATAATCAACTTTTCCTTTCTGTCGCTGAATTGAAGAAATTCATTTGATGTCTTCCTATTTCATTCAACAAACAACTTATTCAATCGGAAATGGATGGCATGGTGCAACAGATTTTGCACCCCACCATTTTCTATGTGTGGACATGAACTGTCACTTTGGTGGAAATTTCGGGGCCGCTTTCCAATAGATCAACATTCGGATTCAAACAATTTTTTTTTTATAGGCCCCAAATGACCCCTAAAACACATAAAAAATAAAATCAAAGTGAGGAAATAACAAATAAAGCGAAAAAAAAAATGTTTTCAAAATTCTAACCTCAAAATACTGAAAACTAACATTTTAATGAATGAAAGTGGTACTTTTATGAGAAAATATAGTGTATTTCACTATATATTTTTGCAAAGAATAAATAATGTAAGGTATGGACAAGACATCGACTGAAATCATTAAGAAGTGGCCGGGTCCTGTATGGCTGTTTCCTCAACTGGTGTTACTAAACAGTTGGATGCCTGGCGCCTTGCGCGCGATTAAAAAAAAAACTATGGACAGGACATCGACTGAAATCATTAAGAAGTGGCCGGGTCCTGTATGGCTGTTTCCTCAACTGGTTTACTAAACAGTTGGGTGGGTATGAGAGAGAATCTCAACGCCAAAAATAATAATAATAAAAGTGCATAATAGACCCGCTGAACGCATAAAAAACAGAAAGTAATGCATACTAGACGCACTGAACGCAAAAAAACAGCCTGTCAACTCATTTTTATGTCAAATATGTTGACATTTGTACGGTTTTTGTGCGGATTGTAAGGTTTTGTGAAAAATTAATTATTGTTTTAAACACATAAACAAATATTTCCTCACATTAATTTATATACAGAACATCTTAGAATAACGTATATTTACCAAAAATAATAACAAAAGGTGAAAATTCAGGTTGACCTATTGGAAAGCACAGCCGAAATTTCGTTGAAGTTTCACAAAATTTGACGTTCCTTCCGCTATCTTGTTTTTGTGCTTGCCAGATATGTCCGCTATGAATAATGTCTCCTGGAGACGCCCTGTAATACTTGCAGTGATAAATAGACCAGCTGAACGGGAATCCAACAAAATCCATGAACACCTCTTAAAAAGAAATGTCAAATAAACTGACATTTCTTTGCTATTGCTTTCGCAATTTTCCGATTTTCCAAAATTGTACACATCTTTCATCCGTCATCTAATCCAACAGTGTTCATTTCGCGGCCGCCATGTTTAGTAGCAGTAAAACTCAGTTTTGTGAGTATCACTAAAAACCATAAGCTTCGTCGTGTAATAGAACAAAAAAAAAAGAACGAGAAATTCCACCATATAAACCAAACAATTAAAAAAAATCGCACAGCAGAACCAAAACTGTGAAACGCGCGCGCACAAGAGACGACTGTGCCCAAGATAACGCTGCAGCAACCAGGAATGAGAAGTGCATTCGTCGTCGCCCAACATAGAATGAAAACTTTCAAGTGAACTACACTAATTTTCCGTTTTTCGTTAATTTTTCATTCGTTTTTCATTTTCCCACTGTAAAAAATTGAAAAATAGTTTGCATTTGGTTTCCATTCATTTCACTATTTCTCTAAAAGTTCCCTACAAATAAAAATAAAAGAAATAAAAATCCAACAAATCCGAAAATATACATCTACAATCAGTTTTTCAGCGCTTATCGTGTGTTATTTGTGAAAGTGTATCTTTATTCAGTTTAATTCATCTCCACTTTTGCTTCGGTGCTTCCAAAAAACGAGATTTTGTTAATAATTTATTCTAAAGAAAAGCAAAACACTTGCACACACTCTTCGACTCTCACTACAAACACCAATTGTACGATATGGCTGATTTCGATCTGAACGTGGACAGTCTAATCCAGCGTCTCCTTGAAAGTAAGTCCTTTTTAAGTCCAACTAGTAAAATGTAAACTTGCTTTTAATGATTCCATATAAGGATAAAAGTTGATTACTGCTTTTTTTTTTGTTATAATCGATTGAAATTTTCTTTTATTTGAGTTTACAAAGAAAAAAAAAAATGTGTGACATGCATGCGAGTGTGATTGATGTGAGGTGACGTTTGGTTTATTTTTACATCAACAACTGCATCTGTTTTTTTTTTTAATTTTAATTTGTTTCTTTCAATTTATACAAATTAATTTCAAATGTTTGTTGATCATTTTCATACGTCCATCAGTTACATAACATTGGGAATGCTTAAGAATTCAACTATATTTGGATTTTGTGTTTTGTGGCAAAATAAGAACGGTGTTTGTTGGAAGTGACTTTCTCTCATTTAGTTGCAAATTAATTTGTTTACACATGCAAAGTTTTGTTAATTTATTTGTTTTAATTTACCTTATTTTTTATGGCAAAATAAATGTGCACATTAAACAAAAATTATGTTTGTCCAATTAGAAATTTACACATGCTTTCGTTTTTGTGATGTCTACTTTGTAAAGGTCTTAAAAGGTTACAGACTTACAGAATTTAACATGCGCGAAAATAGGGCTAGACTAGATGGGGTATCAAATATGTACAATAACTGCCAAAACCTGTGTGACTGTCCCTACTGCAAGACTGTATATTTTGGCTATTTGGGCTATTTTGTCACCGTTTTATATTTCTGACTTTTCTTACCTTAACTAATTGCACATTCCTCATTGGAAGGTTAATAGTGATTGATTAGGGCAACGAAAAAAATTTCACGGAAACCTCTTTTCGGGTTGAATTAAAAGGCCTCACCATTCTATGTACACACATCTACATAGGTCTTACTTTACTTTAGGTGGAGCTACAGCTTGGGGTGAACCAAGGCCTGCTTCTCGCAACCATTTGTGTGTGCGTGTTATATTTTTGCACGAATGTAAGGGACCTTCAGTTTTCTGCCGGCTCCGAACGACGAGTTGAGAGACTCCATACGATTTATTATACTCTTTGAATGCTTGTCAGACATTCGAAAGAGGTGGCACCGTGAATAAACATTTAGGTGTCTTGCTGGGATTGAACCCGGGCAGCATTGCGTAGTAGTCTAACGCATTTACCACTACACCACGGTGCTCACACCTACAAGGTCAACATGCGCAAAAAAATAGGGCTGACATAGATTTGATATCAAAAACTGTCGAAACCTGTCGTCGAACCTTTCCTTTCCCCTCTCTTACCTCTTCGCCCCATCGCTTAACTCACTCGTATACTTAAATTCTTCGAAGGCATTTTAACGAAGCCTTAAGGTTTTGATGTTAGTCTCTTATTTTCCTTAGCCAACATGGTTTCCTGAAAGGCAGATCAACCATAACAAAACTCGTCAAATTCGTATACCTACTCTGCCTGTTCATCCTTAGAGAATGGGAACGAAGTTTTTAATAAGATATGTCATCAATTAATAGTTTTCTAATTAACTGCCCTGGGTTTTGAATCTCAGGTCTTTTTTTCGCCACCTCTGGTTTTCCACAAGGTAGCCATCTAGTTTCCCTTTTCTTCATCCTAACAACAAACGACCTTAAAAGGGTTATCAAAAGCTCCTCTCTCCCTCTATGCTGATGATACCAAATTTTTCACAGCCATTTCTTCACCCCATGACTCTAATCTCTTTCAACAAGACCTCGATAGTTTTTCTATTTAGTGCCTAAAAATTGCCTAGAGCTAAACATTGCCAAATGCCAATCTATAACCTAGTGTAAGATTAACCAGTCCTCTTCTCGACTTTATCTTCTCCACCATCAGCCTATATCAAGGAGGAGTTAAATTTCCGTTCGCATGTTGATGCGATAATCTTAAAAGCCAACCCATCACTTACTTACTTACTTAGTTGGCGCTACAGCTCGAGGTGAACCTGGGCCTGCTTCTCGCAACCATTTGTGTGTGCGTGTTATATTTTTGCACGAATGGAAGGGACCTACAGTTTTTTGCCGACTCCGAACGGCGAGTTGAGAAGCTCAATCGTGACAAATGATACTCTTTGATGCTTGTCAGACAATCGAAAGAGGTGGGCACTGTGAAAAACTTTTAGGTGTTTGCGGCGGGATTCGAACCCAAGACCGCTGGCTCAGTAGTCCGACGCACTAACCACTTGCGCTACGGTGCCCCATCACTTGGTTATGTCAAATGTTGGTCCAAGGAATTCTCTAACTCTTACATCGAATTCATGTGCAAATAATCGAGAGTATTCAATGTCATTGTCTTCCATTTGCTCTTCGAGGCCTATCCTGGTACGATCCTTTCAATTTGCCTCCGTATAAAGACCGCCTTCATCTCAACAACTTAAATATGCTTGAGGAACGCAGGAACGTAGCAGACTTTCACTTAATTCATCGTCTCCTCAGGTTCGATCGGCTGGCTGCGCACACCTCTCTCTACAACTCTATTTTTTCAATACTAATCTATCTACCGACCCACCGCACCTCTAACTAATTTCCCGTATGCTACGGAAACTGTTTTCAACTTCAACCGTGGCACTTACTTAGGCTTTAGGCGAGTTCGGAAACTCACCCTTTTGTTGTGTTAAATAATAGGCATCGAATACCTCCGTGATCAGGAGCACTGATCTAACGGATCACAATTCAAAGGCTTGTCATGCCTAAAAATAAGGACCGGAAACAAGTGCATCGGAGATGCAAAGACTGATTTACGAATAAGGACAGCAAACAAAATATGACAGAGTGCCCAACGCTCATACGGTTCCGAGAGAACGGAGCCACAAAATAATTAATTTTCTATCCCTGTCTGACTAGAGAGATAGAATTGCTCTAGAATCGATATGCAAATTCGTCAAACAAATTTCATTGCATTCGCTTGAGAAAAAAAAAAAAAAAAAACAAAACCATTACATTTATACAAATCGCAAACATGAGCATGCATTTTGAATTCTAATGCAGAAATGCAAAGTGAAAACAATAAAAACCCGTCATCTGTTCATCATTTCATATAAATCATTAAATTTCTCATCGCTCACTCAGGTGAAGTGGATTCGAAAAAAGCGCCAACAACAGGCAGAGATACGAGTAAGCCAAAGAAGCGATTGTCAAATTGTACCCTTCAATTGAATTGACAAACAAACAGACACATTGTCTGTCTGCTGCGCTCGACCAAATGCATTGCAATCACATCAACAACGTTGAGAATTCGATTTACCTAATCCAAGTGGGCGGAGAATTCGAATCCGAATCTGACTCTGAATCAGAACCTGGACCCAGCGCACTAGTGCAGAGGAATCCAGTAACGCCAGCGGTAGGTAATTTCCTAACCGATTCACGAGGCAATTAATTTATTATTAGCTCAGCCAGTGGCAGTTATATGTATGTACGTATGTATGTACTGCCAATTATGGCGAGATTGCTTCTAAGTAGCTTTCAAAGGTTTTTCCCCTCATGACAGAATCCAAATGTGTTAAGTACCGAGATCGACTGAGGGGGGGGGGCATCGACAGGATGGGAATAATTGAATTGGAAACCTGCACTCTTTATATGTTAAGCAAATGTATGGGGATTTATGTATGTATGTATATTGTTGGATGGTATACGAGTATAATGACAAGTCCACAAGTGAATGTCAATGATAACTTTGTGTTGTGATTACTTAACGCTTTCACTAACAGTGACGATGTTTATTATTGTTATTGTCGGTTGATAGGAAAGTTCACCGCAGCTGTATTGCAATGCGCTTAATTTCTTTATTACAACATACGCTGTAACTTACTGTTATTGTATTACTGTGTGATTATTTACATGTAAGGTTGTTTGGGTTTTAAGTATGAAAATTCAAAATGGTGTCATGGGTCGAAGAACTGGGCTATTTTTGCAGCGTTGTGGCTTCTCTCACCTTAACTGCTTGGACATTCCTCATTGGAAGGTTTTGTGAGTGACTGCTAAGGGCAGCGGGAGAAATGTCACGAAAATCTCATTGTTTCAGATCGAACTAAAAGGCCTTACGATTTTTTGTATAGGCATGTACATATGAATTAATATATTTACCGTAGTTTACCAGAACGTAAAGTGTTGACGAATATATAAAAGACTAGCTGTTGCCCGCTCGGTACTGCCCGCCGATTAAAACAGTCGCGTATGAAGCAATCACGACTGCTCTTTTATTTTTTAAACTTCAAAAACTCTTGAGATTTTGCTGCGGAAAATTTAGGAAACCACACAAGAAATATTTTTCTAACAAAGTCATATAAAGGGTGATTTTTTAGCTGGTTTGGTTTTGGCAACACTGGTTTTGACAGCTGACGTGTGTTTAGTACCTTGTGTCACTGTCAAACAGCTTCAGTTTGGTTTGCAATTTAACCATGGATCGTCTTACAAATGAACAACGCTTGCAAATTATTGAATTTTACTATCAAAATTCGTGCTCGGTTCGAAATGTTCATCGCGCGCTGCTTCCATTTTATGATCGGCATTCTCGACCTTCTGAGCAGTCTATTCGGAAGATTGTGACCAAATTTCGCACCAAATTTACTTTGTTGGACATTAAACCACCAACACGTTTACGTACTGTGCGTAGTGAAGAAAATATTGCGGCCGTATCAGCTAGTGTGACAGAAGACCGCGAAATGTCGATTCGGCGCCGTTCCCAGCAGTTAGGCCTTTGTTACAGCACTACGTGGAAAATTTTGCGGAAGGATTTGGGCGTAAATCCTTTTAAGATACAGCTGGTGCAAGAACTAAAGCCAGCCGACCTACCACAACGCCGAATTTTTGGTGAATGGGCTCTTGGAAAGCTGGCCGAGGATCCGCTTTTTTATCGAAAAATTGTGTTCAGCGATGAGGCTCATTTTTGGTTGAATGGGTACGTAAATAAGCAAAATTGCCGCATTTGGAGTGAAGATCAGCCAGAAGCATTGCAACAGCTACCAATGCATCCCGAAAAAGCCACTGTTTGGTGCGGTTTATGGGCCGGCGGCATTATTGGGCCATATTTCTTCAAAGATGATGCGAATCGCAGCGTTACTGTCAATGGTGAACGCTACCGAGCGATGATAACAAACTTTTTTTTGTCCGAAATGGAAGTTCTTGACTTGCATGATATGTGGTTTCAACAAGACGGTGCCACATGCCACACAGCACGCGAAACAATGGCGCAATTGCGAGGCGAGTTTGGTGAACAGTTAATTTCACGTTTCGGGCCGGTCAATTGGCCGCTTAGATCGTGCGATTTGACACCATTAGATTATTTTTTGTGGGGGTATGTCAAGGCTAATGTCTATAGGGACAAGCCCGCTTCGATTGACGCACTGGAAGCCAACATCCATGCATTCATTCGTGAGATACCGGCCGATATGTGTGAAAGAGTATGCCAAAATTGGACTCAGCGGATGGGCTACCTGAGACGCAGCCGCGGTCAACATTTGCATGAAATTATCTTTAAACATTAAATTGCAAGGTTCAAACTATCGATTCAAATAAATATTTCATTCATTTTTTCGAATTTTTTGTGTTTTTTTTTTTAAAAAAGTTCTAAACCTCTTAAAAAATCACCCTTTATGAAGCAACGAAAATAACACCCTTAATGATTTACCAAATCAAACTCCTCTCAAAAAAGATGGAACGAATCAGTTTTCACTCCAACCCACTTGTTAGATCTTTAACCGATCCTAATATTGTCCAAAGCCTAAATGATAACTATTACCTATCTCCATTAAATCTTGTAAATGAGAATTCTATGCCTCTATTGAGACCAAATGCAAGCAGGGCACTCTCCGTACCATTTTACGAAAAAGCATCTTCACTTAACCTAAGGGGATGATATTGATTTAAAAAAAAAAAAAAAATGTACATAAACCTTTGTTTAAAAGCATAAAGTTTAAAATATTCTTTGGATAGTATAAGAGATTTATACTCATCTCTAAGAATTTTTTTTATAATTTATGCTCCAAATGTTTGTACTTTGATAGTAATCCTCTTAGTTTTAATTTAGTTTTAAGTTCTAGTCATAAGTTAAGAATGCCTAAAAGAGCAGAGCTGATACTGTATGCCGGGAGCAAGCGTACACATTATAATAATTATAATAAAAATATTGAATTCAATGATTCAAATGTTAAAAACATTTAATATAGTATTGTGTAAGTCAGACATATCTTTAAGTCGACAGAAAATTAATTTTAGTTATAAGAAGAATAATGTGTTGATTTATATTTCATTTCTCAATAAAATTCAAATTCAAATTCAAATTTTCAAACTTCAATGTCCATATTAATTACAAGTAATATTTCAGATCGTAATCAATAGCAATTCAAGCACGAAATCAGTTTAAATGGCGCCATCTATCAACGACTGCGCAAACAATTATTGCGATCGCACCCTAAGTCAACATAATTGTGGATTGAATTCGTATTTTAAATGAGTTACGAGAACCCCCTGAATAGGGATACATAGATCCAAGACGTTTTTATTGTCGCCATGTCATTGCCAGATGCTCTCGAACTATCGAAAACCGTTAAAAATGTATAATTAAATTTATTATTTATTATGACTTAATGAGTTCTTTGTGGAAGAATGGAATGAAAAAGAGTATAGGTCTATTACTAGCGAAAAACAGATTATTGTTACAAAAGAAGAAAAATGTTTTCTTTTTAATGCAACATCATACGAGTGTCTGCCTCTTCTTGCAAACTCTTTAGTTCTGGAACTTCTTCACGAATAACAATACTATTTTCAGCCTCAAAAAGAAAACATTTTTCTTCATTTGTAACAATAATCTGTTTTTCGATAATAATAGAACTATACTATACAAGGAAAACGTCTTGGACTTATGTAGTTATATGCACAGAGTTGTATTCTATGTTTTAGGAAAGTTTTGTGCGGTTACTTCAATTATCCAAGTTCTGGTCCTATATTTTGTGAGGGCAGATAAACTAATTGTATTTTAACGTTTTTTGACACTTTGAGAGCGTTTGGCAAGGACTTGGCGACACGAAAAACGTCTTGGACTGTCATATTTGTATTCAGGTGGTTCTTTACTCTGCTTTTCAGAAAAAATTAAGTGGTTACCAAAATTATTCCAAATTGGTATTTTTTCGATATTTTGATTGCGTCTGGCAATGTTTTGGCGACAAGAAAAACGTCTTGGACCGTTACATTTGTACTGAGGGTGTCCGGAGCTATGTTGTAACAGAAAATTGTGTGGTTACCTAAACTATTCAAAATGGGGAATTTTTCCGAACTTTGAGAGCGTTTGGCAAGGACATGGCGACAAGAAAAACGTCTTGGATCTATGTATCCCTGTTCAGGGGGTTCTATACTGTTATTTAGTACTAAAGTCAAGTGGTTACCCTTATTATTCCGTGTTTGGAAAAAAGTGAATTTTTGATGCACTGTCACTCTCTTTAGCTGCCACCATATGCTGCCAGACGGTTGGATTTGAGATCTCTTTCATCGAGACTGCAGATTAATATGCATGTCGTTTGGTTACCTTTCACAACCAAAAATTACTGCGGGCTCTTAGACTATTACGTATAAATTAATTTAAAAAACGCCCTATACTCCGCACAGGATGTTAAAGAACATGTATACGAAGTTTAACTTCATTTTGTCAATAAGTTTTCAAGTTTATCTCCATAGAAGTTTGACAGTTAAAAGCGTGGCATTAAGATTTATATAAGGTCTGTTTGGTAACTGGAATTCGTGAGAATTCGTATGTGTTAACGGTTGCATCTGTTCAAAGGAAATCTGTTTCATAACTGGTGGTGATACAGTGCTGTCCCAAGATCTCTATTCTTCTGCCAGCAAGTGACAGGCATTGACACAGTAAGTATGCCGCTGTCTCAGCTTCCTCCAGGCATAGATTACAGGTATAATCTTCTCTAAGGTTATAAGAATACCCGAAGCCTCTAGCTCATGATTAGAACAGGTTTATTGTCACTCTAGACTGTCTACATTGTTCCACGATTGACCATCCTCCCATATGTTCCGTCGTGATCCATTTGTTGATCAGGTTCTCTACCATTCCGAGCACACTTCGAGGTTGACACCCGTTTTTCAAGAGAGTCCTCCTTTGTGTTGTTCTTGATGTTGTGTGTCCTGTTACTGAAAGCGGAGTTGTTTTGGCATAAAAAAATGTAAATACATACATATGTATAACAAATGTAAGAAACGCTTCTTCTCTCTTTGGGTGGCGCCACAGTTCGGGATGAATCAGGTCCTGCTTCTCGCAACCTTTTATGTGTGTGTGCTATATTTTTGCACGAATGGAAGAGACCTACAGTTTTTTGCAGACTCCGAACGACGAGTTGAGAAACTCCACATGACTTATGATACTCTTTGAATGCTTGTCAGACATTCGAAAGAGGTGGCAGTGGCACCGTGAATAAACGTTTAGGTGTATAGATGGGATTGAACCCGGGCAGCATTGTGTATTAATCCAAGGCACTTACCACTGCACCACGGTGCTCACGCAACGCTTACACAAAGTTATAAATGTAACATCGTCTCGCCGCGCGATCTTTTTAATTTTGCGCAATCCTCTGCGTTGCGAGAATACGAGTATAAAGCTATTGTGTACTGCCTCATACATATTCTTTGTTTGAAATCAATTTGATAACTCGCGTTAAACTCGCGGGGTTCGGAATCAGGCAGCAGTTTAATTTATTGTCCCGCCATTAGTACTGTCAGAGCATTAATTGAACTTCGCAATTTTTCAAGTTTACGTGATATATGCTATCAAGTTTCCAGATATACCTACACATATGTAGTCGCGTGCAATAAATGATGATGTCATAACATGGAATTAAAGAATGCATACATATATGTTTATATTTTTTCACTATCTCACTTTTAGTAAGCCCATTTAAAATGATAAGAATTGATAAAAACCACCGAACACTACCAGCAAATGTGTTCTTTAAACTAGAGGAAAAGAACAATTAAAAAAAAAAACAGATTTAAGATTTACTCGCCCGAAATTTAGTGTGATTGAATTGTTCTTTAATCTTATCGGGATGATTTACAAGAAGCAATTACTGTGAGAAAAATATAAATTATTATGTACCTACATTTAAATACGTGTGCAGAAATTGATTGTGATAGGATTGGAATGTGATATTTTGATATATCTTTTTTCCGGGTGTTTTAATGTCGTAATTGGTTGCTCGTGAAGTACATAAAATTGATATAACACCCATAAAGACAAATATGAAGATTGTTCATATCTTTTTTAAGCGTTGTTTGTGTTATCAATTCAATATAAATCCTTTTCGGAAACGTCAAAATAAAATCAAATGTTAAAAGCAAAGCAAAAATATAGATTGGCAGCACCGTCAAAAGTCAAAGAAACTCTATTTAAGTTTACTTATGTATGTCAAAATACATATGTTCTAAACACTTGTCATGTGAGAACTTTCGAATGAAATAAACACACCTCAACAAAAACTTCCATGTTCTAGTTATGTTTCTAGATTTTATCGAGGCCGTTGAAAAACTGACCCATGAGAAAATCATTGCGAGTCTCAATGAAATTGGCATGAGAGGGATATTAGCGAAGTGGATTGAAAATTACCTCACGGAAAGAACAATAAAGGTAAAAGTAAGTAACATAGTTTGCCAAAATATAAAGAGAGTTTATATGGTGTACCACAAGATTCAAAGCTAGGACCAATCCTTTTTACTTAGCAATGGAAGAGACTTAGCAATTATTGTCAAGCAAAAGTGCATTGATACTGCAGTAGAAATGGTGCAGAATGAATTTGATAAAATATTAAGATGGTGGCACGACCAAGGACTCGTCATAAATGCTGTTAAAACAAAGATGTTGCACGTACGCCTGCCACGACAGACCGAAGTTCCTATCAGCATATTCCACCAAAACGAAGACTGCCCAACGATGGGAAAAAGTGATATTATTGAAGTGGTCAAAAAAATTAAGTAACTGGGAATCATTATTGATGATCACTTCAAATAAAGTACGTATGCAACGAAAGAGTGCTGTATTTGCGATGGTGTATCTCAACAGATATACTAGTCCTGAAATCCAAGAATAGGTGTACCTCTCACTAGCTGAATCCCGCAAAAGATACCGGATACCATCTAGATAAGATATCAGATCTTCAGCATCGAGTGTTTAAAATACATAGTTATTACTTTTAAGCTGACCAATGATACCAGCTATAGCGGTTCCGCACGGGACTAGAAAATCACTTCGTTATGTAGAACATTCGTTATACAGAAATTAGGAATTTTTGTTTTATCAACTTCATTAATAGTAATCAGTAATTTTAGTTTCTTCTAATACATTTACGGTCGATTTCTTGACAGAGTACTAGCCCTAATACTGATGTTTAGACCAAATGCTAGTACTCAAATCGGTACTTAGTCATTTCTTCACCAGGTACTAACTGCCTAGCTCCCTGAATTTTGTACCAAGTACTAGCTAATACTCGGTACTAGCTGGACCCTCAAAATTGCGGGACTAGTTAGTTAATACCAGAAAAAAGTCAATTTAATTTCTTCACAACAAAAATAGTACTCGATTTTGATCCTCTCCTCTCCTCCTTTTGAGCCTCTACCATGTGTCACAACGGAGTACAGTAAATAATTGGGACGATGTGGATTTTTTTCGGCGTTTTCGGTTGTCGAAAACTACATTTCACTCAGTTTTCTCCAGTTGCAATTGGACGAATTGCAGCACCCACAACCACGTTAAGAAAAAGGAATTCTATGTTATTTCATTTGTAGGTATTCATTTGTTTCATTTCCACCTTAACAAATTCGAGTGAAATCCAAAAGAAATTAATTTTTGGATTAAAACATCATGTTGTACACGATCGAACGCTTTGGAAAAATCTCTGAAAATAGTATCGACTTGACCACGGTTTTCCATACTTTGAAGACAAAAATTACTAAAAATTGGTAAATTAGTGGTGGTCGATCTTCCACCTATAAAGCCATGTTGAAATACTGATATGTGATTTCGTACCATTGAGTAGATGTATTTCTTGACAACAGCTTCAAAAACTTTCTGTATAAACTGCAGCTTCGCTATAGGCCTATAATTCTCAACCATTTGTTTGGAACCAGTCTTCAAGAATACACCCTTTTTTAGAGATAAATTAAATATCTTTTGAAGTGGCTTTACCAAGCAAAATCGTTTTTTTTTTTTTAAGAAATAATGGAGGAACCTTATCGGGGGCACGCTTTCTTCAAGACTAGAGAGCTCTAAAAGAATGTCCTTCTCCGATAGACTTAAGGAACCCAAATCAAAATGAGGCTCCTCATTGCATGGAGAGTAATATATGGTCGATTCAGCAACAAAATTTGGCTGGAAAAATGAAGCAAACATATTACAAATTTCAGTCAAGTCGGTACTAGCGGATCCCTTGAATTTCATTGTGCAGGGTATGCCAAGTGACTTCTTTTTTCTTGCACCGGTACATTCCGTACATGGCCTTTTTTAAATTGCACAAGCGTTTATTGAACCAAACTGGCTTTGTTAAATTTTGTATCCTGGGAGTATCTAGATATAAATCTAGAGAGCACAACAGCAATTATACTCAGTTTAGAACAAAATAATAAAAAAAAATGACAGAAAACAGCCGAAATTATATAAAAATTTAATTTCAGAAGTCAAAATAGTATAAAAATCGATTTTATACCAGTTTAGACGTATGAGGTTGCTAATTCGCCTGCGTGAACCTAGTACCGGTACTAGCAACGTGAAGAAATGCACGAGTACTAGCTTTTCGTTGATACCGAGTACTAGAGATAGCTCTAGAGCTAGCTGGTTTGGGTATAAGACAGACTTAGTACTAATGTGAAGAAATCGGCCGTTAGAGATTCAAACACATTAGTCGGTACGTTACTCCTCATCACCAGAAAGGTTCGAAATACGTCAATTGATGAAGAAATTCGTCCCAATGTAGGTAACACTTTATCAGTAACTTTTATCCGCCAATTCTTCCTGATCGTTCGCTGCGATATTCTCAATTTGTTCACTGAACACAGGCAACTGCTGCCAAAATTGATGCTGATGGGACTTTTGGAGAATCCCCTAATTATGTCTTACTTTTTTCTCGGTACAAAGTTTTATTAATGTGCGAAACAGAAAATTATTTGAAAAATTCGTTATACGTAGACAAAAACGCATGAGAGTTCGATTTTCAGCTACAAAATTTGTTCGTTGCAGAGAAAAATTCGCTGTATGTCTGTCAAAACAGACTAAAAGTAGAACGAAAAAGCTGTGTACTTTAAACAAATTCGTAATAGAGAAAGCTTCGCTGTATAGAAGTTCGTTATAGGGAAGTTCGACTGTACAAGAATCACTGACTCAATTGAACAAATGTAAATTAATCTTAAATGCTTTCTTAACCACTAAACTGTAAAAACTGTAAGCATGTAATATGCAACACACTGCAGATAAGCAATAGGCTTCGCGGGTAAATCGTATAATTATAACGTTTTATGAGAAATAAAAAAAAATGTAAAACTAAAAAAAAAAGTTTGTATTCGATATTCATAAATACAGACCTTAAGCGGCCCCTAGACGCTCAATATTATTGTGCAATAATAAATATTGTGCAATATTATTGATCGTCTGTAGATAATATTGCAAGGTTGTACAATATATTGCGCAAAATCAAAATCGGTTTGATATTTACTGTGCAATATTTGAGGCGATGCAGTTTCTCAAAAATTAAGAGGAACCGTGCACGTCTCAAAACAGTATCCGAACAATAGAGGAAGGAGGATACCACTCTTTCATCCATCTGTGCTTTTTCTTTGTGTTATGCACTCGGCCAGTTCATTGCCACACAACAAACTTCAGTATCACTCAACATGTTTTCTATACAAATATCAGCCGACTACTAAATTATTGGAAACAATATTGTATCGTCTAGGGCACAAAGCAAATAATATTGCACAATAATATTGTGCGTCTAGGGGCCGCTTTAGAGCAATGTTTTAGTGTCAATTAATAATGACGCCAGCAATTGCATATGTTACACACTTGGAATTCCTGCCATTCAATGAAAATGACATTTACAAACATCTGTTCGAAAAAGAAGTTGCATTATTGAACACGCTGCTAATGCCGTTAAGCTCTGATAATGTTTTTTTAAACAAAGTGAGGCAAATCCGCTCCGAAAGCAACAGCAGACCTACTATAGTGTAACCGTTGCCACGAGGCATTATATCAAAACGTGTAATTGAAGGAGATGGCCATACATTAAAGCCTGTCATTTTCCTCATAGCTTTAAGATGAACTTAACTGTATTATCCTAGTTGAATATAAAACTGTATCCTGAAGTCCTAATAAATATGAATTCAATTCAAAGTGAAGCAACTGAAACCTAGACGCAGATAAAGTTTCCCGAACCTCCCGAATGCTAAGCTGGTAAACTGATCTTAAGCCAGGTAGATCTAAGTTCGGTTTTGAGTTGACCGTTCCTCAACCTGCCTCATGTCCGTTGAAAAATGACTGCTGATTACAATCGGATTTTTTGAAGCGATATTGTTCTGTATCGTCATGCCTAACGCCCTAACCCCTTTCGTCATCTCTCACTGTAAATAATTCAGAAATGTGTTTATAATCCAAATCACACAAAATCACAGCTGTCACATTGTGACGACATTTGAAAAACCACTAATAAATTTACGACATGCATACTTTTCCTAATAAAATGTATACAAAAAATACAGTTTTAACTGTGAACTGTCACAACGGTAGCTGATAACGCTATATTTATTACAAACAATGTTTGATTTTGCATCCATATTTGGTATTCGTTTAGACGTCACTCGATGGTAATTCCTTTCCTTTTATGGTTTTGCAGTGCTACAATAGGGAACCAGGGTTATAATCATATGTGGTCACTCTAGACTTGTGGGTGTACGACAATTGACTCCTGAAATACCCAATGTGGATTATATCACTGCTCTTCGTTCCTTCTGCCACCTTCTGCCATTTGTCACGAGTAGCTTCTCAACTCGCCGTCCGGAGTCGGCAAAAAACTGTATGTCCCTTCCATTCGTGCAAAAATATAACACGCACACACAAATTGTTGCGAGAAGCAGGGCCAGATTCCACCTAAAGAACGAAGAAAGATCTAATCTTTCGGGAGGCTCAGTCTCGACTTCAGTCGAACATTCTTATTCCCAAAGTCGTATTCTGCGAACATACTCGCATGTCTAATTGCCTTCTGTCAAAAGCAAAGCATCGCATTCGACTCATGAAATTGTTGGTATTCCCAATCTCGTATTTTGCTCGTATCTATGGCTTATTATAGTCGAGAGCTCATTTGACTACGGGTGGTTGCTATTTTTATTAAAAAAAATGGAAAAAAACAAATGTAAGTAGACAAATGGATAATTTTACATTTGAAAATGTGTTTTTTGTATTTATTCCGAACTAATAAATATTTATTAAAGATTTTTATGAACTATTTTATGTCTACATATATTTTCCAGAAAGTGAAGAATCGTGGCCAAATGGAGTATATCCTGAATCGCCTGAAATGTACGCATTGACTGATTCATTTATTTTGTTGCTTTTATATGAATTTATAGTATACACGTATTTGTTTCTCCTTCCCTAGATCGTTGTTCCAGGAACGGCTTTTTGCGTCCAATTCGTCCATATGAACGATCCAGGACGTCTTGCAATACGTCTCCGCACTTGGACTAGTTTAATCCAAAACTAGTTTTAATGCTTCTTTAGAAAGCTGAAATATTTTTTTTAAAGTTTAAGTATTAAAAAAGCATGTCACAACACTTGCACTTTAGTTATTCAAAACATATATTAGGAATTCAGTAGCTCTAATGAATTGAAACTATCAAGAATTATTCTGCGAGCCGATGACAAATTGTCAAATTATCCGCGATGTCCTCTTTTTCACTGTCGAAAATTAAATCCACTGAATTCATAGTTTATAATTCATTTAAATACAAAATTATCGTTTAAAAAGAAACCAAACACTTCAGGAAATTTTCTTTATTGAAATTTCATGCTTGACACTTGGTATTTTACATTTCAAATATGCGTTGGAATGCATTCCATGCCATGGGTTGTCGTATACATCGCATTCGACTTCAAGAATACCTATTTGAATGCGATTCGACTCTCAATACGACTATGAATACGGGTCGAAGTACGACATTGGTAATTAGGGTGAGTATTTGCGGCATCTAAGATCTGTATTTGGATGAAATTTTTTCTTTTCGATGATTGCTATTATCTGGCGTTTAAACTAATGTTTAATTTTCTTCATCGAAATCTACGCTACGTATCTAGTATCTAGGTACATATATATATATTATATGTATGTATGAGCATGAACGTTGTTTCTGCTTCAAATATTCCTCAACTTCCTGAGTTAAATTCATCATTTTATGTTACGTAAACCGTTCTCACTTTAGTGGTTCATCGTTCTAGCACTATTTCCATCGTTTCGACAATTCGAAACAAGGATATTTTTAGATTTATGTTTTCACATAAAAACAACAAAGAAATGGCAGTATACCCACATATGTACATATCTAAGAAGAAAAAGTAAAATCAACAATGTTTTAAGAAATAAACATTTCATGGAAAATAATGGGCAATTATCGTTAGTAAGTTAAATCACTCCAGGGGTGGTATGGAGGCCATTCGAAACGATAAGTATGTATTTGTCATTTACTCGTATTTAAAAACCGACATGGTTCCTTCTAATGCTTAAAATGGCTTTAGGTGTGCTACAAATTTATAAGCCAGATATGTATTTAGGCAGTCATCGATCTGTTTGTGCGAACCACTGGGCGTAGATTTTGTTAATGCAAGGCCGAGCAGTGATTGCTCAGTGACGTATGTAAATCGATTAAGAATCGGGTATCGCAAGGATAGCAATCTTTTGTCCTTAAAATGAAGGCAACGTCCTTTTGTTTGCATTGAATTGGAATAAAAACATCGTTGTCTGATTTCTAGTATGTGACACCATATTAGTTGTTCATTGATTTAGTGTGTATCTGTCAATTCTGTTTGCGATTGACATGTGTAAAAAACGGTCGATTACAATTCAGTTTCTTTCAGCTGTGCTTTTGTGCAGCTACTCCAAAGATTGCTCAAGACGACGCGGCGTCTAACGTGCTAAGGAAATTAAGAGCGAAACCATTACAAGCTCTGCGGAGGATAATTAATTGTTTATCGTCATTAAAACATTCGTTGCCGGATCCAAATTGTGTTTATTCATTATCTTATAATAGCCGTGTTTTTTTTCCACGCGTATTTTGCATGTAAAATACAACAAAAATAAAATAAGCGGGGATAGTATCTCTGTTTAGCTAAGCGGATATAAAAACAGTGATACCAAATCCAAAGTTCTACTTTTGCGATGAATTCCTATGAAAAAATTCATTCATTCAACCGAAGACACAAACGTAAAAAAAACACCCGAAAGCAATTCTTGCATCTCTTATTTAATATTTTGCCGACGATTTGTTAAGTCAATAAGCAATAAATTGATCATTTAAGAAAATAAATGATTTATTTTATAGGAACTAAATAACATTATATTAGAATGGGCATTGCCTGAGTTTACCATCTTTATAATTTTCTTCTTCAAATTAATTTTTTTTTTTCGATTTTGTCAACAACTGACAGCGTCAATTGTCATAATCTGTCATAAATATGTCTGTGCTGCCAATTTTAAGTG
The DNA here is from genome assembly GCA_949775065.1 of Brachyopa scutellaris. Taxonomy (NCBI): domain Eukaryota; kingdom Metazoa; phylum Arthropoda; class Insecta; order Diptera; family Syrphidae; genus Brachyopa; species Brachyopa scutellaris. The sequence continues at coordinate 81,063,749 of OX459112.1, read as the reverse complement.
ATGAATTCTTTAAGCGGTCATATGCGTTTTATTGGGCACTTTGATATACGCGTGCAAAAAAACACGGCCAATGAATCGATTTCAATTTTATCGAATTCACAAAGAAACAGAACTGCGGATTATCAGTGCCAGTTGCAGCTTCCAGGGTGTGGCTCATCGCTCATGCATGGCATTACGTTCTACAATTTAACTGACCTATAGCTATACTTAAAGTGAGTAGTTATTCTAGTAAAGCCAGTTTAAATTTCAAATCATTATGACTAATAAGCAATTACATATATTTTTTATGGTTCAACTAAATTTAGAGTTTGTCATCTTAGTTGTAGGAAATTTGTGAAAAACTTCATATTATGTTAAATTAAACTTCAAATATGCGTTTGCTTGTTTAATGCTTTAATCTCCCTATATGAACAGCCTTGTTCGTTCATACATATTCGTATATAACAAAAAAAAAAAAAAACAGCTAAAAGGCGTCGTATGGTAAATTCGACCTTTACTACCGGTTAGTCTTTGGTTCATTCTCCATATCGTATCTTTATTTGAATTTGTTTGGTCACAGTTTCCACTGGAAGAAATTTGAAAATGTCACTAACGTCCGTATTATTCGCAATTTTAAACCATGGTTTAATAATTTTAGATTCCGTTTTATTCACTCGGTTTAAAAATGTTAAACTTAATTTTTTAAACCTGTTAACCGATAAACCAATTCGATTATAAACCTAACTTCGGGGGCTGGCTAACGGGGGCTTAAATCAGTTTCCGTAATATTCACTCGCTTTCAATCTAATTTTAACCAGTGTGGTTAATTAAAGCGGAATTTGTTGCAATTCAAGTACAATTTGTTGAATTGGAGGTTTTTTTTTTTTAAATTTTATTTGATTGTGTGTTTTCCGTCTGTTGTGTTATTAATTCACTCATTCACTATCATGCATTCAGAAATGGATTTTTTACGTGAAATTGATGATCTGATTATGTCCTCTTCGTCGTCATGGGAGGACTTTGTACGATGTCCTTACCGCACCTAACTTACAGACACGTCGAGACGACGTAGATTTTCGGAAATACTTTCGGCTTCGCAAAGAAGCGTTTTGGAGTCTGCACGGCAAGGTTTGAAATCACATCGATGGCGATTGGCGCCGATTATATTGACATTTCCCAGCCAACAATGGGCAATATACACTACAATCCCATCGTTCGAATCCCGTAAGCCGAGTATGAGCGTTTCACCAAGGCGGGAGCATCTGCGACGTCGGCTGATTTCCACCGATGCATCGGCACTATCGATTGCACCCATGTTCGAATCAGTTCCCCTGGTGGAGAAATTAGCGAAGCGTTCCGAAATCAGCACGGATTTTTCTCCAGACAATATCCGATGCCAATTTGCGGATACAGAACGTCATCGTCGTTCGCTGGCCGGACTCGACACATTACTCCACTGTATTCAGAAATATCAATATCAATTCGAAGCTGGTGAATCTGAGGAAAATGTGATTGTTGGCGATGGCGGTTACGGCTGCACATTTTACTTAGATCGAAATGTTCGCTGTCACCGTGAAGCTGTGCAATTGAGTGATGCTGAAAAGGAGTATCAGCGAGCGATAGGTACTACTGACCACTCACATCTGCATCGACGTGGACGATTTACCTTTGCCAGAAAACTTTGTCGACCAAGATACCGTGGAAGCAACATTACCGGTACTACCACCACCACTACCACCACTGGTACTCATCCATTAAAATTTACTCCAGCAAAGCTCGTGCCTTCTTCGTTTTTGGAGCCGCCTTTATAAAGAATTTCACAGCGGTTATTGGAGTAGGTGTTCATCAGTTCGTGAAAAAGTTGAATATAAATTGCATTTGCGGTTGTCTCTTTTCAGGTCTTGGAGAGATTGATGTTAATTGCATCCAGAGGGAGAAGCCTTCACAACAGGACCGAGTCCAATGTTATTATCAAAATTCAATGCATTGTAAAGGGCTGACGATATGTACGGTGTTTTGTTCCTTTTTAAAATTTTCACTGCATCGTCAGCTAGAATAGGAGATCTGAACGATACACAGACTAATATCAAAATAAAATTACTTTTTAAAAAACACTCTATTCGTCACAAGCACAACTATTGAAGACATTCGTAGTCGTTCGACAAAACAATGTCCCTATTAAACCATCCTGCGGATTTATTGCTTACGCTGCAAGGATATTATTTGCTGCTGTAAGAAATTAAAACCGCACGCAGAAAACAATTGATTTCGATGTGAATATTTTAGTTACCAATCCTGGTATTATAATGTCCAAATCCCGGGGTTTTCGGGTCCAGAAAATGGCCGAGATCCCGGGATTGCAGTCTCTACATGTGTTGCTCTGTGATTCCGTCGTTTTGGGCTTCGCTTTATAATCTTTTTTTAATTTGCTTCCATTAAAATGAACTATCTACCTTCACGTCGACTAATTCCGAATGTGGACCTCACAAACGTTTTAAACTAACATTTGCTTGTTTCAATGCGTTACTGATAATACGAGTATTGTTTCTGAGAAACACAAATGTGATGCTTAGGCGCCCATTAAAGGCGTACTCCAAGACCTTCATTGTGCCTCTCCTTTTCTTTGTTGTTCCGGTTCAATCCAGTGGAAACAATAAACATTTTTTTATTTTAAATGTTTAGTCACATCAATGACCCACAATACCTCGTAAGCGAAATTGATTTAATTAATTTATCGAAGCAACCCCCATAGCTAATTTTTCTACTGTGATCTACTGGGTTGACACTGTGCAGTGATGACAATTTATAACTCTGTACATGAACATGCATACCATACAAGTATACATATGTACATATGCACGATTGTTCTCGTATTTCATCTCATCTATGTCAATTAAATTATATCTTTAATTGGACGCCAGAGTATTTATTTCGTTTCAATGACTTTTTATTAGTAAATTCGATTCAAATAGTGGATACGCTCCCACACTTTGTACTTACTTTACACATATGCTACAATAGTGGAGTATGTGTGTGGGTAGGTAGAAAGTTGGATAATAAAGAGGACAAAAAACATTCTGAAAGAGTTGTTTTTTCTTTGTATATACAAAGAACTATAGCATACATAGGTACTAACGGTATTACAATTTCTTTGACCATGTATCACATAGAGTACAACATCGTTAAAGAGTTTGTAGCATTGTCAATGGGAAAAGGGTGAAGTCAACTAAAAGGAGCATCTCCAATTTATTGTATGATTTTCCAGCTATTTCCAGTTATGTTTGGGCAGACCCGGTTGCTTATTACGTAAATGTTTCCGTTAGTGTTCCATACCATAATGGAATCAGTTCGGTGTCTGTCTGTCTGTCACAGGCGTTTTTTGACGTAGATTATTGAAATTTGGAACAGTTGAGACACAGACCTGAATTAAAAAAGTTTAATTTCGACTTTGGGGGTCTAGCTTTGGGCGGTTAAATGGGAAGTTAAAAAAAAACAAATTTTGAGGTAATCTTGTGGGATATCAAATGAAAGCTCGTTAAAGCACAAATTCCAAAATGTATGAATTGTTTTTTTGTGTTACTTTTTTCTTAACCAATAAAGATCATAAAAATCTGAATAGATCACAAACATTGAGAATAAAGTGTAGATTGCACCAAAATTATCAGGATTGCATTAAGTTCGAGTTTTTTTTTTTTTATAATTTCGCCTTCCCAACTGTCATATCTTCAAGTAACGTCACCCTATTACAATCATTTAAAAACGAATTCGTATATGAAATATGCCCCCGTTTTGGGTATACGTATAACCATTGAGCCTAGACCTATTAATAGATTTGGATTTTATAGGGAAATTGTATGTGTGAGAGTAAAAATTGAATAGGTGATCCTAAAAATCTTCTTTCTTTCTACAGCTCGGGGTGAACCTGGGCCTGCTTCTCGCAACCATTTGAGTGTGGTTGTTATATTTGTGCACGAATGGAAGGGACCTACAGTTTTTCGCCGACTCTGAATGGCGAGTTGAGAAGCTAATTGACAAATGATACTGTTTGATTGATTGTCAGACATTCAAAAGAGGTGGCACCGTGAAAAAACGTTTAGGTGTTGGACTAGGGCGGGGATTGAAGCCGCGCAGCCTTTAATCGTAACTTAATCAATCTTTTAAGTTGTGATAGTTAGGAGGCTTTTAGGTAACCAAATTAGCTGATGTTTCTTGACGATTAGACCTACTTTTTATAACAAATACAAATCCATGCTGATGCTGCGTCATTTAACCCGAATGTATGTAACCATATATATATTTTGAAGAATTATTATCAACAGTGGCCAACTGTTATTTGGGATAATTTTTGAAGCTGTATAAACAATTTCTTCCCACAACTTGGTAACCCTAACATATATAAGAAAGTACAAATAAAATAACGCACAAACTCTTAGTATCGTTATATCTCCATTTTAACAAAGTGGATTAACGCTATTATTTCTTGTGGCCACAGATACGTATGTTTTTGTGCAGTGTCAGCTATAAGAGGAAGCACTGAAATGACAAAGCATAATTGACTCTGAAGGTAACGAATAGCCAACAGCTAACACCTTCACTTATATATTTTCCAATGCTAAATGATTACAAATTGGGAAACAGGGAAAATTCAATTTCTTCAGGAAAATGAAAAATTAAAATATGGTACGGATATTGACTCAGCTTACATCACACGCTAAAATCGGCAAAATTTTGTTGTTTGTTTGTTTTGTAATCAGCAGTTATCGGAAGTTATCGAATTTGAAGAAATGTTACAATTTGTATACTAAGTTGGCTAAGTTGGTTATAAGACAATCGACTTTTTGGTTTGCTTATACATATTAGTTGCGTACCATTTCTACCACATCTACGCCACAAGTAAAAGTAAAACAAATAAAAAACCTTTTAGGTGCTGTTTCTTTCATTCTACTTGGGTACCTTACCTACCGACCTGTCTTACATTTTGTACTAACCCCTAGTCAAGTCACCCTATTTTGCAATTCTCAAATATGTATACATAAATACATATGTATATAGTATGGATGTGTGTAAATACAGAATACACATGAATACATTGTTTAAAACATAAACTACATGTTGTAGGTATTGTACAAACATACTACGACATATTGACATATGTATGTATGTACGTAGTTTAAGTCAGTTGTAAAGTCTGCTTCATCAGAAGTTTTCTTACGTACTTGTATGTATAGGTACATAACATATGTAGGTAGGGTATATTAACAAAATAATAATTCTTATTTGTTGTTCTTCTACCACTTGCGCAGTCTTTATTCCAATACGAATATTGTATGTATATGTATGTACTATGTATTTTTATAGGTGCACGTATGTGATTACTGTAAAATGAAAAATAAACAATTTTTGTGTTTCACAAAAAGATAAATCGAATGGTGCGGTGCACCCAACCGAATTCTGTTTCTATTTAAAGACTTATGAGGTGCAAATTGTATCTTTTACATAAGTAATAAAAGAATAAAAATACTGATACGTTCTTAGGGAGTTTACCTGCTAAGGGCACATTGAGTAACATTGAAAAACTAAACTTAAAACGACTCTCATTCAAATGCATGCACTGGATTATTAATTTGCTTTATATTTTTGACATTAAACTTGGTCAACTTAAATGTGCTAAGTCTACATATGTATGTATATTAAGTTATGTGCATGACTAGTAAATCAAATTAATGATTAATGATATTTTATAAATGCTAACATTCTCCGCGGCCGTGAGCGAAGCTCGCAAATATACATCATTTTCATCCTTGCCCTATCCGGCTCGAAGGACCAAAATGCTAGACTTTGAAATAAGTGTAAAATGCCTGATCGCACCATATTTTAAATCCAATTCTAATATTAGTTCTTCATTTCCTTTTCATGCGTTTTAGTGGGTGAAGTTAAATAGCAACAACAAAGAGTATACATATACATATACATATAGTACACATACGTATGCACATACATATTTATGCCCATGATTAAATCTATTACAGTCGACTCCGCTTAACTGAAACGGCAATTTGCCATAAATTTTATTTCACTTAAGCGTGAAATCAATCAATAACATCAAAATTTTAACATTTTCCCATAGAAAATAAGTATAATAAGATATTTGATAGACTTTCTCATAAAGTCTTTTTAATTTTGGCTGCTAGATGTCCTCATTTATAAATATGGTACGATTTTCTGAGGTGTACAACGTTCAAGTGGATAGTGATTGTGGGAACCAACAAATAATCAGAAATTATGATTGCACCAAGCTACCCTAGTACAAAGAATAGCCTGTCTAGGTAAAACAGGTGCGCTCAAGTCCTCACCGGAATATGGCCTAGAAACACTTCTGCGTTTCCATCCATTGACCTCTCCATAAGAAACACGGCAGCCAAAGGAGCTCTCAGATTAAGAGAATGGCAACTGGAAACCCCGTTCACCTGGACATAAACACATACTGGACATTTTTAATCAAAAAGGACTCATGCCCTGCACAGATTACAAGAAACCCCAGCTTGACTTTACCAGACACTTCCAGGTCTCCATATCAGGCAGGCAGATCTTGAACAACTCCGACAATGTGATAATCATCGGAACATCAATCTTTACACATGGCTCTTAAGCAGAGGAAGGAACCGGAGCAGGCGTCTTCTCGGAAGAACTTTGCATAAAGCAGTCTTACCGACTAGTCGATTATTGCAGCGGCTTCCAATCAGAGATATATGCTATTAAGAAAGCAGCACAAATTGTCCTAGCAAGAAAATTACACGCAATCACCATTTGCGTGGACAGCCAAGCCGCACTTAAAGCACTGGACTCCACCTCCATGAATTCAATATGCGTAAAGGAGTACCTCACAGCACTTAAAGCAATAAAGCACCACACAGTTCTACTCTGCTGGGTACCCGGACATGCGGGAATAGAAGGAAACGAAACAGCAGACGGATTGGTCAGGAAAGGCTCTGATATGGAAATAACACTAGCTGACAGACAGGTCTTACCGGCACTAGCTGTGTTGAACACAGCTAAAAATCGAGGACCGATGGCGCAACACTAACGATTGTGCCATAACCCGCAACCTGTGGCCCGCAGTCGACCAGAAAGGAACAATATCACTACTTTCTATGGGAAAAAGCCAAATCCATGTAGCAAGTACTCGTCGGTGTTATAACCGGACACTGTTTAATATGAAACATGGCTAAAAGATACTGCGTCCCTACAAATGACTTCTGTCGAAGCTGTATGGATGAGGATGAAATAGAATCTCTAGCACAGCTTCCATGCCACTGCCCGGCTCTTCAAGAACGGCGCCTATCTTGTATTGGAGCACAGTTCTTCGACTGCCTAGATAACCTAGCGAAGATACCGCTTACCGACCTAAAGATATATTTATTAGAAGATCAAATTGGTTTTGTTAAATGCATGTTTCAATATGCACAACTATTGTATTCACAATGGACCTTAACGGCCTCTGGGTGAAATTGCATTCACTGCAAACGACCCTCCTAATCGAACCTAACCCAACCAAACGTAGTTGTTCCCTTGATACATTTGATTAGTCCGTTTGATCGTGAATTTTTTTCATGATACAACTACTACCATTGAAATGCTAATGTGATAATTTATAATTTTCAATTCATCGCAGCATAATGCGATGGCATGCATAACTTCACAGAAATTATGTAAAACTTGCAGTATGCTAAAAATTAGCAGAGCACATATCGGCATAATAGTTGGCGTATTAACAGGTGATTGCGCAATAGGCAGACATGCCAACCGGTTAGGAATCCTCGCCAATGACTTCTGCCACAGCTGCTTGGATGAGGAGGACCTACTATGCATTTGCCCAGCTCTCTCCTCATTGAGAAAAAAGTTTCTGGGAAAATTCTTCTTTATAGACCTTCAAGATATTTCCTCAACGGATATCAATAAAATACGGAAATGCATCCAACTCTCAAAATGGTTCCAGGAATTTCGATAAGAGTCGGCTCACGTGGCCACACAATTGACCTACTTTGGTCTAAGAAGTCAATCCTACCGATTACGGTGGATAGCCACCCAACCTAACCTAACCTAACAGAAATTATTCGAAGGAGATTCTACGACGCTCGATAGAAATTTCAAATCTTATGTAATTTCATTTCAATTAAATTCAAAAATTCATGTAACACCACAAATTGAGAGTTGAGTAAACTAAACGAACGAATATTATGCAATTTCAAAACAGATTTTCCAACACCTGCATCATTAAATTGATCTCATTACGTTTCCTTATCGATTGCGCAAAGTTCGGTATCGTAAAATGTTTAATGGCCGCTTGTTTGTTGCTTCACTTCCTGTTACTAGAACCTTTTGCCGAAACATCGATAATTGATTGCAAATTATGAACAGGTGTTGTATATATGTATGTACATACGTGGAACACAATTCTGAGAACGATTGTGGGTGCTCAGTTACTTCTGGCAGTTGGATGTGATAAATGACGTGTGGGAGGTGTTGCTTTGTTGTTTATGATTAATAATGCCATTCGGGGAATAAAGCAATGCGTGCATTGCACACGACTTCAGGGTGTGCTAATGCTGACCAGTAAATGTCCAATTGCCAAATATGGCAGCGAACAGTATTAGACAGGAATCTAGATGTGTTTTGGTGAAAAGTTAAGCCTATAAAAATCAAACGAAAATGCGTTTTAAACCTTCTTTAAAGATGACTCTCCTGACAGAAAGATGCACAGACTTAAGCGGAGCCCTGTTTTTTAAATTTTTTTTTTTAAGAGAGAAATACCAAAAACGCTTAATTTTCCCGGCGAAATTCACCCCGGACTGCTCTTGGTATAACTTCAGGTTTATTAAGCCCCTTTGGGCTGTATCTTCTTTGTTGGCCTTTTATGAGGATATCTTAGATTCTTCCTCTCTCTTTTTTAGTTCTCAGTGCCATCCCTGTGAAACATGATTCTTTGTTTCATGTGTTACTGATCGCCGTCTCTTAGCTTATAGCGTTTTCTGGTGTGAAATTGCCTATCTGTTGTCCATCTACTGCAGACGAAGAATGTATGGTAGGCGTCCTCTTTAGAGGAGTCTCCGTATTGATAGGACGCACTTTCTTTTCGTCAAAGAAACCATCTCCGGTTAAGGGCTATAGGTGCTGTAGAAGTTCCCATCGTCGTATCTCCCAAACATACTGCCATGTCGTTGATCAGTCTCGAGGTTCACCTTTCACTAGTTTCTGTGAGGTAGCGGGTATGCCACTTCTCCTTTCTGCATGGTAAGTTTCATTACCTGAGATATTTCTGTCTGCCGTTACTCCTACGCTCGATTTTTTCTTGTAGATGTATTTCGTCTCTGCCTTCTAGAAGTCGATAGGTATCATTCCTGTGACTACGAGCACTGCTGGTTCCGACACTGAGCGATAGATTCTTTCTAACCCGTTGCCTATATTTCTTCCGTTTGTATGCATCGACCCAGATCTCGCACCCGTAAAAAGGATGCCATGCGTAATCGACATAAGCAATCGTCGTTTGGTCATTGTGGGGGGTGCCGTGAAATAACGCCAAGTGAAATAAGACCAAATACAAGAATTTGGCCTTATTTCACATTCACGAAGTGATATCAGGTCACATTTTAACGTTTGGCTTTATTTCACTTTGGGGAAAGTGAAATAAGGCCAATTTGGCATTATTTCACTTTTCATTGTGTTTAGTTTTGCTTACCCGATATAAATCAATTGCCCACTTAGAAGTTTGAAATTATTACAACAAACACATTTGACTCTATAGTTTCGATCCTTTCATTTTAAATGTATAGAACAATAATTTAAATACATATGTATGTATATACATTGTGCCTACATACATACATACATACATAAATAAATATGTTAGTATAAACTTTTAACAGAAAATTCGAGGGCTATTTTCAGCAATATGTCTACAAATTAGACACAGACTTGGGTAGTTATTTTACATGTACCTATCCAACAACTATACTTAAGACCTTAAGCATAACTAAAAATAGTTACACAGCCGCAGGAGAATAGTGCGAGTATTCTCACAACAAATCACGCACAGAATTTGCGTTTCATCGGCACTTAACATTTGTTCATCAACATCCTTAACTTCTTTATTTCCATCATGGCAGAGTGTTAGTTTTGTTGCATCTCCGATAAGCACTTTGTTATGATCATTCGTCATCTGATTTAGGAAATCACTGTTGGAAACAGCTTTAATTTATTAGTGTTTTAAACGATTTTTTATCAGTTTCTTTTAGCGTACGCACATTCAAGCGAATTTTTCGCTATTTTTTTTTCAATAAGAAAAACTTAATGCAGTATGTAAGTACATATGTATGTCCCAAATGTTGGAATAATTTGTTCGAGTTCGACTAACTCTTTCTCTTCAAATACGCACTACATTGGTGTGGTAGTTTCCTTCGTCACTCATATTTTTCTCATCTGAGTCTATGTCCATTACTTACATTTGAAATCTGTTTGATAACCTGCGGCCCAATTCCGTAGGCGTGAGTTTCCCGCCTTTTGTGTTGGTCCTGCGTTTATCGTCGCGTCGGATCGACATATAAACTTTTAGGCATATTGTATTCATGGAAGTGGAGTCCAATGCTTTAAGTGCGGCTTGGCTGTCCACGCAAATGGTGATTTTCGTTGCGGGTAATTTCCTTGCTAGGACAATTTCTGCTGCTTTCTTAATAGCATATATGTAAAGTGGCGAGCAAAATAATAGCAGTGCTACTTTGAAAACACCATTTTCCTTAATATTTTTTTTGTATTTATATTTTTTGCGACTTTTACTGTAATACTATACTTATCAACAATATGTCGTTCACGTGACGCCATATTGCAATGGTAAGCCCTCACTTTTGCGTTCAAATATCAATCGGTAGTGCATCTCATACATTTTTAAGGGATTTCGGTACACGAATTTTTTTTTAACTTGATTTTTGGATCTAAATAATAGGAAAGTGAGTTAAAACCTTCTTCTTTTTATTTGTTATCAAACTGTAGTAAAACCGATTAATGGGATTCGATAAAAGTGGGTCGTGGAATGCACTGCACACCATAGAAGCGCGAGCTAATTCAATTGCTTATAAAAGTCTTTAAAACGTACAAACAAGTTAAGGAACTCTTGGGTGTAACGCTTAAATGATAAGCAATGCTGTAAAATATGAAATTAAGGTTAAAACTCGCGGCCGAAACAAAATACTGCATCCGTCAATGGTGAAACGTGTTGTAATGTACTCTAGGACACATCTTTCTGCACCAGTTACCCAGATGGTTGATTTGTTTTACTTGACATGTGGTATTCACACTTTTGGAAGACGGCTGAGGGAACACAATCTCAGTGTTTGAAGTCCACGACAAGTCCCACTTCTCAAGAAAATGCATGTATCAAAAGGGCTGATGTTTGCGAAAAAGCATTTGTCGTGCCTCCTGAGAAGTGGAGGAATATAATGTGTACTGATGAGACTAAAACCTTTCTGTATGGCTGAAAAGTATCTCGGCTGTATGTCAGGCATCCACCCAATACAAAATATGATCCAAGATTCACAATAAAAACTAAAAAACTCAGTGGATCTAGTACCATAATTTGGGGATGCTTTTCATGGTATGGTATTGATCCAATATATTGGTATAAAAGTATAATGGACCAGCACTCATACGTTGATATATTGCAGAACATCATGCTGTCATATGCCGAGCACGAAATGCTACAAAAACCGGTTTTCCAGCAGGACAACGACCCGAAAAGCACCAGCTGAACAGCTAAACAATAGTTTCAGGATAACATGATTGAGTTCATGGAGTGACCTGCTCAATATCCCGATCTCCATTCTATTAAAAATCTATAGGCCTTATATAAATGAGATAATCTACTGCACAAAAAAACCAAATATTAACGAGTTGTGTAGACTCTGCATCTTGTAGACTCTGTAAAACGGTTTTGCGCAGCTGTAGTAATTAATAAAGGACATGCCACTAAGGACTAGTATATCCTTAAAAACACCTCATACTAATTTATTAAAATTCAGTATTTTTTTTTTACTTTTTTGATCAAGTAAGCTGGTGAAGAAAGAGCACTGCTATTTTTTTGCTCGCCCTTTTTTAAAGTTCTTTTCGACAAAATGCATTTATATTAGTTTATTTTAACTAAATCAAAAACTAATAAATGTAGATATTATATAAAAATAACGCATTCTAGGCTACTGGTAAATTTTTTTAAAAACTATTGCTTAATTTGTTGTATTTTTCATTAATGCCTTTTCTTCAGCGGCACTGCTATTTTTTGTATGTGCTGTATATATCTCTGATTGGAAGACGCTGCAATAGTCGGCTAGTCGGTAAGACTGGTAAGGTAGGCCCTGGTTCACCCTGAACTGTAAAAGAAAGAAGTCAGAAACTAAACTGAGACAAGAGTATTATTTTACCGTAACTGATTCCAATATTTCTAACTATAATGGGGGGTTATCTTAGAATCAACATAATTGGCAAATACGAGATCATAAGTCAAGATAAATTGTCAGGAATGAATCATTTACCAATGGGGCTGTTCTTATTTACGGTTTTTTGTGTTATTTTATTTGGTTATGTTCTTTATTTCAAAATGCCATATTTGTATGTACAGTAATTCTCGTTCCCATTATTGAATTAATTAACAAAATGCAATTATCAATGAGGCTACCATGTGAGGTGGCAAAGACAATTGAACTCAATTGGCTGCGTAAAGGAAAAAACAGTCAGTCGCTCATACAGCATTTCACGTGTAAACACACGATGTGTGTGTGATGATTTCAGATGGTAGGGGCGGTGGAGGGCCTTCCTTTGAATTCATTTTGTTTTTTTTTCTTCACATTTTACATTTTTCTTTTATTTTCTTTAACTTATAACATTGCAAGCTATTAAGTTTGTTGTGTGCATCTGAGAGTGTGGGTGGCATCGAGATGCATAGATACATTATCGCTAGTAGTATTTTGTTTTGTTTTTCTTTTTTTTGTTTGTCTTTCTATTGATTATTTTTTAAAATTTTCTTTTATCTCAATGGTTTTTCTTTACACAAATAAAAATAAAAAAATAATTAAAATTGAAACAAAAGCGTATAAAAAGGAAAAGGAACGAGAGGATAGCGCTCTCAAGTTGTTGCAACAGGAGAACACAGATTTAACATCACCGCCAGCTAGTGAGACGCATGTGTCAGCGGAAGGCGATCAAATAACCGTACATCATCATCCGAAGGAAGAAAAGAAAAAGCCACGACTAAGAGATTTCTTCATAGTCGAATTCGGTATTTAGAATAAAAACGAAAAAAAAAAAAAAAAAACAGAATCATCCTCAGTTGAATTCTAATATATACACAATTTGAACCACCAACTTCCATTACCACCTGTTTGTTATTTTTAACTGTATCCCTCCTGTAAAAGGCTTTGCATTTTGTAGTCGGTAATAATAATAATATCCTTGGAAAGATGATGATCCCGTTGATGTTGTTAAGTGGTTCTAGTTGAATTTAAAGCGTCACTATCATATGACAATAGTCCTAAACCAAAGTGCCATGTTTGTGCTAGACATTTGTAAAGATATGATATCCCCCGGTCGTGTAGAACTTGCATTTATGTAGGTAGATCATCCTTTGGGAACGCAAATGTACATACACTGGACCAAAAAAGTATCCACACACATTGCGTGTTGATATTTAAATGATTTTTATATTTTTTTTATTTAGTTATTTTCCAGAACGATTTAAATAGGTGTGTCTGTATAAATATATTTATGATACACTGCAGAAAACCGTAGTCTCAAAAGTTTCCATCCACCCTGTTATCAAGGAATTCAGAGACAGTAAAAGCAAGTACCTACCCTTTGTTGTTCCAGTCACTCTTCAGAAACGCAGTGCGAAATATGTTGAAGTTCATAGCCATAGTGCCTAGGAAAAGCCATTCAAAAGCAAGGCGAATCAATAGAAAACGTTACAGTTCGCAAAACCACATCTGAACAAACCACAAAATTATTGGTGCAGCACAATTTTTAGTGACATGTACAAATTTAATGTTTTTTCTTTGTATGGGAGGATGTGCGTTTGGAGAAAAGCGAACGAGCAGTTAAAATGAAAACAAATTGAGAAAAACTGTAAAAAATGGCGGCATATGTCTACTGGTTTGTGGGTTTATGAGTGCATCCGGAGTTGGAAATGTATTTTTTTTCGACGCTTATATGGAAACTATTTAATACCGAGTGCATAAAAACTGGGACTAACAGCAGTGTTGCCGCAAGCTGAAATAAAAAGTCACTAGACCAACCTCCAAAAGTCACTAGATTTGCTGAAATTTTAAAGAAAGTCACCAGAAAAAAAAGGAGTAGCAAAATAAAATAAAAAAATTTGTTTTTCTTTTTTATTTTAATTTTTGTTACCTATAGTTAAACAAACAAAGAACGACTTTATAAAAATAAATTATTAGAGCTTATGGAGGGCTGCATGTTCATGGGTTAAAACTTAAAAGTTGTGTCCAGCGAGACGGTTAGATTTTAAGTAAGTGGAAAAGAGAATGAATTCTCGATACAATCTACACTTCTTCTTCCAACTCCAAACAAAATCGACTTGTTTTGCTAGATAGAAAGGACTGTCACTTCCATGAAGGTGTGTGTGGCCTTCCACATAGGTAATTAAACTAGAGTACATGTGCCCCTTTTTTACACCAATGCACGCGTAGCCTACTATGCGATTTTGGCGCTATACCACAGAAATATGCGTACGCATAGAAGTCACGAACGGTAGGTACTGATTTGTCAACAAATTTAATGGGGAAGGCTTTCCTGGAACCGCACCGTTCCAACATAAATAACTGCCAAGTTATCAACGAAAATGTAGCCGTGGTCTACTATAGTAGGCCACGCGTGTACTCCAGTGTATGTCAGGGATTTTTTTAAGAAAAAATATTTGTACCTATGCCACAAAAATCTAGTGACATAAAAATTTTTTTGTCACTAACTGGGTGAAAATTCCACTAGATATAGTGACAAAGTCACCAAAACGGCAACATTGACTAACAGGGGCATTTAATCCCTAACAGCAGAATGATCCCAAACACACCGTTTAGCGTGTTAAGGAAAGGCTCATATACAGTGGTGGTCACATAATTAGCACGCTCACAAAAATCGCAACACAATGTCTTAGTTGTTAAACAATATCCAAATTTATTTATGTATTTTTACATCTTATATGTGAGAGTATAAAAAATAGAATACGAAATATAATTAAAACTATCCTGCAAAGAAAAAAAAAAGAGAAAAACGTATTTTTAGCTTGGACATATAATTAGCACACTCCGTACCTACGTGGTAAAAGTCATAAAATTCGGTATTTGCTTACAAATTTAGTATTTGCTTTGTTAATTGTTCGTAATATTAATATTTTCCGACAATTCATCCAAATTGTTTGGGTTTTTGCCTTCAATCCTTCGTTCGATGTCATTCCATAGATTCTCAATCGGATTAAGATCCGGACGTTGTGCTGGCCACCGCAAAATATTAATATTATGTATGATCCTCTAGGCATCGTTTTACCAGCCGGGAAATGTGCTTCGGATCATTGTCGTGCATGAAGCGACACACGAGGGGTAAATTGTCCTCAACATATGGTATGATATGATTAACTAATATATTTTTGTACACATGTTGATCTATTTTCTATGTTATTCTCACGATCAGACCCACACCATGCCATGAAAAAGTTTCCTCCACCATGTTTCACTATTTTCATGGTGTACTTGGGAATGTGCTGCTGATTAATAGGACGCCAAACATACCTTTTACCGTCTGATCCCCATCGGCAAAACTTCGTCGTTTTGCGAGGTCTTGGAGCTCGTTGACGCTTTTTTGTTCTTTTTGTTGTTCCATATGTTTCCGTATGGTTAAATGCATTATATACCATTTTTCTGGATCACCCTAATGCACTTGAAATTTCTGTAACTGTCAGCCAATCCGTTTTTGGTTTGATTATAAGCTTCCTTTTTTTCTTCGGAGCAGCTTACACCTTTTCCCATATCTGATTAATAAAATTCATTGTAAATATGACTTAAAGTTTCCAACTTATCAAATATGTACCTGGATTTGGTCGACAATAACTAGAGAAAATTGAACAATCCTTAAAGTGTGCTAAATATATGTCCACACTCAAAAGGCGTCAGGATGCAACTATTGCTTGCTAAAGTGATCGTAGGGAGAATAATGCTGTGAAAGCTAACGGAAAGCAAAGTTTTCATTGGAAATGTTTCCCCTTCATTTTAAATACTACTAGACACATAACGGATTTTATATGAGTAAGGTAGGTACATATGTGTGTACAGCGTAGGCCACCTAAAGTGGAAGGATTTGTTTCTGATAAAAAAACATTAAAAAGAAACAATATTCTTTGTTGTTCATTTGAATAATCATTTATTTTAGTTCAAGGAGATTTGTTCCAGCTACTTTTTGAAATGGATATCTCGTAAATGGCCACCTTTAACAGCCAAGCGTGCTATTTTTTTTTGGTATTTTTCATTGGTTTGGCCAATGATTCAGCCGATATGGCGGCGATTTCATGTGGTATGTTGGCTTTCAATTGAGCTAAAGTCGGCGAGTTGAGAAACTTCTCATGACAAATGATACTTTTTGATTGCTTGTCAGACATTCGAAAGAGGTGGCGCCGTGAAAAAATGTTTAGGTGTTTTTGTGGGGATTGAACCCGGGCAGCATGCGTAGTAGTCCAACGCACTAACCACCACGGCCACGGCGACCACGAACAATAGGCATCACAGATTCCGTTATCATGGCTCGATAACGATAACGCTCGCTATTGACGGTTACGGTAGCTCCATCGTCTTAGAAAAAATACGGACCGATGATCTTATTTTGAATTTAAATTCAAATAACTGTCCAATATGAAGAAGAATTAATAATCAAATTGAGTATTTTTCTTAAGAAGTCACAATAAATATGAAAATATTTAGCTGTATGGAGACTTTTTTAATCTAGTTTCATACATCGTTCACTTTCAATCTTTCTGTTGTTTTGCTGACAGTGCTCTTATTTCCTGAATGCAGAACATTAAACTAATCTTCAACTAAACTAACGAGTACCTACCAAAAAAGTCCTATGACTACGCTTCAACAGCAATCAACTTCTCAGAATTCGAACCGAAAATCATGTTGCTGAGCATAATTTTCCAAGCTACACCTACGCCCACCAGTCCGCTGATTCATCATCATCATCATCGCGCAGTGAATTATTTAATTGTCCATGATTTTCCACCGACGTAAAATAATTTTCATACGAAATTCCCTCCTACTACGAGTAAGCTGCCGTCGACGGCAATCGCAATGGACATAGAAAATATCCCCCCGGAAAGCAGAATATTGACTCGTTCGGGCAGACTTTCTAAAATTAAAATAAATAAATAAAAAAACGGTACACTCTTCCGACGGCGTGATCCCGCGAACAGTAGCACTGCCTTGCGTCATGACTCTGCGTTCTGCAATCCCTGCATTAATAATGTTCAGCATGAGATGTGTTTTCGACATTCCCGGAAGAGGAAGGCGGGCAATGTTGTTGTTTTTTTTTTTATTTCAAAATCAATCTGCCGAAAAAAAGGATTGTGTGTTGAACAACCTCCACGTGGTCATAGAAATTATTAAAGTTTTTATAAGCATTTCAATGTTTTTTACAGCAAGAGAACCGAACCGTGAGTTACACTGTGAGATAACGTGTTGAAAATGTCTCGCGTTTATTTTCGAACCGTAATGCCACTAAAAATAACCACAGCGTGGCGGCCTAAAATGATTTCTCGTGTTCTCGTCGAGAATAGATAACGAAAACAGCAGCGGAATTGCTTTATATATTTCAGCCCAAAAATACATTTACTTGTACAATACTTTACATACTTTGTGCAGTGTTTTTTTTTTTTTTTTGAATTTTTATTTTGTCTTTCTTGAAACAACAAAAGGATTGTGTAAATGAACCAGATGTGAACTGCGGATTGTTGTGAGTAATTGAACGAGTGTAACCGTTCACAATAAACAATTTCGTCGGTTTTGGTTTTTGGGGCTCCGTTGTAAATGCATTGGGATTAAAATTGCAATGAAACTCGAATGAATTATTCGGCTTTTGTTGGTATTTTTTGCTTTGCCGGTGTTTTTTCTTAATTAACATCACAACACTTTTGTGGAACTTGTGTGTTGACGAATAAAGAAAATAAATAAATAAATGTTGGCCTTACTCGTGTCCATGTTTTTTTTTTAAACTTCCCAAAAATAAAAAAAAAACATTACACCTACCTAGAATAAATTAGTGTTTTATTAAGAAATGAGTTTAGTTTTCATTTTAGCAAACAAAAAATAGCAATACAGCAACAAAAATAAAAATATTACATTTGAGTCCATGAAAACTGCGGTGCAAAAGTCTTGGTACCCTTGAAAACTAAATGAATCTTGTTTGTTTAGTACAGTGGTCGTTCAGAAATTAGAACCACTTTGTTCCTCGGGTAATTCTAATTTGCTATATGTTCTAATTTCTGGACGTTTTATTTATTCACTTAAGGGTGATGAATGGAGAACCTTTCAAGAATATTCTGTGAAAATTTGAGATGAATCGGAGCAAAACTAACGAAGATACAGCGGTTTAAGCAACCATGACTCAGTGTCCGAGCGTGCTATTGTTACCTGGCGCTGGCAGCTGCTTCGCTCTCTATATAAAATCTAAGGTAGGGGGTAGCTACCTTTCTTTATAAAAATTTCAACACAAGTACAAACGATGATAGCGATATCCTTTATGGACCTGGCATCGATGATTCGGTGTGAGTTAAGCCGATAAAACTCGCTTATGAACGTTTTAATTCACATTTTTAGTGTTTCAAACTTAAAAGCGTGTTCCCACAACTCACGTTTTCAAATTCGGTGTCCATCATAACTTCAAAACTACTGCACCGATCCTTTTGAAATTTTGAACACTATTTCTGCACATATTTTCCCCAGCGTTACCTGGGGAAAGTGATTATCTAACAAAAGAACTTTGATTTTTTGATCCAGCACCGAGTTATGAGGGACACCGCAATTGTACTTTTTCCGATACGCTTCCGAATTATTGCTGCCATTGCCGTATTTTTTAATATTTTTTCGTTAACATTTTATACGATATTTTTCGAATGTTATACTTTAATGTGCCATTGCTTTTGTTAGATAGATTTTAACTGTGTCGTCAAAAAAAAATTCACGAAAATGTGAAAAGAATCACCCAATACATAATTTGGGAACATTGGGTTTCATAGAACTACAAAAAATCGCTCAGAAATTAGAACTTCAAGTTCTAATTCTAGAGCATTCAATGCTCAGGTTCTGATTTCTGGAAGATTTGAATTTCTGAAAGTTATAATTTGTGTAGAAAATTGACACCTTATACTCTTTGTTGGAAAACCTTTAAGCTGGAATACCTCCTTTAACGGTTTTGCATTGAGGTTACAAGTTTTTTTTTTATAATATCAGAACCTATGCTGTCATTCTGAGCTCAGCTGATCCTTTAGTTGAGATCTAATCCTTAAATATTTCATGCTTTCGCAGACGTTTTACAAAAACACTCCATAAGAACATAGGCGTTCTTTGTGGTCGAATAATAAGCATGTGGGGTGTATTATTAACGATCCAGATCCACACATTTACGGTTCTGCTTAAATTGCTTAAAATATACTCAAGTATTCTATCTATTTAAAATCTATAACCAGATATGTACCTCTGTCTAAACCATGAAAACACCAGCACCATGTTTCACAGTATTCAGCGCATTTGCTTAGATTTAATTCTTCACCTTGCTTTCCCCATTCTTTAAAACGTCTGAGTCAAATATACATATTTAATATGGACATCTGCGATGACGGACAATGGGGAATTGACAGAATTGTCCATGGAGGAAACTGGTCAGAAATGTCAAGTGCCAAAATGGAGGACAAAAACGGAACTTCACTGAACGATATCTAGTTTTCCAATTCTGATCGAGGTGTGGTTGTTCGAAGACTACATGAAGTTAACAGCTCCCTCTTGTAGACACAACAATCCCAAAATTCGTTTGTTTTATTTTTGATTTCGTTTGCGAAACCCAGTTTTTTCTTCTTGTTCATTTCACTGACAAGAGGCTTTTACGAGGATTTTACGAGGTGCACAAGCAGTGTAGCTAGATCTATGGAGCGATCTTCAAACATTATGTGTTTTGTATTTGTTTTCCATGCACAAACTTTTTTATTTACTTTAATGAATCTCAATATCCGCAGATATCATAGTTGACATTTTTCTCCCATCTATTCCGGTTAACTTACAAGGGCTTCCAGATCTCGGATTGTTTACAATTCTGTACTCTGCTGTACCGATTTTACAACTATTTCCGAAATTCCTATGTAGGATTTGCTTTGCTCATGAAAATCTATTAATTATTTCTCTTCTTCTTGTTATTTTCTAAATTCGCAAGCGTAGCCGGATCTCGGTGACCAATTAAAGTCAACATTTCGATAAATCACACGTCCAGGAAATTTGTTTTGTCACTATTTTTCTTGGGTTTTCGGAGCCGGACAAATGCAAATGTGCCTCATCAGTCAGAATAGTTTTGTGTAAAAAAAAGTGATCTTGTTCATCCATTTCCAGCACCTAATCAGCGAAAGTACGGCGCTGTACGTGGTCTGCTGGCTTCAATTCTTGTGTCAACTGGACCTTATAAGCATGTAGGTCAATATCTTAATGCAAAATGCGGTGCAAAGTGATTGCGGATACGCTCAATTCTAGTGATCGCCTCGACATGAACCCGTCTGGGTTTTCAGTCACACTCTTACCTACGGCGGCCGCGATATTTCCAGCGGACCTTACCTGACGAACACGCGTTGGAGTCTTCACATCACTAACCTGCCCGAGACGTTGAAATTTATCGATTAAATTAACTATAGCTGTGCGAGAACGCGCTTGATGATGATTAAAAGCAAAAGTACGAACTTTACGAAACGTTTTCGCCAATTTTTTTCAACGTACTGTGCGAGTGTGTATCGATCCATATTTTTAATACCCTCCTAGTTTTGAGTTACTTATCAAAAGTCATCGAAATGATAGTTGGATGTTGACAGTTGATTAGAATCGCAACTGTAAGTACAGTCGAACTTCGATAAGTCGAACTTCGGTAACTAGATTAATTAATAACTCGAATGAAATTGGTTGGCAATAACGTCAAGACTGAGATTTACATGTAATTATGATTTGATAACTTGAACTTCTATTACTCGAATGCCTTGATAACTCCAAGAGATTATTTGGCGTCACGGTTAGTCGAATTCTGAAGGGGGATTCCCAAATTCTGCGTGTTTTTACAAGTTCGTTTTATAATGCATCGCTTTCGGGGGCTCTGTGTTGGTATGTTCGTATGATCTGATCGATACGTGTAGATTTCGTTATTTGTGAGTAAGAATTGTCAAATTTCTTGTTAGGAGGGGTTAGAACACACATTACTAGGTTGGTATATTGGTCGATACGAACTCAAAAATTAGTTTTTATTTTTGAAGAAAATAGTAGCCGCCTAAAAAACACAAAGAGAAAAAGCGTACATTAAAAACATTATCTCTTGATAAAAAATTACATATTTTGTATTTTACTTAATAACTCGAATTTTTTTTTGTGGCAAGTGATGGTTCGAATTATCGAAGTTCGACTGTAATTCCTAAAAAATTAGATAAAAAAATGCACTTGTGTGATTTACAAAGCACAGCACTCACTATACCCTTGTAACTCGTGTGTCCTACAAAATTATTTACAGATCAGCAGTTAAGATACGTTCTTATTTAATTTAACTAACTATGCATTCTAACAACAAAGTGTAGATCTCATTATTCAACATCCGATGTATTCCATATGTACAAAAAAAATCGATTACTCGATGTCGCAATGCAATGCAACTCTTAACAGGCCTCTCATCCGTAAACAGAAAATCTGTCAGAGATATGTATGTACATTATTTATACTCGCAGATATGAGAGTACATACATACATAGTCTATTATTGATATCGCTGCTAGAGGATTCGTTTTCCAGTTGATTCTAATATCTTTACTAGGTCCTTATCAATAAACGTGTGTATTTCACAGTAGGAAGTGTAGGGGGCGTCACTGATACCTGATTCTGGGAGTATATACTATTGAAGATTGACTGAAGATTCCATTTCCCAATCGCTTCTGGTTAAAATAATGTTTTAAAATAATCTATCATTAACCTATTAGCATGTGTGCAAACTGATTTAATTTCTTTCGTGACAGAGCAAGAGCTGTGCAAATACGCAATCGCCTTACAATGTCATCAATATTATAGAAACAATATTTCAATTGTTTCCTTTATTTTCTCTTCCAGTCAATTCGATGAATTTTTTCGCCATATTGCCAATCTACTTCTACGGGGTATAAAGGAAGCATATGAACTGTCCAAGTGTTATTTATTTATATGTGCACAAACATGCGCCGTGGCCTAGTGGTTAGTGCGGTGGAATACCACACACGCTGCCTCGGGTTCAATCCCAGCAAACACCAAAATGTTTTTTCACGGTGCCACCTCTTCCGAATGTCTGACAAGCATTCAATAGTATGATTGTACGTGAAGAGCTTCTCGACCCTAGGTCGCCCTTTCATTCGTGCAAAAATATTTCACGCACAAACAAATTATTGCGGAGATATATAGGCTCGGCTCTATAGTATCTGATAATAGGACTGCTGACACATTATATTTACATATTTACATATACTGCTACCATTGTTCTTCATTCGTCATTCTTATTGCCTGAATTAATATACATATTCGTATAATTTATTGTTGAGGTCGAATTCGCACAAAAGCTTTAGTCAATGCTGTGTGGAACGCTTTTGCTAATCTCTGGAATGCGTTCGATATATACAATGTGACAGTTTAAGAATGAATTTCAAGTTCGTAAACAAAATTATTAAATTTAATTCTTGTTCGTACAAAATTGTTTAAAATCTTGTGTTTTTTAATAATAAATGAATGCATTGTTTTAATTCGTTTCCATTTGAGAGTGATATGGTCGCAAATTCGAGCCGCCGCGCCATTACGCATAAAATGCGTATTTGTAGCAGGGTGAAGTTGTAACAATCACTCTGTGGAACCTCTTCGTCAAGTCACTATTGAAAATACTTAACACGATTATTATCGGTACAGTCGCAGTCGGCGAAATTTTTCTATTGTCAACCCTCATCTCTGTTTTGTATATTTAAATGACAACTGATATACATTTCGATACCAAAAACCAACCGAATCATCAAGATAAGTGCCAAAACTATCGATATACGGTATCAATTAGCAACTTAGCTTCTGTTTCGTTAAGTGTGTATCAAACGTGCAGGTGCCTTTTCAGTTCTTGTTGTGCATCAACCTTTAAACAATGCCGCAGAGTTATTGTTTTAAAAATTATTTGGTTCTGCTATTTCCGGTTAATGGATCTGACGTACATACATACATACATGTATGTAAACAATAACTAATCTAACTAAAACAAATAATCTGTCATTTGCATGACATCGAATGTTTATCTAAGAATTTACTCGTAAATTTAAAATAGAATATAAACAAAGTTTTATGTTATTTCCTTGTTCTTAATTATATTTCCAGCTTATTTATCCAAAAAGTGTTATGCAATTTGTTATGTGCCAACTACGAAAATAGAAAACTGAAATGTTGAAATACTACCCTTTAAAATCCATAGGGAGCCATTCAGTTCATTCGTGTTCTTAATCCGTTTAAATGTTGAGTGCTCTTTTGTGGGAATGGCCTCATAGAGTGTTGAATGTTCAATTTAAGCAGAAAAGAAAATGAGCAAGTTCGAAAGTTACATCAAAACATTTGTAAACATTGTATATAGTGTATTAGAACGCAACACACATGCAACATTGTTGTTGTTTCTTTAATATTTTTTGAAGCGGAAAATCCATTTTAAAAATTACATGAACGCGCATTTCATTAGAATGTTGCTAATTTATTGCTCCACATGAAGACTGTTCAAACAATTTTTAGGCTTTGAGTTACAAGACGGTAATTGGTTCCATGCGTGTTTTTTTGTTTTGTTTGGACAAACACACAACATGGACAGTTATTGGCTTAGCTAAGCTTTTTTGAGTTTTCAATGCTGGTTTTAAAACAATTATATACACAGTGAAATCTCTCATGAGCATACCCTGTATAGCGGACAACTTTTTTGGAAACGATTTTCTGATTTCCCAAATATAATGCGTTCTTTTAAACGGAATGATCGCATAACCGGACAATAAACTCCGGTCCCGTGGCTGTCCGCTTAAGAGAAATTTCACTGCACATACAAATGTATAAAGTATTGGATTATTAGAACTACGTTTTTTGTAACTTGTATTGATGATTAATTTGTGTTTAATTTATTTACATGCCTTACGACAGAATAGTTGAAATGTCAGTTCATTCACAATGGTGCCGAATTTCGGTGATGACGTTGCTAGGCCTCAAGTCGTTCAATCATAAACAGAATTGCAGAAAAAAACACGCCTAATATTATGCTAAGTTATCTATTTCTAAGAGATACAACGAAGCATTGATGCCAAATTAGAACGATTTAATACCGTTCAATTGTTTTTATTTTATTTATTGGGTCACTTAATAGCTACATTTGTACAAAACATTCGAAATGGTTGCCATTTGCCTACCCACACGATCTGAGACGTTCTGCCCAATCATCTATCGCAGCATGCACCACATGCATGGCAAAATTGTCCAATTTTCGGAAGAGAGCTTGCTTAAGGCTTAAATGTTAAGTAGACCAGGGGCCTGCACCACAAAACAACAAGCATTGTTAAAAAGGCGTATTTTAACAAGTAACACGAGTTTCTGTACAACGAACAGCTTGCTACTTGTTAAAATTCGGATTTTCAACAATACTGACTTACTTTTTATTTCGTGGGGCCTAATGACTTTAATATCTGATATCAGCTCTGACATCATTTTCTATAAGACCTATGAGACTATAAGACCACCTAGCATAGCGTCATACTCTTCCCAATAGTGCAATGCATGTTTCCTCTCCTCATGAAGTAACCCTTTGTCATTAGAGCTAAATAGCGAAAAAAATCAACATTTCATTTGCATAATCCAATAATTTTTATCATCATCAACCGCATTGTCTATGTTCGTTAGCGGGCGGAATTGTGTTCTTAAGAATTGCAAATTTCCATTATCAAACAATACACACGCGTGCATGTAGGAAAAATATTTTGCAGAAAATTAAATTCAAATTTTCTTGTTTTACTGACCCAATTCGAAGTGAGTAAAAGAACGCAAGTCATCCGACGCAGTTGTGCCTGCGATGAACACATAACGACTTCGGTTTAAATAATCCTCAATGGAAGCCCCCATCATGAGATGACTACTGATTTGGAACGCTCCATTTAATCCTCATTCGAGACAAATAATTTAAAGAATATTTTTCTTTTTCATACATATGAAGCTAATGTACATCCTTTTGTTGTATTTTAAGTGCGTAGATAGGAAATGGTTTTGTTTACAATTCTCTTCGACCTGATTGCATTTTCTATTTCCAGTGCAGTGTTCTACATGTGGATGGGGATAAGGGTTTTATGACAGCTACATATGTTTGCTATGTAACTTGAGTCTTGTCACACCTTTTCGGATATATGTAGAGTGTCGTTCATACAGCGACATATTTATGTATATTATTTATACCTATTGATAAATTGTTTCCAACTCATATGATATTTGGGAAGGCATAGTGCTCCGGTGGCATGACGGCCAGTTGCAAAGGGAATATCTCAATTACTTACTTAGTTGGCGCTACAGCTCGAGGTGAACCTAGGCCTGCTTCTCGCAACCATTTGTGTGTGCGTGTTATATTTTTGCACGAATGGAAGGGACCTACAATTTTTTGCCGACTCCGAACGGCAAGTTGAGAAGCTCAATCGTGACAAATGATACTCTTTGATGCTTGTCAGACATTCGAAAGAGGTGGGCACTGTGAAAAACTTTTAGGTGTTTGCGGCGGGATTCGAACCCAAGACCGCTGGCTCAGTAGTCCGACGCACTAACCACTTGCGCTACGGTGCCCATCTCAATTAGTCCAAGAAAATAAGTTGTGGGCCGCTTGCTCAGCATCGACAACCTAAGAGAAACCATTGACAAGTAAAAATCAATGACGAAGCTTGGCTATAGCGTGACAACATTTCTCAACTTAACACTCAAAAGTCTAACTTGCATCCCAGCAAATAACACTAAACTTACCAAAGTGATTATGGGTCAAGATCGTACGCAGGTATTGTTTTGGTATTGCTGGTGTTATGCGCACCTGCTCTTCAGCAGCTTTAGAAGCTTTAATCGGCAACTCGCCATTACAGATCTTCATTCAAAAGTCAGCCACTTTTTTTTTTAATCCTCCCTAAATTTCCCTATGGCCTGCGCTATACTAAGCATTTTAAGGGTATTCATAACCCCCCTTTAGCGCGCGTGAATTATATTAAAAATATGTGTGAGCCTCATCCACATAAGCTCACGGGGGAAGTGAATACTTATCCAATCCAAAGCAGTTGTATGTGTAATGCGTAAGAGCAGAAGAAAGTTGTCTAGTACAATCGATAGAAACTGTGTAGTAAAATTTAGTAAATATGTTTACATATGTATATAATAATATACAGCTGATATTCATTTTAGTTAATTAATATAGAAGTTGTTAATAAATTGACTCCAGCGCCACGTATCGGGTCCAGATTTTCTAGTTTTTCTCTTTAGGCACTATACCAACATAAACTGCGAATATGAGTGATTTTGATCAATTAATAAAGAAGCTGTAAATAACTTGACTCAAGCGCCACCTAGCGGGCGGTTTTTTCGCCTATGCCCTTCCTCAGGTCCCAGACTATCTCTGTACCAAATTACATTACAATTGGCTCAGCGGTTTAGACGTGAAAAGGTAAACAGACAGACAGATGGACAGAGAGACAGACAGAATAATAGACAGACGGACAGAAAGACAGACAGACAGACGGACGGACAGAAAGACAGACAGACGGACGGACGGACGAATGGACGAACAGACGAATAGACAGACGGACGGACGGACAGACAGACAGACGGACAGACAGACGGACGGACAGACAGATGGACGGAAAGACAGACGGACGGACAGACAGACAGACAGCCAGACGGACGGACGGACAGACATACAGACAGATAGACAGCTGATGGTTTCTCTATACATATTTCCCCGGTATGAAATCATTTCCCCGTTATCGAAACACATTTATCGAAATGTATCGAAATTTATCGTAACTCGTTTTCAAAACAAATACGTCGCTAAAGAAGTATTCACTTAAAAAAAGATTCATGGCAGACCATCGGAAACGTATTCTTTGTCCCTATTCCAATTGGCCATTTGGGAGTGTGAAGACTGTCCCACGTGACTTGATTTAGTTGACACGACAGTCTTAAAGATATCCATCGACATTTAATAAGCGATTCAATTTGAAAAGCATACATTTCTTATAATGTCACCAACTTAAATGGAAACCATTCTCAAAATTACCACCTTCTTAGCAACTGTCGAATTATCGCCCGGAAACAGGGTCTAAGACTAACCGAAATTTCCATATATCTGATCACGAAAAGAAACACCCAATCTCGGCCCTTTGAAATTACCACAATCCCCCAGAAATGCGCTCATAATGAGTGAAATTAGCAAAGTGTTCGAGTGCCTTTCACCAGCATTGTCGCATGCTAAATGTTAACATCGCCGAATGTTCGCCGGTTTCAACATCGAAAATAATAGAAATTTATGATTCCGTAATTGTTACGCTGTTCCAAGAGATGTCTAATTGGAAGTGTGTGTCATTTTCACCCACTGTTCCACTTTCAGAGTTAATTCCACTGGCGTA
Organism: Brachyopa scutellaris; assembly: GCA_949775065.1. Taxonomy (NCBI): domain Eukaryota; kingdom Metazoa; phylum Arthropoda; class Insecta; order Diptera; family Syrphidae; genus Brachyopa; species Brachyopa scutellaris. The sequence goes on along the minus strand of OX459112.1, from coordinate 81,035,780 downwards.
TACGGTCGTATGCCCCACAGGCTAAATAAATTACAATAAACACTCCGACTTGGTTAATGCGGAGGAACGAAACCACCTCACTTACCTAACCGTTAACAGTTTATTTTGTATTTTATTTGTTGCTAACCTTGAATATGTATCCCTGGCTCCCTTGCGTGTCAACCACAATGGTCGTTTCTAACCTTTCCCAACATTGTATTCCACTCAATTCTCATCCGGTCTTCTCTGCATTGTTGTAACAAAAAACCAATTGTACGGGTATTGTATTATAGTGTAGGTATTTCTGTAACCCTTGATGGTGTCGTCGAATTGTACGCTACTGGGTATTTAGGGAGAAATAATTAACAAAGTATTTGTATTTGTATGTCGGTGCGTCCTGTTGGATTTGTGTGTGCATAAAAATAGAATACCGAGCTCTGAAGGTTGTGGATAACCCTCCAAAGAGTGCATAATAAAAACAAACAAACGGAAAAGGCTTGACTTAAGGTGCCACTGCCGTAGCGGATATGTTTCGTTATTTAATTTTTTGTTTGTTTGTTATATTAAGAAACTAGGCCAAGGATACCTGCGATTAGTGCTGGTAAAGTGAATTCCATTGTTTATACTCCAATGAAACACGTTAATACCAATGAAATGAGTTACGAGTACGTTACCGCTATGCCAACATGAAATTCAAGACAACGAATTACAAAGAAATTGCATGTCTTACGAGCATAAGGAGTCAAATTTCCTGAAGATAGTTACAGTAAGTGACATAAGCCGATTTTTTGTTTTCGTTTTTCCTTCCGTATCCGGTGGATAGTGTTGATGTTCACACTTAAGGAAACGAGATTAAAACCATTATAGTAAACTTTTGAAGTCATGGCGATTCATGGCAATTGGTAAGCTTCCCTATTTGATAGATTTATTTCGATAGAATAATTTCTTTTGTTTACATAAACACTACGTGGGCTGAAAAGTCCGGGTTTTTTTAGGCAAAGTTATATTTAATATTTATTCCTCAACATAGTTGCCTTCGAGAGCAATACACTTGGTATATCGAGTTTCCAACATTTCGATGCCCTTTCTGTAGTACGAAACGCCAAGCCTTCGCAATACGCCTCGGTTTTCACGATGACTTCCTCATTCGAACTGAATCTCTTCCCCTGGAGCCACCGCTTGAGGTTTGGGAACAGATAATCGTAGCTGGGAGGCAAGTCTGGAGAATACGGTAAGAATCGTAATTGGTCCAATTTGGCCATCGCTTTCAAAGACGTGTGTGCCGGTGCGTTATCATGATGATGCAGAACTTTTTTCTTCGCCATTTGAGGTCGTTTTTTTTTTCTTTATTTCGTCGTTCAGTTTGCCTGTCCTGTCCTGTGACTGTTCCTCCCTTCTGCAGATAATCGATGAAGATTAGCCATGAGCATCTCAAAAAACGGAGGCAAAAACCTTCCCGGCCGGGTTTTAGTCTTTTGGTCGGCTTTCGTGACCACTCTGCAGACTGCCTATTGGACTCAAACGTATGAACTCACGTTTCATCCAACGTCACGAAACGTCAGAAAAAGTCCGCTCGATTACGCTGCTACAACGCTAAACTGGCCGTTGAATCATCAACACGCTGCTGTTTTTGGTCGATGGTCAGCAAATGCGGCACTCATCGCGCCAATAGCTTTTTCATCTGCAAAACTACGTGCAAAATATATCCCGCCCGTTCTTTTTAGATATCTACGGCCTCAGCCAACTCGCGCAATTTCACTTTTCGATCACTCAAAACGATTCGATCCACTTCCTTGACGATTTCTGCATTCAATTCAATTTCAATTTCAATTTCAATTCAATTCAATTTATTTGTAATAAAAAGGTTTATAAATTAAGACAAGTCTTTTGTAGTACTTAGCGTTAACTAACTTAGAATATAGATTCATTGATGTAGGTATACATAATAAAGAGATATGATATGACTTAAATTAAGGTAAAACTAGCTTAGTTATTAAGATACAAGTAGAGCTCCAAAAAAGAAAAAGAACTTAATAATAAATAAGAATAATGTTTAAGCATAGAAAATGGTAAAGAATAAAAATTAAGGGTTATGTTGCAGAGGAGAAGTGCGAAAAGATAGCATTTTTAAAGCTCACAGCGTTTGAGATACCCCTGATATTTAAGGGTAGTGAGTTCCATTATCTAATGGCATGAACGAAAACCAGGCGAGAGGAGTTAAGGTAATTGAAGCAGGGCAGAGTTAAGTTTAAGGTCCTCAATGAACGGGCGAAATGCAGCTAGTTTCCCTCTAACGATGTAAGAAATTCTTCACCCCTTCTGATCTAGCTACAATTTATAAGGCGTTTATTCGCCCCAAGCTCGAGTACAATGCTCATATCTGGTCGGGTGCTCCAAAAACATCACTGCACCTGATCGATAGAATACAAAAGCGCGCGATAAAACTTATAGGGGATAGAAACATCACTGACTCTCTTGAACACCGTCATAATGTTTCCTGTCTTTCCCTGTTTTATCGATTTTTCCACAAATAGTGCTCCAGCGAAATAGCTAGCTGCATTCCTCCCCTTCAACAATTTTCTCGCAACACACGTCTCGCAAGGAATGCCCATCAGTTTACCCTTAAGCCCAACTTCGGACGTACAGTCAAATATAGAGATACTTTCTTTATCCGCTCAACACGAATGTGGAATGCTTTACCAAACACGATTTTTCCCTCCCGTTACGATCTACAAGCATTTAAGACCAATGCGCATCGGTATCTCCTCTTTCATCCTCCCTAAATTTCCCTTGGCCCGCGCTGTGCAAGAAATTTTAAGGGTATTCATAACCCCCCTTTAGCGCGCGTGTATTATCAAAAAAAAAAAAAAGTTGAAAAGATACGTAGGAGATCTACTTTTGATGATATTATAAAGAAATATGCAATTTCTGGCATCGATATACGTATTGTTTCAGAGTGCAACCCAGTAACCTCCTAGAATGTTCCGAAATGTGATCATATCTACGAAGGCCGTATATATAACGCACTGCATCGTTAAAGACTACTTGTAGTTTGCGCTGAGACAAGGGGTCAAGACCATTATGGATAACTTCGGCATAAGTAATAATAGGAACGACTAAGGTTCTTATAAGTTTCCGTCTAGTTTCAGTGGGGGTAAAGTCAGCAGTTAACCAGAGCTTACGAAGACATCCGTAAATACGACCAATGACAACGTTGGTGTGATTATATTCAGACAAGTTGCGATCTATGATAAAGCCAAGAGAGGTAACAGATTCTACATGCTTTAATTTGCACTCTGATAGCCATGCGTCTGGTACAAGATTGAGGTCGAATATCTTGTTTGAAATTGGTATTATTTGAGACTTTGCAGGGTTTAGCAGCAATCCATTCATCATCGACCAAGAATAGCTTTTGAGACAAATCTTCATTCAGATTGGTGACGAGTTCAACAATACTACTCATGGGCTGGGCCAAATGGAGTTGTACGTCATCAGCATATAAGTGTATGGAAACATGTCTGCAAACAGAAGGCCAATCGTTTATAAATATGCAGAACCATATAGGTCCTAAGATAGATCCTTGTATTCGTAGCTTCTTTTGGCATTTCCGAGCGAGGTGCGTCTTCGGTGCTTGTGCGATCTATTTTAAATTCACTTAACCCCCGATAAACTGTTTTTCTCGAAGAAGCAGATGTGGGATAAAATTTCTGCAACCATTGCAATGATGGTTCGGAAGTTTTTCCCATCAAAAAACAATGTTTGATCAAGATGCGATATTCCTGTTTTTCCATTATTTTTACTACGCCGAAAGTAGCGTCACTCAAACGACTGTAGCTTGCAAGCGAATGGACGAAATGTCATGAAACTGTCGGAACGGATCACACCCATATATACACCCATATTCGAATTTTGTATCGAAGTAATCGTTAGTATTGAAGCAACTGCTACAAGGCAAACTAGTTGCAAGTAGATTAGTTCAATTTACCAAGAAAAACGCAGCTATGGTCACCGTAAAACATTCTTCATTAATCTTTTCATTTAATGCAACTAAAAATAACTCCCATATGAACATCCTGTGAGTACATGTACTCTTACATATGTTTATATGTGCAATTGCTTTTCTCAATATGTGTTACTCTTACCTTGAAAGCACAACAGCGCTCCTCGTTATTTTGCACAACGAAAGGAACCATATATCCATGTAACGTCCTTCATGTGGAATAAATATAATTAAAATACAGGCACGTGCATTCGTATCTTACGATGATCTAAGAACCCGAACAAAAGGATTACTCTATGGCTGATTAAATTCCAGTGCAGTCACATTCATGTAATCAACGACGAAGAATAGTTCTTCGTCAAGGTTGTCTGTATATCGATTTTGTTTCTTTTTTTGTTTTCACTTAAATAAGGTTTACATTTCTTTGTAATAGTGGAGTGGATATCATCATCATGCAATGGAATTTTAAATAGGCACGAGGGTCCTTTGTTCAGTTGATAACTTATAGGTAGATTGGTAGCAAACTTCAACACTGTGGGGAGGCAGGCATTCGTGATGCGACTACCTGTTGTAGAGAATTTGAGAAAAAAAAAATAGAAGACAATTTTATATGTTTGTAACTTGTTACATCATGTGGTTACTTAACTTTTGTAACTAACCAAAAATAGTACAAGACTATATTGCCAGCCACTCCTTGAATAATATTTACTCTTAAGTGTATCTTCAGTGTTCTCCGGTAAGGAATCATCCGATCGCTGTCGTATTTGATATTACCTTTGCCAAGTTCTTTTTTTTTCGTATCCATGTTGAAGTTAAATGCACCTGTAACTTTGATTATTTGGGTAGATATTATCTTTGTGTCTTCCGCTTAAAGATTTTTATCGGTGAACGTTGTCGCATTTGACATTTCCTTTATTTGTCAAGTTCTTTTTTTCCCGCAGCCATGTTGATGTTAAAACTTCCTGTACACAATTCAACTTACAGTAGACTCTCGATAACGTGAACAATTAAAAACCAAGCCAGTTCACGTTTGCGAAGGTTGAATTTTAATAAAAGAATCTGACAATCCCACAGAAGAAATTAATTTAAAAACTTTTTTATGTATGTATTTTTTTTTATTTGTTACATAACTATACTTTTAACAGATTTTTAAGAAAAGTTATGGCAAAGGAACCTAAATACAAAGTTTTGAACATAACGTTATGGAATTTAGTCGAAAAAGTCGGTCATCGGTTTACTTGTCTTCTTTTTGACCAAAAGCTTTCCTAACTCCCTTTCCTTAAGGCGTTTTAAGATATTTAAGTCATTTTGGCTAACAAGCTCATCTTAAGCCTATTCCAGAGACTTGTGGAAGATTTAAATGGCTTCACTAGGCTTAATTTTTTTCTTTTGGCAATTCAAGCACATCTCCTTCATCGGTCTCTCCATCACATATGATGATGGTTACTTTGGATACGACATTAGAGTCGTCTATATCCTCGTTCCATTCATTGATGTCTTCAATTGTACAGCCCACCTAGGCAAACGATTTTGTTCAAGACAAAAATCTTAAAAATATACTAATCAAACCTCAGAATAAATAGCACCGACGAGTGCCTTTGCATTCTCCGCGAACAAACTGACTTGTAGCTAACTAAAACTGTACAAGACGAGATGTTTTACCAAGAAACACAAATTTCAAGTTGCACCATGCTTGAAATTTCCAGTTATTTTGAGAGGAAATTGTAGCTCACGTTTTAGAGTGTTCAGGATTTGTTCACGTTTTAGAAATGTCAATGTTAAAAAAAAATATGTTCACGTTATCCAGAGTTCACATTAACTGGTGTTCACGCTAACGAGAGTCTACTGTATTTTGGAATTTAAATGCATTCAAATATTTTGGCTCCTGGTTTTTGGAACGCAAGCATGTGGAACGTAAAAAGAGTGTTTGACAGGTCACAGAAAAAAGTAGGGAATTCAAGATTTGTTTGTACACAAACTTAATCAATATTACGGAATTTATTAAGTGTTTTGCCAAACGAAAACACCAATTTTTTGGAATCATCCCGAAACGTTAGTTTTTTAAGTCTTTGTCGTCAAATTCGTGCGGGCAACTTGGAATTTTTAAAGAGGGTTTCTTTGTCCGAGGTTAACGTAGTCCTTTCCAGGTATCTAGGTAGAAGTGGTGGTTTCGATGAAAAAAAAAACAAAATAGCGCATAGAGGGCGCCGTTTTGATACTACAACCTCAGGTGACCCGTTTATTCGGATGTAATGTTGAGATATTTATATTCACCCTGTAATATTTAGGAAGAGGATCAGCTCTCCAATCCTTTTCCCGGATATTTCTTTTTAGGATCATCGAAGAAGAGCTTACTCAGTATGCGTCGCCTGGCTCTCGCTAAAGCTGGACATTTGCATAGAAAGTGAATAAACGACTCTTTTTCATTTTCGTTTTTGTAGCTACGGCAGCAACTGTTGTAAGAGATCGCTAGTTTGGCTGTCAATCCCCAATTGGCCAGTGCCCTTTACTAACTGCCACTATTCTAGCGATGTCTACGCGTGTTTTTTGTGGCAGTTCGTTTGTTTTTGACCTGTTGTAACTTGGCCACATTTTGCTAGATATGACACAGTTTGTCAGACTGGTCCAACTGAGACCGGCTAGTTTTAAGAATATGAACGTAACGAACTATAGGAATATGAACGTTTTCCACTAGTGAGCTGTTAAGGGCTGAGCCCCTCGCCTGGCAAGTTCGTCGGCTCTCTCGTTCCCTTCAATGTCGCTATGTCCTGGAACCCAAAGAACGGTGACTCTAGCCTGGTTGCAAAAGCGATTGAGTTTTTTCCTGGCATCGATCTACTAGTTTCTATGAGGTGCTTCCCGAATTTATGGCTTTAATTCCGGCTTGCCTATCCGTAGGTAATAATAGCGATATGTATTATATTTGGGTGTTGGGTCAAATATTAAGTTATAACAGGCCTCGGATAGTAGCTCCGCCTGGAAGATTATAGCGAAATTCGGTAGGCGATATGTAGGAGTTTTTCTGAGAAAATTCTCGCGCCTACTCCGCAGTCCATCGGTGAGCCATCGGTGAATACCGTTGTATCGAAATCTCGCTTCCATTCCTCTCTACTTGGGAAGCTTGCAGCGAAGAGCTTCTTGAAGTTAAGCTTGAGGATATTGTAATCCGTTGGACACATAACCAGACGGTTTGGTAGTGTGTCCAGGATTTTACTGTGACCATATATCTTAACAGTCCAGCACTCGGATTCCTTGAGTCGGACTGCTAAGACAGCGGACAGCGCTGCGCTTTTGATGTGGAGATCAAGTGGCTCTACTGATTCACTATAGATCCGTAGGTCAGAATTGGACTTCTCAACTTCTATAACATTTCGATCACAGTAAGGAATGCTTTGAATTGTTACTCAGTGTTAGGTTAGGTTATCTTTGTCTTTAATTTTACCACATCTGAGCCCCCAAAGTAGTAGTAGCTCAAGTCTCTTGCATTCATAGAAGTACAAGCGTCTGTCTGACCAAACAGCAGTCTATTACCGCTGCTATAGATGCTTAAATTCTGTTATTCTTCTTATTGCGTAAGTTGCATACTGAGATTTGGTAGTCTCAACGATGCGAAGTGTAACGTTAGATGATTTCTTTCTCTCGAATATCTTTTAAGTATAGGTAAGCTCTCCATGCACGACTTCCTTAAAAGAAGGAAGTTCATTTACCTGAACTCTATTTTCATGTGCAAACTTATAATAGTTCACAAAAGACTGCAACGGCTTAGAGACTTCAAAATATTACACAGCCTGTCTATCTATTTCTTTTAGAATATAACATACAACGCAAGCAAAAACGCCCCTCTATTTATTCATATCGTATTTTCCAACTACACAAATATTCTTGAAAGTTTAAAATTGGCCAAGACCAAGTGGTGTTTTGTCCAACAATTGTTTTAAATATTGATCGTCTATAAATTTCTCTCTCCACCGCCGCGCCTTCACCCAATTATTTTATGGCAGTTAGTCAAAGCGCTAAAGCAAATCCTAATAAATAATTACGCGTCCTTTAGCGTCTTTATGTCTAGTTGACCCATTCAAATGGGCTATCGATCAATGTCATGTCCTCATTGAAGGCTTATGCCTAAATATGCTAATTTCTTCACTTGTCGCCATCTACCCATATTAAAATAGCCACGCCACTGTAAGCCTTTTTGCGATTTTCTCATTGTTTATGAAATATCCTTCTCCGTGGAACAGAAGTCAATGCCGACCCGAACCGAGAAGCTATTTCACTGCATAGTTGACTACCAGTGTGGGTACGTGCATATCTACCCATTCCATGACCTTTATGAAATGAGAAAACTTTGGTTACCAGTCGGTTTAACATTTTAATGGAACTACATAATGTCAGCTTTATCCTTATTTCTGTCCAGTAAACATTCCATTTCATATTCAGATGAGATGAGTGGCGCGGTCTGTAACCCAGACTGCTCCTGTTGTTTAACTCGGGCAAACACGAAGTTCATGGAATTCCTTATTGCAAAGAACGCCCCCTGTTGCAATCGATGTGTGTTCTTGAATCGATGCTGGACTGCTGACTAAAGAGGAACAAAGTGTCTACTCCATTTTGTATTCTGGCGTTGGTTTGGTACGAGTATTTGTCGGTTTAATTTCGTTTCAATTTTATTCGGGGGTTTGTGTGGAGTGGGAACAAGTGGGAGGGTTATAAGGTTATTTTTGATGTGTTGCAAACTTTAAATTACTTTGAAGTTTAGAGGTGTGCTGTTCGTTAGGTATTTGTTTATGGAATAATTTCTTATTTTTAAGGCGCATACAAATAATTTTGTTTGGCTATTTCGATAGAACAAACTCGTAGAAGTCAATTTAATGTTGTTTATGGTCATCTGACAGTTGATTGGTTTATTAGCAAGTTTTTCTATGAGACTGGAGCTGATTTTAATAATATACAGGATAGGCCATTTAAAGTGGAAACATTTGTTTCTGATAAAAAAAAAAAAACATTTAAAAACACAATTTTTTGTTGCTCAGCATTTATTTTAGTTCAAGCAGATTTGTTCCAGCTAAAAATGTTAAAAATGCCCAATTCACAATGTTGCGTTCGGGCACTCTCGCTTGGGCTTGGGCTTTATATCGACATTACGATAACTTCTGTCTGTAAAATTAAATACCGCTTCAAGCTTCAGGCGTTCATAGGTTAGGAGTATGACAAATAATATGTTCTGTTTCCTCAAATCTCCTAAGTATTCACGAATTTATGATAGAAAGAAGATTTGAAATGTATTTCTTTTTTATTAAAAAACACAAAATTTGAGAAATAACTTTGCAAACAAGATTGTGCGAATATGTAAATTAAAAAAAAGACCCCGCACAATTAATTAGTGTTGGATAAAAATAATTTAGCCATTTAAATCTTTTACACATTTAAATGTTAAAAAAATTGTGCTTTAATCGAACAGGCCATCGAATGGTAAATGTCAACAACAGCTGTGAGTTGTCACAACGCACGCATTAGTAGAAAGTAGTTCTACTCGGCCGTTGCCCAGAACTACGATATCTACGATATAACGCCTGAAATCACATTTAAGAGCACCCCATATGTTTGCATTGTTTCTACTTTATCTGTCGACGCGAGAACGCCCGAATGCGACATTGTGAATTGGGTTTTAGCCTTAACAGCCAAATGTGATCTTTTTTCTGTATTTTCCATCGTTTTGGCCAATGATTCGGCCGATATTGCGGCGATTTTAAGTCGTATGTTGGGTATCAATTGAGCTTATTTGCGTATACCTTGGACTTCAAATAACCGCACAGATAAAAGGCTGGTGCCGTTAAATCGGGTGATCTGGGTGGCGAGTCAAAATCGTCATTTTTCGATATGAGTCGCCCTGGAAACAATGGTCGCAATAAATTGTTTGTCTGTTCAGCAGAGCTGTGTGGCATGTAGCGCCGTCTTGTTAGAACCAATAGCCATCCATGCCATTTTCACGAGCAATGGGCATCACAAAATCCGTTATCATGGCACGATAACGCTCGCTATTGACGGTTACGGTAGCTCCTTCGTCTTAGAAAAAATACGGACCGGTGATCATATCCGCGCAAACACCGCACCAAACTGTAACTTATTGGTCGTACAGTGGCTGTTCTTCAATTAATTGAGGGTTTTCGATGGCATAAAACCGTCAATTTTCCTTATTTACGCCTCCATTCAACGAGAAATGTGGCTCGCCTGACATGATGATTTTTCGCCGAAAGTCAAGTTCGTTTTCAGCCATTTTCATGGTCCATTTGGCCTAGTTCAGGCGACGCGAATAATCAGCTGGGTTCAGTTTTTGTGCTTTTTGAATTTTGTATAAAACCGCTACGAATTATGTCTCGGAGAGTGGTTCGAGGGATTCCTGAGAACGGCGATAGCTCAATGTTGGAGTCTCCTCAATACTGGATCGTACGGCTTCAATATTTTCATCGGATCGTCCTGTTCGTTGTCTGGATGCGTGGCTGGCATTACTGAGATTACCGGAGCTAATAAATTTTGTGTCTTATAGTGTAATCATCTGGAACATTTTTTTTAATAATAGATATTCATTTCCTTGATATGATATGATATATGATAGTTTTGTTTACTCTTTCCTGGATATTGAGCTTCCAGCTAAGTTTGTTGTCCAGAATGAGACCTAGGTAGTTTGCTTTGTCGGTGAAGGCTAGTTTGGTGCCGTACAAAAAAAGGGGGGTCTATCTGAGGGATTTTGTATTTCCTAGTGAAAGGAACCAGTTCCGTTTTCTGAGCGTTAGCCCCCCAGTCCACATTTTTGGGTCCATTTCGAGAGCTTGTTTAGTGTATTTTGCATGAGTTCATTAATCGTGTGAAGATGCTATAGCGACGTCATCAGCATATGTGATTACCGATTACTGATTACTTTGCACCCCACACCTTCCAGGAGCAGCCAAAGTTAATTTACTATAAGGTTCCAAAGAATGGTGGGGGGGGGGGGGAGGGGAATAGGACACCACCTTGGGGGTGCTGATAAATCTTCTGGAAGAGGAGGAAGAGGTAAGAGTAGGTTAGGTTACGGTGGTTATCCCCATCACTCTGGGTGGATTCACTTAGACACTTGAGGTCCATTGTGTCCACATGGAGTCGATTCATTTATCGGTACTCCCCTACTCCTTCATCTATGTCAACAACACGCGGTGTTTCAAAGTGGTCACCCATCTAGGTACTAACCGCGCCCCGTTTTCAGCGTGGCGTGGTCGTTGGTAAGAGTAGGATTTGGTAAATATTTGTGTAACAAGCAACTCGTTGCTACTAGTATCTCCCTAACCTCAGAACGTATAAATAAAATAAAACCAAACAATATTTTCAATCCTTATCGTATTTTTTGTTTCTCGTTTTTTATGGCTTTTGCTGTATTTTTTTTATTTTTGATATTTTAGTATTATTTCGACTTATGAACTCTTTTTCTTCCCTAAAATTAGAGTACACTCTTTCTCTTACACAGGGCAACCACTAATCTCGGGCCTAAGATTTGATTTGATCCTGAAAGTACTTACCAAAAATTAGAAACTCTGCATCATTCGTTTTGCCAGATTGGCTGCCTAACGTATTTTATAGCCTCATGAATATTTTGGCTCAGACCTTATTTTGAGCACTTTTTGGTTTTTTTCTCATTGCATTGGTAAGAACTTTCAGGATCAATGCTCAAATCTTAGGCCCGAGACGATGTCCTGAAAAATGTCACACAGTGTTATATATGTATATATGTTTAGCTGTAGATCCTGTAGACTTTTCATTTGCAACCAAACATTCAATGTTAGTACATTTACGCACGCATATACATAAGCCAAACAAAACACTTGCCCAAAAACACACATTAGTCTTGTTTTTATGTTTTAATGTAAACAGCTTTCAACAAAACATTTACTTGGCAGTCAATTAAAATCAAACGCTAATTTCAATAAATTGTTTTCTTTTTTTTATCAGTGCGGGGATGTCGACAAGGTAAACCAGTACAAATGTCCGAAGCGGAAGTACGTGGTTTATGCCTGAAATCACGTGAGATATTCCTACAGCAACCTATTTTGCTAGACCTTGAAGCGCCTCTCATCATTTGCGGCGACATCCATGGGCAGTACACAGATCTGTTGCGCCTCTTTGAATATGGAGGCTTTCCGCCGGCAGCCAATTACTTGTTTTTGGGTGATTACGTGGACCGAGGTAAACAGTCATTGGAAACGATATGCTTGCTCCTGGCGTATAAAATCAAATATCCGGAGAATTTCTTCCTCTTGCGTGGCAATCACGAGTGTGCCAGTATTAATAGGATCTACGGTAAGTCAAATTAGTTAAATTACATATGTACACATCTAGCTTATGATCATTGGTGTATTTCCAGGTTTCTATGACGAATGCAAGCGTAGATACAACGTTAAGCTATGGAAAACCTTCACAGACTGTTTCAATTGCCTGCCGATAGCGGCGATCATCGATGAGAAGATATTCTGTTGCCATGGTGGACTGAGTCCTGACCTACAGAACATGGAACAGATCAGGCGTTTGATGCGACCAACGGACGTTCCAGATACCGGTCTACTCTGCGACTTGCTGTGGAGCGATCCAGATAAAGATGTCGAGGGTTGGGGTGAGAACGATCGAGGCGTTAGTTTTACATTCGGAGCAACTGTTGTATCGAAATTTCTACGCAAACATGATCTGGATTTGATATGCCGGGCCCATCAGGTGAGTGCGCGATTGACTGAGATGGTGGAATTTGATTGAACGTATATTTGCATTTAGGTTGTTGAAGACGGCTACGAGTTCTTTGCAAGACGTCAATTAGTCACACTGTTTTCAGCGCCAAACTACTGTGGAGAGTTCGATAATGCCGGTGGAATGATGACGGTGGATGACTCATTAATGTGCTCGTTCCAGGTGAGTCAGAAAATTGGAATATTTTCTTCATTTTAATATCGACTTGCACTCATTATCAACTCATTATGGGAGTTTTAACGCAATTAAGATTAGAAACACGAGCCGAGCAACAGTTGATAAACATTAGGTGTTAAGATAAAGGAAATATGATTTCTCGAAAGTGAAACAAAACTCGGCCACTAACAGTGAGTAACTTAATCTGCTTAGTCTCAGTTATTGCGAATGAGTATTTAATCTTCTGTTAAAGAATTGAGACATTTATTTTCATTTCATTGTGCGGTGTCTCATGCCCACCATTTCGTTTGAATTGTTTAATGACGCCGTATAAAAACGTGGGCGCTGATGATATTACCTGTCGTAGAATGAAAGCCCCCACCGTAACTCGGCCGGCATCGACACTGTTATCAGTAAACAAGTGCTATTGGTGTCTATGAACTTTCCGATTTGGCAATTCTTTGTTTGTCAAAGACAAATAGTCTAGAACCGCTCTGAATCTATTGGTTTAAGTTTTCAAATTCAAGCATTCGTCGTTATTGAGATTGACTCTTCTCAATTTTGTACGTAGGAGTTTTTGAATAATATTTATGAATCTGTTATTTGTCATACTTTGTGATATTCTCTGGAAATATGTATAAAAATTGAGTTGATTGATGAAATTTTCACGAAACGAAACCAGCTAATTTTTTTTGAAACTATTAAGAGGTAGGCGGGCAAAGAGAGCCAGTTTGCAGAAACTGTTTTGTTTTGTTGACGTGTATTTGACTTATTGCTTCGATTAATTTTCAGTGCAACATTCCATCATCTGCGATGTTTTATTGAAAATATGTTACAATGACTTGACGCGCGCTGTGAAATCGTGACGTTAAAAATGCAAAAAAGAGAACTAGCTTCTGACTGTTTGGACTGTCTGGTCAAATATCTATCTGCCCCAAAAGAAACATATTAAGAAGATTAGCAGCGGTTCAGAGAACAGCCGAAGTTGCCATAACGGGAGCCCTACGCACAACACCCACGGCGGCACTGGATACTTTTCTGCATCTTATGCCACTCGATCTGCATACAATGCACATGGCAAGTAGGAGTACAATTAGACTCACTAACTTAGGCTATTTCTGAAATAGAAGCTATGGTGAAAGCGCTATTCTGAGAGAACTTAGAACTGGCAACCTCAATAGAACGGATGACATTCTCCCAGTTCTGGACGCTACACCGAACGAAACGCTGTACCCGGAAAGAGAAGTCTGAGGGAACATATCGCCTACACGGCAAAAACACATTGCGGTTTATACGGATGGGTCGAAAACCGACAACGGCACGGGCTCTGGTATCCACTCAAGAGAACCGGAGCTAAATTTGTGTCTTAGACTTCCAGATGACTGTAGTGTATTTCAGGCTGAGGTCCCAGTTGTGAAGAGATGGGCGGAACTGCTGGTGACCAAGCTAGTAAGGGACAAGGTTATCATCATCTACATCGACAGTCGGGCCGCACTCATCGTGTATCATTAAATTGGCAATTGTAGAAGGATATCGCTCTGTACTCAGATCACTAAGCAGACACAACAAGATCAAACTTTGATGTGTGCCTGGACACTGGCGTAGAGGGAAATGAACTTGCCGATAAGCTAGCAAGGAAAGGGGGGGCAGTGCCTATAACCGTGATGGTTATGAACATAGCACCGCCATCATGCGGCATCAGGGCAAAACTTAACAACACAATCATAAGTTTGGCGGTCCACAGATGGCCAATAATAGAATGAAATAGGGTACCTAAAGCCGGCCATCAACCGTGAAAGAACCAGGGTAATCCTTGGACTGAATAGGGCAAAGTTAAGAACTATAATAGGAATACTCTCCGAGCACTGTGAGGAAACATGCTAAAAGAATGAGTCTTTCAAACACGGGGTCAACCCAGGCCTGCTTCTCGCAACCATTTGTGTGTGTGTGCTATATTTTTGCACGAATGGAAGGGACTTACAGTTTTTTTTTTTGCCGACTCTGAACGGCGAGTTGAGAAGCTCATTGACAAATTATACTCTTTGATTGCTTGTCAGACATTCAAAAGAGGTGGCACCGTGAAAAAACTTTTCGGTGTTGGACCCGGGCTGGGATTGAACCCGGGCAGCATTGCGTAGTAGTCCATTTTTTTTCATTTTTAATTCATTTTTATTTATCAATTCAATTAAATCTTAAATGCTAGACAAAAGTGATTAAAACTAGCTTAACTAACTTAACTATCTTACTCTAACTTACTGGCCCCACACGGGCACGGGCGTAGTAGTCCAACGCGGTGCATGTTCATCTTTGAGGTCCAAACTTATATTTCTATGTGCTCTAAAAGTCGTGCAATATTAACAACATCTTTGCAAAACTCTTTTTTTTTTTATTAAATTGTTAATTGACCAATGTTTTCAAATCCGCACTGATGTTTTCTTCCTTTAGTTTTCTTTCGATGTCTATCCGTAATTTTTTAAGAGAGCGAGAGCGAATAATTTCTATTTTTCCTATAAATACGTGCTTGAGTTGAATGGATTTGTGTCTGCTGCTGTTTAGGCGTGAAGGTTTTACTAGTGTATGTATGTTTATGTATGTACCCATGTATAATAGAGAAGCCTAATACCTGAATATAATGATAGTCCAAGATTCCTTCAAATTTATTTTATGATGAACTTGAGAAGTGAATCTCAACAAATCTCTCCTGAGGTGTTAGGAAATTCAAATACAACTCTTAAAGAAATGTTATATGATCATAGCCTTATGTTCAAAACCTTTCAAAGTTGTAACTTATGCTAACAGGCACCCTGCCCTGCATGCTCTCGGGTAAGTTCGGAAAAATATCTATATACATATTATGTAATGCGCCTGCGAGCGCGCTTAAAAATGTTGTGTACATGGAAGGACTACGATAAATTAGGACAATAAAGTAAATCAAAATTCCTTTCACCACATTCCATTAATGCAGCAGGCAGGCGAAACAAGGTGACCACGGGCTAACTAGTTTTATATATGAAATTGCAGCCACTCAAGTGCATTGATGGCTAAATGTGTTATGCGATATCATCATATTCTTCTGTTACGCGACATCATATTTTTTTCTGAATTTGTATCTTTGTAAACAAAAAGGTTTCGTTACCATTGCTTCTTTGTAAGCATATCAATTTTCGATACATTGTGCGGATGCATAGTTGTTTATATTGGGACAATAAAGGAATTGTTTACAGTACAACAACGGAAGATGAACGAAGAAACAAAGAATGTGATGACTTCGTATTTCGCGCCCTTCTTTTGAGTGTTTGTTAGAATTATTATCCAATAGTTTTAAGAATCAGTTTAATAAAGAAACTCAACCACTTCAGATTGTTGTTATTATTCCCATAACTCGGCGCGCATTTCAAATGCACCAAATTGATCAAACTTGCCTCTTAACATAGTTGATTTCAAAAGAGAGGATTCTCAGCCTGCTACAAGCACCGATTAAGGGGGGCTTTCAAAGTTCGAAGTATAAAAAAAAGAAGAGAGTCATAGTGTTGCAGTTGAGGGTGTAAAATTAAACGTGTAGAATCCCATATCTAGCTGAGGACCAATAAAAATAAGTTGCTAATTCTGCTATAGTTAGGATGTCATATATTTCATTTGCAGCGTTGTAACGCTCTAGCTTTAACAATAACAATGTTATTGAACAAGCTGGTTAAAGCTATTGATAATCTCCTCCACGACTTTCCACTGCTCAACTTGACTTTCTAGTTAGAAGACACACACTCAAAAGAGCTTATCAATCGTATACCCGTTCTTGTAGAACAAGGTAGAACAAAATCATTTCTACTGCGCTTCCAATTAACACCGTTTGGTTAGATCGTTAAGCCCTAGGTTAGGTTAGGTTAGTGGGCTGATGAGAATGGTTACATTCCCATCACACTTAGGTCCTTGTGGACCCATTGTGATACCCATAATGTGTTCCCACCCGCGGTATGATCGTCTTGATTACAGCCATCCCGAGGCCCTGGCGAATTTCATCAGGTAATATGGTAATCCATCTGATAGCTCGTCGATATCTTCGAAGAAGAATTTGCCCAGGGTTCTGTTTCTCAATTGACAGAGGTTAGGACAGTGACAGAGGAAATGGGTTGTGTCCTCATGTGCCTCTTCATTACCGCATCCTCTGCAGATGTCATCATCATTTAGTCTTAATTTCTTCATGTGGTATCTTAGAGCGTTGTGTCCAGTTATCACTCCTATAAGCAAAGACACAGACTTTCTGTCTTCTTGCATGAGTTTTTTTGTTCTTGCTCTGTCATATTTTGGCCACAATGTTCTTGATACCTCACAGGTAGTTAGTGATTTCCACCTGTTGTTTGCTTTAGTTTCTGATTTTTGTTCAATTTTGTCGCGAAGGTTACAGAGTGAAGGTTTGACCGTCCCATCTGCCTGTTCTCTATCTAGGGCTGATCGTTAAGCCCTAACCATGCGACGAATTGATAGACTTTAAATAAGCTGTTCAGAAAAGATTATCGATTCTGTTCGTTAATTTGTGCTCTCGATAAGCAAATTTTAAGTTGTGTTGTTGAAGCCTGCTACTTCAAATGGATTGTGTGTTTTTCGAGTGGATAATCGATTAGGCTAGGTTAGGTTGAGAGGGGTTGAGAAGCTGAGCTATCCCAAAACACCAGGCACCAGAGGGCCCCCTAAAATCGTGATCGCCTAGAATCCATCCAACGATGGCCCCTAAAGTGCCACTCAAAGCATTTTATTACCCTATGGTTGATTCAGCCAACCCCCTCCAGGTTACTTAAGAAGTAGGAGCCTAACATTTTCCTGCGAGTGCGAGCTATACCCTGACATTCACACAGAATATGTGCGATATCTTCTGCTACATCTAGATCATTGCAGTATCTGCAAACATTCGTGTCAATGAGTCCGAGCCACTTGGCGTGTTTGTCCAGAAGGCAGTGTCCGGATATTATTGTTATCACTTTACTCATTTGTGTCCTGCTAAGTCTAAGGATTTCATCAGTCCTTTTACGGTCCAGCGCCGGTCAAAGTGCCTTGAAAACCTTGTGTCCGTCAATGTTAAACCATCAATGGTCAGCCCTTCTCGTAATCATATCCTTTACTCTAGTAGTAGCAGCTACCTTCCTTACCTTGCCAACTCATCGGCAAACTCGTTGCTTCCTACCCCGGAGTAACCAGGCACTCAACCATAGTTTTAGCCGGTTCTGTGTGCATAATGCCCTGAGCATTGTGCGGCAGCTCCTGATTTAATAGTGCATGATTCTAGCGCCTTAGGCGCAGCCTGGCTGTCGATGTAAATATTAATATCCTTAGCGGATATTCGTTTTATGTTCAGAAGTTCTGCAGCTCTAAGTACTGGGAGTCTTAAGGACACCTTTAGATCTGGTTCCACACAGTAGATACCGGACCCTGTGCCGCTTGCAGTTTTTGACTGCAGTGTCTATATGTCCACTCTTCACGCACAGAGTACAAGGTCATGTACGATGTGTTAAAATCAAGTGTGAAGAGGGTGTCATCCGTTCTTATTGGATTATCCATTTGGACTTCTAGTACAGTGTTCTTTTTTTTTTTTATAATTCACGCGCGCTAAAGGGATTATGAATACCCTTAAAATGTCTTGCACAGCGCGGGCCATAGGGCAATTTAGGAAGGATGAAAGAGCAGATACCGATGCGCATTTGCCTTTGCTGCTATTATTGAAAATACCTAGGTTGGTGATTATTAGAGCACTATTACTCGCCAGTTGCTTCAAATGCAGATCGAGAGGTAGCATGTAGAGGAACATGTCCACTGTCGCCGTGGGTGTCGTGCGAATGGCACCTGTGATGGCAACACCAGCTGTTCTCTGTATCGTCGCTGTACCAGTGTCGTTTTCTTGTTTGCGGCCTTTCACCAGACTAGTGCCCCGTATGTGAGTAGGTATACAGGTTGAGATTAAGGTTCGGTGTTTCTAAATTACTACGCCAATACCCTTCTTTCTCCTGATCTCTCAATTTCGCGCAGTGGATTTTTATAATTTTACATTACATATATTCCTAAAGGTAATTTTCTAATAATGATTAATATTAATATATCAATATTTTTCTCTTTTTTTTCCAGATATTGAAGCCATCCGAAAAGAAAGCCAAGTATCTGTATACTGGAACGAATTCATCCAGACCGACAACACCACAGCGTAACACCCCATTAATATCATCGAATAAAAAAAAATAATACATCCATCCTCTTCCATTATCCTAAACAATGATAAAACATAAAAAAAAAATGAAAAATATATAAATATGTATTTAATACAAAACGAAAAGAAACTCAACAAAAAAAAATCCTAATTAAAATACAATTAAAAAAAAATCCTTGCTATAAAAATGTAACTGATTCTGAAACAGAAAATTGCAATTTGAATAGAATGAAAAAAAAAACGTATATGCAAGTGTTACTCTTTATACATATGTATGTACATCTGCAGTATAGTATACAGTAATCTATCTACTAGAATATTTTCTCTCGGAAACGATCAGCAATTGGCGACAACAACTTAGAGAAACAATTAAACAAAACAAAAGTCTTAACTTGAACTGAGTGTCTAAATAGCAATGTAGTGATTTAAAATTCGACAATTAAACTTGAATTTAAAAAAAAAAACAAAAGAAAAAAACGAAGAACACGATGAAGTAGGCAAACTAAGGAATTATAAATTTGACTATCACATTAAACTACATAATATGTATTTAGCAATTCTTTCCTAATTTTTTTTTTGTTTTGTTTATTTTAAGAAATATTATTTATGTGTAGAGTTTACTCTTCTTCTAAAGATAAATATTTATACAGAAAGGATAAAAGGAGATAAATCGAAAGAAGTATGCATCTATTTATTTTGTTAAGTGTATACCTAATAATAACAATTAAATTGAATTTATACTTTAATTTAAGAATTTAAAATTGTGTGTCTTTTAATTTTTACATTTTTTGTTTGTTGTGATTTTCTCTGTTTTTATGTTGAAAATATTTAATAAAAAAAGCAATCGAGCATTTGTAAAATATTTTTGAATTTTCTTTTTCTTTTGATTTGAGTAGAATCAATTATGAGTGTGTAGAAGTTATAGCGTTTTGTGTTTTGTATAATTCTTTTACTTTTCTTTGGGACAATTGGGCTTGTCCCTTTGCTAACTACGCGGAATAATAATCGCCATTGCTTGTGCTTGTTCTCAGTCTATTGCATTATTTTTTATTTTGTATATATTTTTAAGTATCTATACAGCGAATGAACCGAACGCTTTTTTGTAGGCGCAGACTACTAAGCGCATGATTGTAACCGAACAAATACTAACAAGTTTTCCACGGTGTCACCTCTTTCGAATGTCCGACACGCGTTCGAGTATCCTAGCGATTTCGAAGTCATGAAACGGAAAATCTTTAACTCGTATATATTTGATCAATAATTTCTGTATAAAATATAACCGTTTTAACCTTTTAAGCATACTACGGCTCAACCCGTTTTTTTTTTCCTCCAAAAAAATAAGTAGCTACATAGTTTGTATTAATCGAGACGTCGAAATCACTTAATCTTAATACATTTAAACCCCCTAATTGGCGCACTCGTGGGGACCAGGAAAATGCAAACCGAATTGGAGGTGCCCCGATTCGAGAGGACCTCCAAATTGGGCCAAAATTCATTTTGTCCAAATTCTAAGGTGCGCGGTAGAAGGAGTATAAGCCAAAAATTGCAATTTTTCAGGAGTGAGAAAAAACCTAATAAAACGTTAAATTTTCCAATTTTTTTTAACAGTAAGGCTACTTTGACCAATGCTTGTTTTAACCATTTGTGTGTGCAGTAGACTTATACCGCTTTTACCAAATATGACATATAAAATTCGCAATCGAATGTACTTATCTCGTTTTGACCAAATTTTGACTTATACTCCTTGTACGACATTAGAAGTTGTTGTATGTTTTTTTTACAAATGCATTTCCGAAATCCCGGGAATTCCCCTTTTTGTATGCATCATGGCATGCACGTACATACACATACACACAATCAGCTCTAACACTTGTAATTTCTTCCTCTCTTTGAGGTTGTTTTTCAAGCAATTCGAAAGCAATTCGTTACCCCATGATCTAATTCAGAGGTGCCCTGTTTTCAGAGGTTCGCTTATATGAAAAAACCCATGGTATGCATGAAGTGCGCTTCATCTCGGGGGTGCCCCAATTACAGAGGGGCCAATTAGGAGATTTTACTGTATATTTATTTATGTGTCGACTCTCACCCTATATTACCTCCACGATACTCCCCAGTGCAATTGCATGTAAAATAGTTTTTTGTAGAATGTGCTTCCATAAGTTCAGTGAGATGGCTGAACTGTCCCCTCAACCAATTACCCTCTTCTGATAGCCCAGTTCTTATAAAATTGCCTCCAACTGTGTTCTCCCAGTTGGTTTAGGTCCTCTTCCACTTGTGTGTACCTCCCTAAGTGAGGTCGTTTTCTTTTGTATACTTGAATACTCCTGGCTATGCGTTGTTGTTCATTAGCTCTATCATGTGCCGACCATCTCAAAAGTTAAATTCGCGTTTTTATTTTTTGGACTATGTCGATGTCTCTTAACTCGCATATTTTCTAGTTGAATCTTCTCCAATAACCGTCAACGCAAACTTTCGATAAAGTACATGCTGCAGTGTGAGTTCATAATTGTAAAAAAACCAGCAGCAATACAGATATTGCGTTAACAAATGTAGAGAAACTGCATTACCATTGCAAACGTTCCAGCATCACTTGTGTTCATACCGCTTTGTTGTGCAAATTTGCAGCATATTTTATTTTTCTGCACGGCTGCGACATAACTGCTGCAGAATTTTCGTTCAAAAATTTATACAGATTTTTTTTTTTTTTTTTTTTTTTACAATTTTTTTTACAATTATGAACTCACCTTCAGTTCCACATAGCCGGACTGGGGTGATCGAGGTCTAGGTCAGGTTAGGGGTTAGGTTAGGTATTCGGTAGGATTCACCTAGACCAAAGAAGGTTCATTGTGTTGCAACATGAGCCGATTATTATCGGCACTCTTGGAACCATTTTGAGAGTTGGATAAATTTCCATATTTTTTTGATATCCGTTGAGTAAACCTCTTAAAAGTTTATAAAAAAGTTTTCTCCCAGAATATTTTTAGTGTTCCGTTCGTACCAAAACGGAACAGTAATGGAATCAGTTTGTTAGTGCCCCTTCTGGTTGACAGCGTATATATACTTCTAGCCGCTTAAAACAAACTTTACATCAAGTGACCCATTCTAACAGAACTAAAGCAGCTTGACGGCCGTAAATGAGAAGTCCAAAATTAGTTGTAAGCCAAAATGTAGGAATTCCTCGTAAATCAACCGCCTTCTTCAGCCCCTTCCACTGATGCATTTTCTTGTTTTATTCTTTTAATTTTTATAAATCGATTTTATTCCTTCTTTCATAAAAAAAAAAAAAAAAAACAAATGAATTGCAGTAGTAGAGTGCCTTTTTGCTTATTTAATTTACACTTAATCTTAAATTAGAATTAAAATTTAAAATTAAATCATATTAAAGATCTATTTTTATGTATCTGCGATTATTGTTACATCTCAGATGTTCAGTTTACCTAAACAACTTGTTTAATACAATCTTTGTTATACAAAATTAAATAAGAAAAATAATAAATGTGAATATTAAAATGAAGATTATTTATTATTTTCTAAATATCTATTAACTGACTCCTTTTGTCGCTGATTTCCTTTTAAGTTATCAAAGATGTGTATCATATATACATTATTTAAGTGTTTGTTATTTTTGTCTCCAATAATGTAGACTTCTTGTTAACTTATCAGAAATGAACAAAAGAGAACTTATCTTAAGAACGAAATCAGAAAGACTTGAGTAAGTGAATACGAAAGGAGGAGTGAAATATCGCAATACAAAACTGTTTTACCGTAAGAATTATATTCAACAAATTAAATTAAATAAATGAACAAAAATAAAAAATATTTGCAATTGTGTTTAATTTTGACTTAAAAGTTTCTAATAAAATGTATGATTGATTTCATTTTAAAATAACATAACGTTTACAAAATATCTTTATTTTTGTAGACAGTCCAGCTGAAATCAAAGACGTACAATCAGCCCGATTACTCAGGGGCCAAATCGTTTCATCCGTGAACGAGTAACGCGTGATTGAAAAATGCCTATTTGTAATTATGACATACGTGAACGTGTAAGTAGTAATGTAATTCGAGATTATGCCTTACTTTGTGAGTCCGCGTTCGTAATGTCATTCGATTGGTTCGCAGTGAACGTAATTTGTGTTTTTTTTTTCTGGAATTTAACAGAAACAAAATGAAAGTAAAACTTTAGAAAACACTAATATGAACTAATATGAATTAATTTTCAATAAAACAAAGCTTTGTTTACTTTTTAATAGGATTTTGCTAACCAAAAATTTCAAGCAAAAAAAAAATTGTCATTCAATAAGGCGTCTTTAACTAAAACTACAGAGCCACGGAAGATTCTGAAGACGTATATCGTTATTTTCATACGTTCGATCGTCCGTACGTGAACGGATGAGACGATTTGGTCATTTTCTAAGTCCTGTCATCATAGTTAAAGGCAAATTCCTTAATACACTGAGCGAATTGGTGGAGGCGGCCACTGGTAAATGGGTTAATAGGTGTGGACTGAACGTCAATCCTCAAAAAACGAAACTGGCTCTCTTCACCAGAAAACACAAAAGACAAGATACCGCCTTTCAAGCTCCCGAAAATTAACGGGACTGAGCTAACACTTTCGGAGCAAGCGAAATATTTTGGCATTATTCCGTATAGGAAAACAAACTGGAACTTCAACACGCAAGAAAGAATTAGGAAATCTTTTAATGCACTCTGGTAAAACATGGGGCCTCAAACCGGCAATGATGCACTGGATATACGTCATGATAGTCAGTCGGGGGCACCGTAGGGCAAGTGGTTAGTGCGTCGGACTACTGAGCCAGCGGTCTTGGGTTCGAATCTCGCCGCAAACACCTAAACAGTTTTTCACAGTGCCCACCTCTTCCGAATGCCTGACAAGCATTCAAGAGTATCATTTGTCATGTAAAGCTTCCCAACTCGCCGTTCGGGGACGGCAGAAAACTGTAGGTCCCTTCCATTCGTGCAAAAATATAACGCGCACACACAAATGGTTGCGGGAAGCTAGGCTTGGTTCTACCTAGGACTGCTGAAGCCAATTATTATATTATTAGTCAGACGGAGCACTAGTCTGGTGGAAGGCTGCAAACAGGAAAACGACACTGGTACAGCGACTGTACAGATAACAGCTGGTGTTGCCATCACAGGTGCCCTTCGCACGGGACGACACCCATGGCGACAGTGGGCATATTCCTCTACCTGCTGCCTCTCGATCTGCATTTGAAGCAACTGACGAGTAATAGTGCTCTAAGAATCGCCGTTCTTAGAGCTGCAGAAATTCTGAACATAAAACATCCGCTAAGAATTTTAATATTTACATCGACAACCAGGCTGCGCTTAAGGCGCTAGAATTGTGCACCATTAAATCGGCACTAGTCAGGAACTGCCGCACAATGCTCAGGGCTTTATGCATAAGACTATGTTGGGTGCCTGTTCACTCCGAGGCAATGAGTTAGCCGATGAGTTGACAAGAAAAGGCGAGGCGGTGGAAGTAGCTTCACCTTTTTGCTGCATCAAATCAAAGGTAAGGGATATGTTAATGAGCAGGGCTGACCACAGATGGTCCAACATTGGAGGACACAAGGTTTCGAAGGTACTTTGACCGGAACTGGACCATAAAAAGACCGGTGAAATCCTTACACTTAGCACAGATAAGTATAGTTATAGGAATATTATCCGGGCATTGTCTTCTGAGCAAACATGCCAAGAGGCTCGGACTTATGGCCACGGATATTTGCAGATACTGTAATGATCTAGGTGTTTCAGAGAATATCGCACATATGGTGTGTGAATGTCAGGCTCCTACTTCTTTAGTAACCTGGAGGAGGTAGGCCGAATTAACCATAGACTCACTCTAAAATTTTGCAGGGTAATAAAATACTTTGCGGACATTGTGGCGGCTTAGGTGCCATCCTTGGAAATATTTTTAGGGGATCGTGATAGGCCCATTCTGGTGCCTAGTGTTTTGGGATGGCTAAGCCTCTCAACCTAACCTAACCTAAGTCGTGTCGAATTTAAATCCTCATTACGTAGCGTAGACGACTCTACTATTTGGTTGGAATTTTGTAAAACGTAAACGACCCAATTTGGCTGAATACTTTTGTATACAAAATCGAACTCGAAATTCGTTTCCATCTCCCATTTTAGGCTATGCGACGTTGAAACTGCTATAGTATCAGACACACAAAATCTTGGCATCCCAAATATCAAAAAATACACATCGTAGGTTAATGATGGTTTTTAGGGTTCCATGGATTACTAGGAACACTCATAGTTTCGCTCTTTATGTTTACCAACCGCAAGTCACAGCGCTACTCACTCATTTGTATACCTATTGAGGTGGAATTTGGTATACGCACAGACGTGAATCGGTGAATAGGTGGTTTTTGACGATTTTTTATTTTTTTTATTTTCACCCACTTCTCATACAGTTAACACTGAGTTTAAAATAACATATTTTTTACTTAAGTTATCAAGTAGGATGTCATTAGGTTAGCGGGCTGATGAGAATGGCTACATTCATTGTGGACCCATTGTGATACCCATAATGTGTTCCTTCCCGTGCTATTGTTGTCTTGGTTACAGCCATCCCGACGCCCTGGCAAATCCAAGTCGGTCAGGTGGTGATCCATCTGATAACTCGTCGTTAGATAGGTCTTCCTAAATGCGACCATAAATCGACACATTGTAGTTTCAACTCTCGAGTCCCGAGATAATCGCTTTCAAAGTCATTTTGCACCAGAGAGGACAAAGATTTGCTCCAGGGTTTTCCAAGAATGATTATATCCATTGACTCTCCGCTGTGCATTCGCCATCCACAAACACCAACAATCTGTGGAACCAGTATCGCGAAATCATCAAAGGGGTAGCAGAGACCAGCCACCACCAAAAAAAGCCCTTGTTATGACGATAAATGCGTGCGTCGGAAAAAGGTGACAGAAAATACACACGTGCAAGCGCTGCAGGGCAAAACAAGAGTATCGAGCCAGAAGAAGGGAGGAGAAGAAGATCCTGCGTAAGAAGAAAAGGGCCCACGCAGAGACTCTTCACGGGTCGGGAGACCGTTAAGTAAGTAAGTAGTAAATCGGATAGCAAATCGTGGCCACCGTTCGCTATATGGAGATACTAATGTAAATCTGAAAAGCGTTAGTTATATCGTAAATTCGCTATATCCCGTATTCGTTATACTGGACGTCCACTGTATATAGATAAGTATTGTCTTGATAAATCCAAATGCAACCTTTAGTTAGGGATAGTTTACCATAATTTCCTTCTGCATATCTTACAATTATACTCCTTTATGTTGTACATTTCAAACTACAAGCGTGCGTATTTGTGTTTTAAGTTTTAAGTTTGACAGTGTAACAGTGTTTATTTCTCATTTTACAACCTACACATTTCTTTACATTATTCTTATATTCATAGTTATTTTTAAGTGCTAACTTTAATATAAAAATGATTTTTTTTAAAGTACCTACATACATGACATCATGTGTAGCTACATCATTTATATAATACTTTCTAAAATATGTGGCTTAGCTAAGAAAACCAACAACAATAAAATAAAAAAAAAATAAAAATCAGAATCTAAAAAGCTTTACATCAACAACCCTAAGTAAAGATCACATGGCACAAAAAAAAAACAGAATAATCGGCCCCGATAGCGAGGTGTACTGGTCTACCTGCCGATTTGTGAGGCTGGCCGATACCGCCTTGTGCTGGCCGCATAACTTGTGCTTATACTCATGTTTCGTCTTCGGTATTTATAGCCTACGATCAGCTCCTTGACAGTCTTACGATATTTATCCGATAGTACACAGTAGAGGAAGAAGTTCGATGCGGCGTTAATGGCCGCCAGCAGGTTGAAAATATTTCCAATGATATTCTGCAGACTATGCTCGATATCGATTAATTCGGACACAATCAAATATATCGCCCATGGTAGTTGGCAGATGATGAATAGGATGACAACTGCGATGAGAGTGACTGTGATCCGGTTTTCCTGGGAGACTGTGGAATTTTTGCGCTAAAAAAAAAAAAAAATCCATAAAATATTTGAACTACTTTTGAAAAACGAGTGTACTTACAGCTGACGGTCGGCGAACACTTGCGTTGGTCATTTCTCCACGACGAAGCTTTGATTTGCGCACCAAGATGATTAAAATTAAATTAAATGTCGCCAGGATAGCCAATGGGATGAAGACGAAAATGATTGACGTAAGGATGAGAAAGATATTTGTGTAGGTTTCGTTTAACCCGAGGCTGGAAGGTTCATTTCTGTAGTAGGTGATCTAAGTGGAGAGTGGTAGTTAAGGTAAGGTCTGCGATATATAAAGCGACTTACATTGTGACATTGATTCGTGACGTGGATATAATCGGCACTGCTATTATTATCTTGCCATACATTATCCAGTGGCTGTGGCGGCTTTAGTAGATTGTCCATTCGGGATTCATTGGTATTAGTTTTGCTTGGAATGTTTGTTAATTGTTCTGAAACGAATTAAGTAAAAATTGTTATTTTCTTACAAGGTAGTTGGGTTGGGTTGAATTTGTTTGAAATCGAATTCCAGTTTGATGATTAGAACCACATAACGTTGGGAGACAAAATTCATATATCTCCTCTTATGTGTTTGTCAGCGAAGCAAACAAATAAATGATGATGAAAGTTAGAGTAGTTTGTATTTAATTCATAATTAAGTTCTAAAAAATGTTCAAAACGATATAGCGATATCTTGAAGACCTTTTCGTCCAAGGAATCAACAATGATTACATTTAAATCTCTACATATAAAACAGTTCACTGACTGACTGACAGACAACGTACTCGCCAAACCGCTGGACCATTCCTATAGTCACACAAGCATCCGCTAAGAGAGGATTTTTTGAAATTCCATCTCTAAGTGGGTGAATTCGGAAAAATAAAATTTCTTAATTCTACGAATCGAATGTTCATCGATCAGCCATTGTCATTGATCATGAGTTTGTTGAGAGACGACTGTTTGTGCTTAAATCATGCTCTTCGCCACTCATCTCCAATATGATTTGTTTTGCCATAACAGTGACAGGGGGCAAAGCAAAGCGAGAACGGACCAGCTAGTCGGTAAGAATAGAAGTACCTTACAAATGAATGAAAAAAAAAAATGTTTATTGTTTTCTTTTTCTAAAAATTTAATTTTTATTTTGAATTCATACTCCAAGCACAATTTTTTAATAATAAATAGAAAACTCGATCTTTGAGTGAGTTATACAATCAGGCCAAATAGTCAATTGAAATCTCATTGCAGGCTAGTTTAAAGGCTTCGATAGGTACTTCTTGGTATTGCTTTCAACCTTTGTAAACTAATTATTTTATTTACTTAAACAAATCGATAACAATGTGGGACACAATGTCTTGTAAAGTATTGCTATCCTTTAGGCTTTAGGGTGACGGTAAATAATAAAAAAAATAGGAAATTTCAACTAAAACTAAACTTAAGCTAAAAATATTATAAATCAGTATGCAAGTTGTATGTTAATTAAGCTTAATTATTTGCCAAATAAATGAAAATAAGTGATTTAAATCTCCTTGTGCATCTGACTCTTCTAAACTCGATTGGCAGGGAGTTCCAAAGGCGAACAACATGAATTAAGAACTGTCGTTCAGTAGTTAGATAGTATAGCATCGAGAAGGAATCAGCGTGAATGACCTTGTTGATCGAGGGAAATTCAGCTTGTTATACAGTTAATCAGGCTGTAGAAGTGGCATGATTTGATGCAGGTAGGACAGCGAGCGAAATCTTAAGAGATTATTGAGACTGCAGCCACAGATTCCACAGCGAGCAATGTTGTTGTATTGAATATTAAGGATTCG
Source organism: Brachyopa scutellaris (assembly GCA_949775065.1). Classification (NCBI taxonomy): domain Eukaryota; kingdom Metazoa; phylum Arthropoda; class Insecta; order Diptera; family Syrphidae; genus Brachyopa; species Brachyopa scutellaris. The sequence goes on along the minus strand of OX459112.1, from coordinate 81,006,825 downwards.
AGTAGCTATAGAGTCCACGTTGCAAAAAATTTCGCATCCATACAACAAAACAGGTAATAAAAGCGTCTTCGTCGGACCATTTTTCGTTATTCCGCCGCTGTATGGGCCGTGTAAACATTTTCTTTGTAATATTTTCGTAAATTTTTGGATCCTTTAAATAATTACCAACAGCATAATCACTCCGATTGATCCTGCCAATGATAGCACGCTTAGACAAGCCTTTCTCTTTGACAATGTCGAACAATTTGTTTTACCATTCTTGAAGAAAAAATCAAGCAAACTTTTTATACAAAAAAAATATACATACATAAATCTCTTCGCAAACAACGATAGTAATTTGACTTAGATTAGAAACCAATTTATTTGCATGCGAATTGGACTGATTCAACTACCATGTCTTAAAATTACAGTTAGCCTGTTTTCTTAAAATTTTTGGAATTCACCGTTGCGTTCAACACAAACCACTCTTTCTTTCACCATCCTTTTTTGTTCTCGAACTGCCATATATCGGAAGAAATATGTCCCAAAATTAGCAGCTTCTAATCTAGTGAATCGCAGTGTATTTCGAAGAATAGGTGAAATGCACCACCGAAGAAGGATCAAACGTCAAAGTATATTTCGTCAGAATTTATGGCAGTGCTTCATGACTTGAAGCAGTTTCACGTTATCCATAAAATGAAACATCATTTTTAACCAAACGTTTTCAATTTAACTAAATGTTGGTTATGACTTCAGCAAGAGATTCGATATAAAATCAAAAGCAATTAAATTTAACGCTATTCCTTCAAAATCGTATTCATGCCTGTTCCACAATGTAGCGTTACGACGGACGCGAATCGCGATAAATATGACAGCCAGTGTTTTTATAGCAAATTGTCATTGTGCGTGTACTTTGAAATTGCACAAAGAAAAAAATATCAAATTTTTCGAAATCAGAGTTTCGCGAGACGCGAGTATACACGCGCTAAATCCTGACAGCCTTCTGATACTACGCAGCCTTGAGATTTTTTTCATTGGATGCGCAAGCTCTCTCTAGACCGCAGCGGCATCTGTAGGTAAATACGTATATATTCGTCGTAACCCCTACATAATATCGCCTTATATCAATTTACGTACTTTTCTAAAACACAAATGGCTCAATAGTCTGGGACAAGGTATTCGATAAGAAATGTCATCTTTGAAACCTCCCCAAAGTCCAAAGCCTTTAAGGTTCATTAAGAACAACACCCATATCGGTGATGGAGACCATGCTAGGGCTCATCCCACTAGATCTATGGTGCAATAGATCATTGATTGCACTTAGACTGAGGGAAGTAGGATTGTGGTTACCAGTGGCGGACAAAATGCCAATAAAAAGCTATTATCTGTCTACAATCATTAATTATCTGTCTACAATCATTAATTCATTAATTTTGATAGAGAATTCACTATTAGAATTACCGACAATATCAAATCAGAGTGTCAGCTAGTCAGCAGTGAGTGTGCTTGGATATCTCATTTACCCTATGCTAGATACCAGGTCACATGGATATCCGAGGCAAGGAAAGAGCGGACGAACTCGCAACGAAGGGGCCAGTGCTGCCCATCTCCTACGCGCTCATCTTCATGAATATGAAATTAGGCTCGAGCTTACCACCTGGTCATTGAAGTCACTATTTTTTCTTCCTTGATCCTTTTCATGACTGTTGCTTCTTGGTTATTAGAAATTCTTGGTGGCTAAGTCGATATTTTGACGATAACTTTTGTTCCTTTATCGCTAAGGCACCCACACAAACTGGGTTAGCGTATAACAGGACTGAACTTAATACCTTGGATATTAAGTTTCTTCCAGTTTATCCGGGTCCTCCGATATTTGGCAGTTATTCAAAAAGTGCTGCCTGAAGCTTTTATGCCCTTTCGCCCGAATTGTCGAAGTGAGGCTCAAAGCTAAGTATATTGTCGAGTATTACTCCTAGGTATTTAAAAAAATCTTTCGATCTGAAAGTTTGACTTCCTGCCCTTATGTCTACATATTCCACATTTTTCCGACTGATTATTAGGACAGCTTCCGTTTTGTGATCTGCTTATGCTAGGCCGGTGGATATTACCCAGTCTTTGATGAGGTTGATTGCTTCGTTCATAGCTGACTGTATATCGCAAATGCTCTTTGCAACAGTAACAATGGCAATATCGTCGGCGAATTTTTACTACTGGTGGCAGTATTAATTGCAAAACTCCGTCATACATAATACTGCAAAGTAGGGGGCCTAGTACTGATCATTATGGGACTCCCTTGGAGACTTCATAGTACTTTTCTCCTTCTTCGGTTTCATATTTCAACCTTCTATTGGCGAAGTAGCCGGATACAATCTTTTGCAAGTAGTTTGCGTATCCATTCTGGCTGGTGACCTTCTTATGGTGTGTACATATTTTTATGAATGGATGTATTTTCTTCCAAGTAAATTCAATGGTTAGGTACCTGGCACGTGTAGCCAACTTCAGCGAAAAGTCGAACACATGCCTGAGAGTTTGGCCACCCCTGTCTTGGAGTATAATAAAAGCATTCAATACCGAATTTGAAACCCTCCAAACATAAAATTTTAAGAAGTTTTTTGAAAGGTTGCTTCACACAAATTGCAGGAGAATACATACTCCTATAAAAACTATTGCGCTGAAACTGCTCTTTTTTGGACTAACCTAGCAAATTTGTTCTAAGTGGTAGAGCCAAAAATCATTCTAGTATCAAATATCACCACAACACTTACTTACCTTGGATTTTCTCAAAATTCACCGCAGCGTGAATCTGGTTGTAATTTATTGTTTCGTTGTCACACGGTCTACCATGGATATCCTCAAGTTTCTGAACACTCCCCGCCTTATGCTCAAATGCTGTGGAAATCGTCGATAGAAGGCAAAATACTGCAACACCTAGAACATCACCAAAATGACAATTTGTTTATAAGCATATGGACATAGATCGCATTTGTGTTTGGGTGTTACCTGTAATTACTCTCTTCGCCAGCGACTCTGTGCAAAATGTCTGTCTCTTCAGCGGATATCGTATTGCAATGAAACGTTCTATCGTGAAGCTGACTGCTATGTAAATTGAAATGTAAGCTGTGAAAAGATGGAAAAGTTTAAAACCAAAAAGGGACAAACGTAAAATATTTATGGAATAAGAACTCACCACATCCATCCGTCAGCCAAATAACCAGACCGTAAAACTTCCAATAAATCTCATAGTGTAAATGAACAGTCTGGTAGTGTTGCAGCGACAGCAGGAACACCATCGTCAGATAAATGACATCGGTTATAGCGAGAGCGGTTAGATAGATGTTTGTGGTGCATCGCATACGCTTTCTAAAAGAAAAGAATTTCAATCGTGTTAGTTGAACTTGCATCATTGAAATTATTAAACGAAGAGGGTTCATGTGTAGTGACAATTAGGTTGGGACTGATTTTTAAACCATTTAGTCTTAGTTTCCCTGCTATCGCTAGCTTTTGCAGTTCAAAAAAGCCTGCATATATGTATATGAAGTGTTAATATATTCGTATTCGACAAATTTCGATTCCTTTTTGGTATTCCCCAAGGATCTATACTTAGACCCAAGTTATTCAATTTTTCTTCAAGAGTTCACCCGTGCAAGAACTCTCGCAAGAAAAAATCCAACCCCCAAAGTCCAAGATAGTAAAGTAAAAGTACAATTCTCCAGGAAATTTTCTTTCTTTTGATACCTCATTTGTTAAGATTGGTTAGGAGTGAGAGCCGCAAATGGTACCTATACTACAGAAATAATATATATGATAAGAGAGAGATTCCCCTTATGCTGATGACACCATTGTTCCGGTTAGTGATGTCAGACCTCATGCTACTTTAAATAAAGTCCGAAATTCTATACCCTTTCCTGGTTTTTTATCTTAGTTCTTGGGGCCTTAATATAAATATAGAAAACTGCGGATTGTCTTTTATTTTTTAGATATGTATGCTTGTGGAAAAGAAAATGGTTTACCTAGTTGTAAAGGGAAGTAAAATGCTCTGATTACATATTCTTGATAATCGAATACCTCTAAAAATAGAGATGAAGTATTTTATTATTTATTTTTTTTTTATTTTATTATTATTTTATTTTATTTCCAAAATACTGTTCACATAGATTAAGTCAAAATTATTAAAGTATGTAAAATCAATCCGTCCAGTGTGATCCTACATTGAAGGTATCAATTGCCATCAGAGGGCGATCACACCACACGAAGTTGGTTGCAGTTCATTGTATCAATCGGTCAAACCAGCCGGAGAACGTCTAATATATATTGCGATAATCATTTGGTCCTTTGAGTCGGATTACGTCCGACGTAGATATTATGATTAACAAACACGCAAGCAAAGTTTTAAATAAAGCGAAGCTAGCTTGTTGAAGCAATTGCTTTCGTCTGAACATCTGTAACAAAATACTAAATTCTTATTAACACAGTACTAACAAACCACCAGCGAATGGCCTGTCTAGAGATAACTGGTGCCCAATCCAGCACACCCACGCTGATTGCAGCGGGGCTTTCTGCAATCAGATTGCGGACCCTGGGTCACTTTAAAAACGATTGCCTTACAGGATACAGAGCTATCTGGAAAGATGTTTCAGAATCCTCTGGGCTTGTCAGCAATCCAAGTGATCTTATAGAGAAAGAATACATCTTTAAGACCGACTATTCAGTCGAATTCCCTAGTCGTGAAAAATGGCTACAAGGCACAGTGTTTGCCGAAGTAGAAGGTATTGTATTGTACACGGATGGATCCCACATTAACGGAGAATCGGGAGCTGGTGTACACTGTCCAGATCCTCCGATAAATATATCCATTCTCTTAGAACCCTCGGTGACTGTTTTCCAGGCGGAAGTCTTTGCAATTCTCAGTGGCGTAGACGAACTCGTCAATGCCGATACCAGAGACACTCACATCTGCTCGAACAGTCAGGCTACACTTAAAGAACTTACGAACCCACTTACTAATTCCAAATTAGTAAAGGAATGCAAAGAAAAACTCAACACCCCTGCAAGATCCAGCACGGTAAATCTGCTCTGGGTACCTGGCCACAACAATATACCGGGGAACGAAAGGGCAGACGAACTCGCAAGAGCAGGGGCGGAAGACGTAGAAAACCTCACAGTAAATACTATTGGTACGGCGGTGCAAGCAGTGAAAACTGCCTATAGCCTGTCCTTTGCAAAACGCCACGCACATATGTGGAGTCAGATACAAACATGCAAGGCTGCCAAAGAAATGATGGAATTTCCGAATCCACTGCGGGCTAGGAAAGTACTGAATTTGGGCAGAGCACAAATAAAACTGTTGATTGGCTTATATACGGGACACATCAACTTAAATAAACATGCTAACCGACTGGGACTAGTGCAGCACAGCACTTGCCCGGGTTGCGAAGAAGAAGACGAAAGTATCAAACACTTCCTCTGCGATTGTCCTGCTCCATGTTCAATAAGGTAAAAATACCTGGGAAGACACATCCTACCCGGGCTGACATCGCTTAGATCTATCGGTTTCTCGAAAACACTGGAGTTTACACGACACACAGAGCGTTTTTCTTGAACTCACATATTCCTTCCAACCTTTCTATTCCACTACACTACCCCTTTCACTAACACACACCCCAACCCTTTTTTCTCAGCTCAGTTTCAGAGGGGAGCACAATGGGCCCGACTTGTGGCCTACGTGAAGAGGAGTAATCCTCACCCTGGATTTGATATGAGAAAGTTTACTCAGAATGTTTGAGATTCTACTTGTTAAATCCTTTCATTTGATACCCATGTCATGGGGGTTGTGAAGAAAAAAGTAGTCCTTCGGGCGTCCATCATATTGATTAAGACTTAGCTAGTCTGATTCAACTTTTCAATTCCTTTTATTTGATACCCATATTAAGGAGGTCGTGAAGATAACGTCCGAGATATTAGATTTATAACGTTATCAAATATACTATATTGTATTGTCATGTCACTGGACTTATACACGCGTGCAACATTTCAGCATGATCGGATGTCCGCAAGTGGGTGTAAAATCGATTCCCGGATTTGGTGTTCACAGGAAGCGAAGTTAATACAAAGCTTGTAAAATACAGTAAAACTTCCTAATTGGGAGACCCTGTAATTAGGGCACCTCCGAAACGCACTGCGCTTCATACATACACCGAGATTTTTCATATTACCGCCGCACCTCTGCAAAGGGGCACCTCTGAATTGGATCATGGGGCAACGATTTCGTTAAAGTTGTGTAAAAATCAACCTCCAAATTGGGACAAAAAGGAAAGAGAGGGGGAAATTACAAGTATCAGAGCTGATTGTGTGTGCGTGTTACATATATGTACGAACATTATGTTCATGTTTTGATTTAAAAAAAATAGGGGATTTCCCGGAATATCGGAAATGCATGCGTTAGAAAAATTCCTTGCTATTATTCTGTTGTTGCCACAGCACAATCCACAAATTACTCATTCATTTTCTTATTTAATAACTTATAGTGATTATTTCAGGCCCAATTTCGAAGTTCTCTCAAATCGGGACACCTCCAATTCGGTTCAGATTTTCTCGGTACCCTGGAGTTCCCCAATTAGGAGGTTTTACTGTAATTTGAATTGATTTGATTAGCCTTTATATATCCAGCTATGTAAAGACATGCGCCCCGTGTTCAACGCTTAGTTATTGGCTCCTATTTAAAATGGAATGTTTAAGTTCCAACCAAAAGATATGGTCTCAAAGTGCTACTTGGGACTGATTTTCAAAAGCAAAGTAATTGGCAAATCTAGTCATCACAGAATTCTCAATTAGCACCGTCTGTAATTAAAACTATTCAGCATACATGTGTTTAAGATGTAAAACTAGCGGAGTAGGTTATTGCTAAAAAATCCACCAGAAAATATTAAGTTTAATAAATAAGACAAATATTTTCCATGTCAATGTGGTGTTTTTTAATTGGATCGCTTATTTCACACAATTCCACATGACCAAACAGCCGAACATAATGATGTCGATACGAGTATTTGGGAAATAACAATTATTGAAAGTTTATAACAGTTCGACACAATAATTATTGTCAATCAAGCGAAAACCTAAGGCACTCGGTCGTATACGTGATATTTTGTGCTTGTGTTATTAAAAAAAAGGTTGAGAATGAATGAGAAAATAGTTTATTTATACAATATACATATGTTTGCCGTTAATTAACTTAACTTACCTTGTTAGCACAATTATGCTAACTGAATTGCCCAATAGTCCGATAACAAACACGCACGGTACTAAAATACCTTGAACTATGTGACGTACATAAACAACATCCTCTTGTGTTACCATTTCCCATGGATTTTATTATCCTTTCTGTATCATAGGGTTGAGGCAACAATTTTTCCCCTAAAACGATATAAGAATAACAAATTGTAATTGTAAATATTTATAAAATTTTCACATCTTTAAAGAAATGCATGAAATTGATGCGGAACGAAATTTAAAAAATAAAATACATATATTAACTGGATTTGTTTTAGGAGATAATGAATGCAAATATTCATGTGAAGAATCGATTTTTTTTGATGAATATCAGTAAAATTAAGTTATGCGAAAAGACTGAATAAACTGTAGTAGAAATTATTTAATGTTTGTTTCTTGTTTCTTTTTTTCGTTTTTTTTTTAAAAAAACCATTAAACGTTTATTAGATTTATTTCACTTTCAGGTCGTTATGTGTTTTAATACCTAAACCTGTTGGGTCCATTCAGAAACTTCCAATCACTCATAGACGCACATTCTATTAAAAAGAGTGCTAGGTATGAGTCAGCTTAAAGTGATTTGAATATAGGTATTGCAAAATTTGCATAAAAGCTTCCAGAAGGGAACCTTTGCATCTATTTTTATTGTAAGGAGAAAAAATAAAATCCATCTCTTCCACCATTTACGATACAAGTCCGCTGCTGCAGGCTTCAGCAGTAGGCTGTCCCGTCAAAATTTTTTTTTGAGTATCTTAACGAAAGACCCCGCAAAAGTTGCGTATTGAATGGCATATAACGGGACAAAAATCCAAAATAAAATCGGAGGGTACTTTTGGGCCTCTACCGCCCGCTGAAATCTTAAAAAAAGCAATTTTTTCCTTATTTTTATTTGTTTTTTTTCTTTTTATTTTTTAAGATTATCTTAACGGAAGACACCGCAAAAGTTGCGTATTGAATAGCATATTATGGAAAAAAACTAAAAAGAAATCGAATAGTACTTTTGGGCCTCTACCGCCCGCTGAAATTATTAAAAAAAACTATTTTTTTCTTATTTTTTAACATTTTTAATATTTAAAACGTAAAATCAAAATGAAGTTCTGGACCTGGTCGACAAGAAACAATGTGTCCCTTTTCCGGTCCCTTTAGTGAACTAAACAAAAATAAGTTATGACAGTAAAATATGTAATCAAATATGTACTTTTCATACAAAGTGATCTCAGAAATCCATCTAATTCCGAAGTGTTTGTAATTGTGAGTACAGAAATCGGAAGAATGTGTCGATTCCAATTGTGTGTCATAGTCGAATACTACAAATAATGAAAATTCACTTTGATAAATACTTGACACTTAAAAGATACCAAAATTCGAAAAAAAATTTAAGCTATCACAACAGATTGCAAGATTTTATTGCACATTCAAACACAAAATTGTTTGACATTGCATCGTGTAAATGTGATTCCTTTCTTGACTGTCATTGTGTAAAGGATAAAAAAAAGTGCCTTTTAGTGAAAGATCATTTTGAGTGGACCAGAGAAATGATAGAAAAATGGTGATCGGTGCTATTCATAATCAGCAGTCCTAGGTAAAACCAAGCCTAGCTTCCCGCAACCATTTGTGTGTACCTCCACAAATACAAGCTCGTGGATGACCCATTCTGCCCACACTGCGAAGGCGAAGCCCAGAACGCGAAACATATTCTGACCAAATGTCAGAGGTACATAGCGCCAGTGGCCAGAAAGAGCAATTGGCGGCCAAGTGAAACCGAGACTTATAACATTCATACTGACGAGTGACGACAAGCGAAGTATGGAATATAGCGGATGAAGTCATCACAAATATTATGAAGCAACTGCGCATTGAGGAGCGGGCAGCGAGAAGCTAGGAGCCTACAATACCTGGCAGCTGAGGAAACAGAAGAAGGAAATGTAACTACATCACATAGAACACATAGAACGTACAGACAATACAAGAACAAACACAGACAAATACAAAGACGAACACATACACTTCGTGCATTAGCACACACATTTCCAAATGTACAGAGGCATACAAATATTTATGTAGATAGGAAGAAGCAGCTTTACGGCTGAACCCCCCCCCCCCCCCCCCCCCATGACGAAATGCCAAACGGCGGTACCGTGGGGAACAGGGGTTGGAGGCAGAGGTGGTTTTAGTTAGGGTTAAAGTCCCACTCGCCGGCTTTCGACGCTTTCAACCTTTCTTAAAAAAAAAAGCAACCATTTGTGTGTGCGCGTTATATTTTTGTACGAATGGAAGGGATCTACAGTTTTCTGCCGTCTCCGAACGGCAAGTTATGAAGCTTTATCAAATTTTACTCTTGAATGCTTGTCAGGCATTCGGAAGAGGTGGGCACTGTAAACAACTTTTTTTTTAGGTGTTTGCGGCGGGATTCGAACCCAAGACCGCTGGCTCAGTAGTCCGACATACTAACCACTTGCGCTACGGTGCCCACGATACTATTAATTAGGATAAAGCTTGAACTTTGTAAATCATGGATGGGTGAAGTTTGGAGACCAGGGTGGGTGCATATTCCATGCCATTCAGGTATGTGCCGATTTCATCTTTCAACCAGGAATGAAAGGCATAACCATCCATATACTCATTGATGGTCAATCAGCTCCAAATCAGTGCCTTACTACTTTAATGCTCTCTAAGATCTCTATTATGAGAATAAAGCCAAATTTTGGTGGGATGGGGACCTGGGCTGACGAACTGGCTAAAAAAGGTTCGGCTGATACCTTATCCGGCCCTGAACGGTTTTGTAATATTTAAAACTCAGACATAACCTTAACAATCAAGAGTCGTTGGAATAAAATGAGTGTTTTCCATTAAGAAAATACTCAGGGTCTTCACCAGGCTAAAAGAGCCAATAAACCATCCCCCAAAATATCCGTAAAATACCTACTTCTCTAAGAAGGCAATTGAGTAGTTACGCTCTTTCCCGGTCAACGAAGGATATTCTATATAAGACCCTTATCATCCCAGTCTTGCTATATTGAGCTAAAGCATGGACTTCATCGAAAGCAGATGCAGCAGAGAAAAATCCTCCGTAAAATATTCGGTCCCATTTGCATTGACGGGTTTTGAAGGAGAAGATTCAACCACGAACTGTACGAGTTGTACAGCGATATCGACCTGGTCAAAAAACTTCGCATTGGGCGTTAAAGATGGCTAGGACATGTAGAGCGAATGGACATTAACGCTCTGGCTCGGAGAATATTGGATTTTCAACCGGAAGGAGCTGTTGGTTGAGGCATTGCTCCACCCCAGACTATAGCGCCACCTAAGTAAGTAAGAATTAGGAATATGTATTATCAATAGATTAGTTTGATTCCTAACTGGGCATTGTATTATTTTAACTGTTTCGGGAAGTAAGCAAACAAAAGAATATTAAAATTATTAAAAAATTGGGCCGCCATCATAATTTCTCTTCGCAGGTTATACGCCGCACATTGGAAAAGTTTGAGCAAGAGTTCACTTAATAGGACAATAAGCCACCAACAAGATAGCAAAAAGCGGGAAGTGGAGAGAATATTGCCAGAATTGCCGATGAGCCAAATTGGTCGATTTCACGGCGGCGATCGCAATAATTTGCGATTTCTTTTCTCTTAGGACTTTATCATTACAAAGTTGTATAGACTCAAGAGTTGAAGCTAAACGATCGCAGATTGCGCCGAAAGTTGGCCTTTGAGGAAGATGATCCTCATTTCGGCCAAAAAATCATCTTTTCAGACGAGGCAAATGAACTTGCCGTTATTGGTGTGAGAACAACCCACAAGTGTTAAATCAAATGTAGTTTCAACCTAGAAAACTCATTATGTGGTGCGGGTTATGATATGGTGGCGTCATCGCCCCTTAGTCTTTCCGAACAAAGGGGCTGAGGACGAAAGAGCTGTAACCGACAATGGCGATCGCTATAGAGTCATGTTACATGAAGTTTTATAGACAGAACATCGATATTAAAGACGTCGCATCGCGGTACTACATAGCAGAGAGCTAATAGTTCGCTCGATTTGCTAAAAGATAAGTTTGGCGAATGGATCATCTTACGACGATTTGTGAATTGGCCGCGATCATTTGATTTGACAATCCAAGATTATCTTCTTTGGAACTTCGTCAAAGCACAAGTCTATGTGTGTCGTCAATCCACAGACTTTGGATCCATTGGAAGTCAACATTCTCCGGCATATAGCTGCAAATGTTGGACATGGTGATGGTACGTTAGTGTGATGGACATCTTGTTAGGAACATAAATGCATTGTCCAAGCTTCAAAATAAATCAAAAACTAAATTGAAAGCCAAACCGTTGTTGTTTCATTTATAATTAAAATCCTTTCACTCTTCAAAAAAGACCCTTTGTAAGCTAAGTATTATCTTATCTTATTAATATATAAATCTCAATGTCACGCTCTTACCTGTCAAGCTTACGGTTCGATAAACACAAAAACTAATACACACAATGAAGTAAAACTTAGTATTCCAGTTCATTAACATCCTGTGCCGATTATAGGTCGATTTTTAAATTAATTTATTAGTGCAAAAATAAAAACACTCTAACGAATGCCACTTTCCTGTGAAATGACACTTATTCAAACTACAAATACCTACTTACAATCCACACTTTTGTGGATTGTGTATATTGGTAGATTGCAAACCTTGGGGTATGATCGCATTGTCTTTGATTCTTCGAACAAAATGACAAAGTATGTACTGTAAGTAACACTATATGTTTTAGACACGGGCGAAGCCGGGCTAGTAAAATATAAATCTAACGATTTCCATCGTCTAGAGCTGTACAAATGGATGTTTGTTTTAGGATCTGACCTTTCAAACTGTTAGAAGCGTGCACCGGATGTCGGTGAGAACTAGCGTTGATTTCGTCGTACTTGAGCAGTTTATTTCCACACCTTTTGTGTAGGTCCCCTAAGACAATTCGTCTCAACAACTTTTACGTTTTAGAAAGTAATCACAATCGTAATGCAAAACTGTGCTCAGTTCATGTTTATGCCCCTGACATCCAGTTAACATAATCCTAAACAGCTACAATAATAACAACAACAACGCCAATTACTTAAATTAGTTTTCTTAAATAGGTTGTTGTACTTAGTTTTACTCAGTTGTTGTACTCGTATCTCTCAATGTACTCCGTTCCGTTTGTCATCTTTCTTTGGGTGTAGATTGATCAATGACACTCCATTATTCAATTTAAGACCAATTTAGAAACAAAATGTTTATTTCTGTAATTTTATCTAATGTCTTGGCGTTGTTTCTGCCTCGCATATGCTTTAATGTTGTGCTCTTGTTGTATTTTAAAATAGTACATTAATTTAATCAGAGGGCTAACCTTTGTGAAAAGCATTACAATACAAACGAGTGTACACAACCCAAATCTAATAAACTACTCATGACTTTGAAATTGGTCGATGAAATTCGTAAATTAAAAAAAGGACACTTTTGCTTGGGGTAACACCACACAAAAATCGATTTATTTTTACTGTTTTTCAAAGTGTGGGTCCCGACCCCATCGGGGGTCACAAAGCAATTTTTAGGGAGTGGAGAGCTTCAGAAACCAGAAATAAAAAAATGAAGTTCAGTTTAATTTCTATTTATTGTTGTTTTATTTATATTAATGGGGTGGATTTTATTTATATATTTCATATTGGCTTGATTTTATTGCTAAGTTGTCAAACCGTGGAAATATTTTGAAAATTCAAGCAATTAAGTCGTCTTCCGGTTCCACTCTGTTTGTCGCCTCAGGCTTTATGTTCAGTATTGAAGAAAACGTAAGCTCACAAAGATAGGATGTTGCAAACGATACTAACAACCTGAAAGCTTCTCTTGCAAGATCTAGGTACTCATTCCTTCTTTACATCCAAAAAACGTCTATCCTCTGCGATTGAAACTCCATTTTCAGCATTCCGTCCGCAGAAAGCTAAATCATTTTTATATAAATATGTCTAATCGGCCATGGCAAAGCCAACAAATCCTGTGCGGGAAGAGTGGACGAAGAATAATACAGATACTTAGCGTCGGCGTACAGACACTGTAGTCCTCACAGACTACTGTATGGAACTAGAGCTAAAAGTGTCCGTAAGACTCCTGGATACTTGCAGCATTTTTGAGGTAGAAGTTCTAGCCTTATTACCTGATAATGATAATCCAGAAAAGATAAGACAGTATAATTCGGCAGCTCCTAAGGGCATTATGCGTTATGCAGAACCAGGTAAGACTTTGTTGGATGCCTGGTCAGTCTGTTGTAGAAGGCGTGTTTGCCGATGAGTTGGGAAGGAAACTAGGGGAACTGCCGACTACAGGAAAAACTAACTGAGAAGTACGACCGAATATGAAATGAATCGATGATATAGAGAGTATAGCCCTGCTCTCAATTGTTTTCAAAATCTTTTACCATTATTTTAATAAATGATTTTGAAAAAATAACTACAAAGACATTTTGATGTTCCTCCTTCCGTGCAGAGGAGGTCTTTGTATTTTTCCTTAACTTACATGTTAAGGTCAGCTTAATGTATAGATACATATATCAAGAAAGGGATTTAGTACCCACATTCGCTTATTGCCGAATTCAGATTCGTCGGAAAAGTAGCTTATAAGCCGATTTTGTAAGGCACATGACAAAGGTGCAATATAATTACCGTTATGTGAATAGTGAATACTGTAGGACGCATACTATAGTGACACTTAACTAGACACTTTTTCTTCTTATTTCAATTTCAAAGGGGGTCGCTAAGTTTTTTTATGTGCTCAAGGGCGTCATTATTCTGGAAAGTTTGAAAAACACTGGCTTAAAGAATACTTTAGAGTTTAGACCCTGCTGACTTCGATGCAATGGACAATTTTTTGCAATCGGTATCATTTTTTTTTGTAAGAAGGTGGGAAGCATCGGAAGCCTGTGTGTGGGACTTTAACCCTATCTAAAACCATCTCTGCATCCGACCCCGTATCCCCATGGTACCGCCGCTAGGCATTTCGTCGCTGCTGCTTCTCTAATTGTCCGCTTGTCCGGATAGTTGGGTGCGAGTGCACGAAGGTTGGTCTGTATGTATGTATGTATGTTTGTAGCAGTATGTTATCGCATAAATGTCAGTTTTTTGCATGTACATATATATCTGTGGCAAAAAGGCAAAACAACATAGGTCTTTTTTACAACTTTTCAGGAGAGCAGTTGAAAGGTTTGGTGTTAGCTTAGAAAAACTAAACTATGCATCGTATAAGAAAGTTGTGGATCCAGAAATAAAGATGAGAAAAAAAATATTTTTCTACAATTACTTATGGTTGCATTAGTTTCAGTAACTATTGGAGCATAAGAACATATGTCAAAAGCTTACGGCAAATCTTCACTTATGCTGTTTTTCCATTATGCATATTATACGAGAAAATTACTAATGTTGTTTTTTGCTGGTCTATAACTCAGCCACCAGTAGAGATAAAAATAAGAAAAAAAAATATGGCAAATAGAATCTAATATTGCGCATCCATTGGTGTAAAAAACTCATTTTCGACATAAGTTGACTTATGCTGTTTTGCCTTTTTGCCACAGATATGTCTCTATTTTTTTTGGATTTGGTCTGTTCTTAACTACCGGAGTTTGCAGATTCTTCATTTCTAGCTGACCATTCTTCTTGTCGCAGCTGCTGCATTATGCTTGTGATGACTTCATTCGAAGTTTTCCATGCATAAAGCGTCTCTAGCATAAAGCATATCAGTCCTCTTGGCGTAACCTGTCCGCCTATTTATTTATTTATTTATTTATTTTCGATATGCTTATACACATTAAGATACAATATCTTATAAGATAGTGATAAGCTAGCTATGAACAATAGTTAAGAGTAAATGAGCGAGTATACCAAATGCAATCTTTACAAGAAAAGAAATAAGAAAATTTCAAATCATACAAA
The DNA here is from genome assembly GCA_949775065.1 of Brachyopa scutellaris. NCBI lineage: Eukaryota > Metazoa > Arthropoda > Insecta > Diptera > Syrphidae > Brachyopa > Brachyopa scutellaris. Next base: position 80,991,649 of record OX459112.1, on the reverse strand, counting down.
TTGAATATATGTTACAAAGTTAATAAAACAAAATTATTTATTTAATTAAATATATACAAAAATTTCATAGAAGTTTATATTTATCTGTTTCTAGAAAAATAATTTCTTAATTCTCTTTTAAGTCTTGTTATGTTTGTACCTTGAATTATTCTTAAGTTCCGAGGCAGTGAATTCCACAATCGAACAGCATTAACGAAAAATTGACGCTCTGAGGTAAGAAACGAGTAACGAGTGTGAATTAATTGCCCCGACCGCTGTGAAGAGGTGAATCGAGTCCTTTCGAATAAGTAGTGTGGTTCACGTGTTACCAGAATATTTAATAACTGTGTCAAAGTGCGTAACTGTAGATAGCTCTCAAAGGGCATGTTGAGCAGACGCGAAGAAAACCTACTTAACCTATCATATTTACGTAGGCCGAAAACATATCTTATCGTGCTATTAAAGGCAACATTGAGCTTTCTTTTACTGACCGCATTACAACTGCAAAAGATTTCACATCCATATATTAGAATAGGAATGACCAACGATTTAGCTAACATAAACCGCGTCCTTATAGGGGTGAAAGACTGTGTTATCCACAAATTACGCAGTGCACCATATACCTTTCCAACGGCAGCATTGATATGATTATCCCAGGTAAGATAGCGGTTAAAAATAATCCCAAGATTTTTAGCCGTTTCAACATATTCTATTGGAGAGCCCCTCAATAAAATAGAAGGGAAGTAGGAAAGATCTAATGGTTTTTTTTATATGACTAGGCATTTCGATTTTTTTGCGTTTAAAGAAAATCCGTTTTGTTCAGACCAACGTGCAATAGCCTCTAGATCTTCATTTACATCATGGACTCCATTCTCAATAAGACCAAGAGAGCAACTCATATACAATTGGACATCATCGGCATACATGTGTGTCGAACAGTTTCTTATGATAGATGGAAGTTCATTTACATATAATGAGAATAATAGGGGACCAAGTATAGAACCTTGAGGGACGCCACTAGCAGTTGGGAGAAAATCAGACAGATTGTCATTTATCTGAACCGCTTGCATTCTATTTGTTAGGTAGGATGAAAGTAGCTTTACTGCACCAGATGAAAAGTTATATTGTCGAAACAGTTTTTTACATAAAATAGTATGATCAACCATATCAAATGCCTTGGAAAAATCAAGAAGCACCAAAAATGTTACTTTGTCTTCGTCTAAAGCCTGTCGTATATCGTCAGTAACACTCAGAATGGCCGTAATACAGCTGTGTTTTTCGCGGAAACCAGATTGTTTTGGAGTAAGAATATTATTATTTTTAATATAAGTACTCATCTGTTTTTGTACGATTCGTTCAAAAACCTTTGAAAGAAAGGGGAGAATTGAAATTGGCCTAAACTCATCAGCTCTAGCATTTTTGGGAATAGGTATGATTTTGGCCCGCTTCCATAGTGTAGGATACTCTCCTTTTGTCAAAATCGTATTAAAAATGAAGGTTATGTATGGCAGGATTATTGGTAGAATTAATTTTAAAAATATGGGGTTTATTTTGTCTAGACCAATAGCATTAGACTTTATCGAGAGCACACTTTCAACCACGTCCACACTGTCTACCGATCTAAAGCCAAAACTAGAGTTGTTAGGATGGTTACCATACGAACTGTATAAAATCTCAGTACTCTCTACAGAAATTGACGAGGGCAGAGACAAGAACTTTCGGTTTAAAGAATTACAATTGACGTGATTTGTATATCAGCCGAGTTACACTTTGTTTTACCAATACCTATGCTGCGCAGGTTTTTCCACAATTGGCGTCCACTTAAACAGGTATTAAGCTTACTGGCATACATTTTCGATTTAGCGGAACGTATTTCCATTACAACTTTGTTGCGAAGTGAACAGTACATTTGCCGAAATTCCGGTAATCGATATCTCTTTCAACAGTTGTAAGCTTTATCACGCTGATGCATTAGGGATCGTATATGACTGGTAAACCACGGATTAATTCTGTCATCAATGACCTTCGTTTTCATATCTACATGTCTGTCGTAGAGGCTTAATATATTTCCACTTAAAAAATCGACTTGCTCACTCGACGACGGCATGTAGTAAATGCTATCCCAGCATATATTCATGCAATTCTCTTCCAAAAGAGTATAGTCTATGTGTCTAAAATCACGATACTGAATAGTTTTAATGATATAGTTAACGGTGAAATTAAAAGTTAAAAAGATCAGATCATGCTTTGAAAATGCAGGTGCCGAGAGTTGGTCGTATATAAGCACTTTATTCAGGTCATTTACAAGAAATAAATCCAAAAGTGTCGGGGTTCCGCCAGAGAAGTGTGTAGGCGTACTCGTATTTACTGGTCTTAAATTAAACATTTCCATACTGTTAGTCAACAAATTTGAGGTTAAAAGGTTACTGTTAAAATCTCCACATATAATTATATTAGAGGATGTCAACGAAATATCCTCTAAAAGAGTTAAGAGGGGAGCGCAGTCAATGCATTGGTTAGGCCTATATACAGCACCTATCAAAATTTTACCCTCATTACCAACCAGATCAACGAATAGATATTCTATCTCACTGTCATCTGCTGATGAGCACCTAGGCTTGCACTTGATCGAGTCTCGGACATATATTGCCACCCCACCACCAATACGGGATTTCCTGTCTAAGCGAAAGACTCGATACCCCTCTAGCCAACAGTTCGTGTCTTTTAAACCACTCGTCAACCATGTTTCTGTGACACAGATAACGTCAACACTAGATCCCTCAAACAAATCACGAAACTCATCGATCTTAGGTAACAAACTTTGAGCATTTATATGGCAAACTCGCAGGCCAGTTTGCTAATTACTTAAGACACGAATCATAGAATGCAATGTTCGATCTGCACTCAGTTGATTATTTACCATCATAAGAGATAAAAAAAAGTGGAAAAACAACAAGACCTAAAAGGAGTGTACTAATAAATAGCAAATAGAAAAAGAAATGTAGATATTTAAGTTTATAATAATACACAAAATAAATAGCAAAAATTCAATTAAAAATTAGGTATATCAATTTAAAATTGAAAATTCAAAAATTCAAGCAGATAGAATTTAAAGGAAAAGTACAAAGAAAAAGAAAAACAAAAATCATAAAAAAGCAAAAATAATGAAAAAAAAAAAAATTATTTAAGTTTGAAAGTCACTGGTATACTGTCTATGTTTCATCTGTTGATCTGGCAACTTCTTGCAAGCTCTCGATGCAGTCAACTAATACAGCTGGTTGGTTAGATTGACGTTTCACAAATACAGCTCCTCTTGCAGTGTACACCGATGAAAGTTGCCTATTTCCCTTTCTAGTGTGTTCCTGGCTATTATATATCTTCCATCTCCATCAAAACATGCTCTGCATTCTGTATTTTGCCATCGCTGTGCGGACAGTATGGGTCATCTACGTGTCTATATTTGTAGAGATACTCCCGGGAGCATGCCCCGATAGAAATTGTGTCAGGTAATAATTGACCTCTCCGCGTCCTCTGTTAGTCCACTCCTTTATGTTGGGGATCAGTGTATGTGTCCATCTTCCTTTGGTTTCACTGTTCCATCTGTGTTGCCACACCACCTGCATGGCCTCACTGATGGTCCTCTTTTCTTCTAACTCGGTTCCGCGTTGCGCCGCTGACTTTGTCACTTCTATATCGATAGGCATTCTGCCCGATATTACACTGACACGGTTCGGTATTATGGGATGTTATTTTATCCGCTAGTGATCTGAATGCAATGTATGACTCTTTTATCTCTATCATAAATAATCACACTTTTCTCCTCAAAACGAATTGGTAGTAGATTCTAGTGGTCCGAAAAGAAAACGAATTCAATTTGCAAAGAAACCAATTTAAAGTGAAAATGCTATATATATAAATAAATGTATGTATGTTTGTCTTTTATAGACTCGGAAGCTACCCAACCGATTTTGGTAACATTTTCAGAGTACGTTTTTCTTAATACAGAATACAACATAGCATCAGTGCGGTTACTCAACAACTGGTGGTTTTGGTACTTTGCGAGAAGTAGACCCTGGTTCACCTAGAACTGTAGCGCCACAATAAAAAAAATATTGGAAAATCCTTCACGTATTTGATTATTATTCCTGCTAAGGTATATGTTAGGTATCGAGCTCTTGTCCTTTTATAAAATTATTTTTGTTACACTTTTGTCAATTACTTATTTCACTATACAGAAATATATATACAAACACATGTTTGTAAATGCAAAAACAAAATGTCTGCGATAGAAGATTTATGACATGACATGACATTGACATTCAAAGACATGAAAATCACAAAGCCCATTTGACAGCTGGCTGAACTAACTGTCACGATTGTGTGCACTTTGTGATTTTGGCAACTACATGTAGGTACTTACTATAGATATGTATTTTTTTTTGTTACTAAATAATCACACTAGCTAATGTTTACTTAAGTTAAGTCATTTCATTAGACGTTGGATAATATTTTTAGAAGACAAACCATACGCGTACAGCGTACACGGTACTAACTCCAAAGCGTACGCATTGCAATAAATCATAAAAAAAATATTTTGTTGACATAAGCGTTTATTTCAAATAGAAGGTGTTTATGACTTCTGTAGTTTAAAAAAACCGATGTTCTCAAGTCATGTTTTACCAACCAGCTGGTCATAAAGATTTTTATGAACTGCTTCGTAATTTGGAAACACAAAGTTTAACCAACAGAAACACAACTGAAACGTAAAATGTATTTCTAAAAATATTTATGGGTTTTTGTTTTGTACTACAAATGTACATACATATATACATATGTAATTCTCTGTATGTATATGAGACTTATGTTGCTCACAAGGTCGCCACTTAATAATTTAATCGACGCGACGGTCTTTCGTAGTGTAACAGTGATTTGAATTTTGTAGCATATGTCACATGTTCTGAAAAGCTATGCTGTCTTGACTTTATGAGAAATATGTACATATTTTCATTTCGTATGTGAAAAAAAAAATATTCCTCGGAGAATCTTAAAATTAAATGTGTTTTTAAGTTAAAGAAAATATAAAATTAGAACGAATAAATATTACCTGTTCTCATACAAATTTGTATTTTGGTTTTTTGTTTTGTGAAACATCCACGTGGACATTGAAAGACCCCATTTGTTGGAAAAGTGGGCATCAATTTTCACGTGTAATTAAATTTTAATAGGATTATTAATAAATTTATAAATTTGGGCGTTATTCTTTTGTTTTGTTAATTTTAATTTGTCTGGTGGGAGTGACATTCGTTGTAGTTAAACATTTATTTCATTGAGCTGTTTCTGAATCTATTTAAATGTAGGCTTACTTGGCTATAGCTACATTATGTATATTCGCTGGTTTATAGAAAAACAATGGAGATATAGAAAATGATTTAATAATAATTATGAGAATACCGGAAACGCATTGAATTTATGTTTATCTATAAATGATGGGAATCATCTATTATGAGTTTTAACACATTATGTACGGAAATTTATTTTCTCTGAAAACAAACAAATTTGAGCAGTCAACATGTGTGTATAAACAATTCGTTTTAAATTGAATCATGGAACTATTTAAAATGACAATTTATTTATTTTTAAACTTTAATTAGCATGCAATGTCAAATTTCAGATATTTCTCAGTACATTTACCAATTTCAACACGTTGCATAAATGAATGATTTTAAATATGATGGCGCTAGGAGTTTAGGTAGGAAAAAGTGTTTTTTCAGACAGATTAAGACTCAATCTCTCCTTCCGCCTACCTGATCATTGTAGCGTGTTTCAAGCGGAGATTATGGCGATCTCAGAAGCACTGTCCCAGATCAAGAGGTATGTAATACCCGCTAACGATATTAGCATCTTCTCAGATAGTCGGGCGGCCTTGAAATCCCTGCAGTCAGTCTCAGCTACTTCTAGATCACCTCAAACCGCCGTTCATATTCATTCAGAGACATTCCAGGGAACTGTGAACCTGATGAACTCACTAAACCAGGAACAACAATACCTATTCTACCCGATAAGAAAAATATAGGTACATATGTCCCTCGGTACTTACAAGCTAACATTCAAACTTGACACAGTGAATAAAAACAAAGCTAGATAGGAAAATGGAACTACCTGCCTTGCCACCAAATAGGTCTAAATTTTTTGAACACTTTATTATGTATATTAATTTCCAACTAGAATTATAAAATTTCCCTTTCCTTACATATTATTACAGTAGTCCCTCGATAATATGAACTAATTAAAACAAGGCGTTTTCGGATTTTAGAGTGATTCACATTACTGGAACTTACTACTATTACTTGCTAAACTGATTGAAACGATTTTCAAATCCATTAAATAATTGCAAGTTGCATTGGTTTGCTTGGAACGTGGTTCTCTCTTTGCTTTTTTAGCCACTCGAACAATGCATTTTCCATTTTAGGCATTTCGGATTTCTTTAGTGTTTTCCTTTTCGCTGGTCCAGATTTGGTTTGTTTGAAATGGTCCAACAGCTTCTTCGAATTTAATTTTATTCCTGTAATTGTTGACTTTGACACACCATACTATTCAGCTAATTGAGATCCAGGATGTCCACTTGCACTTATCTTTAATCGATAAAAATCGATGCATTTTTTGTTTATAAGGTACCAATTGAGCTTATTTTACACACAAAACGAAAAAAGAAACACGAGCTACACAAGACACAAGACACAACTAACTGGAAAAATATAACCACAAACTGAACATAATATAATATCTATACCTACAGAAATGGCAGTTTTTGTATCTCTATAGCCTGCAGCTGCGTTTACAACTTAAAGACAAATAACAGTTATTTAGTCCCTAATATCGCACGCAAAATGAGCACGAGAAACAAGGGAAATGTAAAAACTTTTACAAAAAAATCCATCTTTCCATTCCATCCATCCATCATTTTAACTCGTTTTTGCACGATATTGCTCATATGAATTAATTTTCTTTATAAAAAAAATGTTGAACTGGTTTTAGCGTATTTTTCACGATCGATGGGTAGTTTTCCCATCGTATGCGAACACTAGTGCACTACCTTTTCCACCGACAATCGACTGGGAAAACCGAAACAAACACGTCGTCTCTCTCATTAATGGGTATATACAAATGTCACAAATTAGCCACGGGATAATTTTTATGCAGCTCCAGAGCCGGTTAATTTTTTGAAGTCTATATTCACCAAACTAGTGTCAAAAATTAGCCCGTGGATAAAATGTTAACCCAATTGGCACACGGCCTTAGTATAACAATGGGCCTCTATAGGCCTAAGTGTGCTGGTGCTCGTTACTGGCAGCCATTGCTACCTAACCTAACCTAGGAGTATAGGTCTATAATTTTTAATCTCCCAAGTGATACTACTCAGGTACACGATATTGCAAAGCTCAATATCACAGGCGGATACGACATTTGTATTATGCATTGAGCTGCCCATACTCGGGCTATAATGTCAAAAAAAATTCGTGAGCACGAATTCATTTATTTTTGCACCAACCTTGTTTTTTGGACAGTGGTGGACAGTATTCATGACTTTTTTTTCTTGATCAGTCCAGTTTTCGCGCTATTCTCAATTCAAACGCCTTTTATTTTTCGAATCTAGCACACGTTCGTTAGAGCCCCCGGTTGAATGTTTTCTACACTTTTGTGTGCAAAATCTAATAAGTTGTTAAAATAAACTTAAGGAACAATATCTTTAAGTGCTAAAAAGTACCTCAGTCATAATAAACTGGTTGGTTAAATTGGTTAAATTAAATGAGACTTCGAAAGATACAAAGATGGGCTATTTAATTTGTCTGGACTAAGTTGACCAAATTACACAAAATGACTTTTATTGTGTTATGGTACAGAAATTTCACATAAGGTAAAATATATGAGAATAATTTACAGTGCAGTCCCGACAAAAAAGTACTACAATCTAATTGCTTATGGAAAACAACTTATATGAACTAAAGTGTCTTGAACGCATTTTCTAAAAATGTGTTCTTCATTTTGTTGCCACTGTATGTAATGGATTGAAGTTCCGCAGAACTTTCAATTAAACACATACATATATATAGCAATCCACGTTACTGTCATTCACTTCGATTAGCTTGAATCTTTAATTTATTAACGATATTGCTCCGCAAAGAAGTTACATATAATATCAACCGGACAATTCATACCAAAGGTATAGACGCTGTGGCTCAGTGGTTCGTGCGTTTGACTACTGAGAGTGTTATCTGTGGTCAAGCTTAGCAAACACCAAAACCAAACAAAGCATTCAATCTCGGCTTGATAATCATGTACAAGAGAAGCCGCATTCCGGCCGCGGCGTCAGGCCAAGAAAAGTGAAATTGAAGTGGGCGATGAGGTGCTAGCAAAGCTGATATCTTAAGAAAGAAACTCTCGCCAGCATTTGAGCCAACCAGCTACAGAGTAATCGATACGAAGGGCGGAGACGTTTTGATCGAGTCCATTGATTCGGGTAAAAGAAATCGACGCAACATTTCTCATTTGCAGAAAATCAATACCAACATAGGAAACATCTGGAAAAAACTTCTGTGAATCATAAGCACTGGCATAGCTTCCAATGATACACAACCCTCTTGTTATTCTGGACACCATCCATAGAGTAAGTCGATCTGTCTGTCTCTCGTTCTTGTTCTTCATGTGATCGCGCTGTGTGTAAACATTATTAGGGTGTTCATATCCCCTTTAGCGTGTGTAGATTATATTAAAAAAAACAGCGAAGCCGAAATGAACTCTCAAACAGCAGGCTCAGATGCGTTGATAAATATGTAGTCAAAAAAATCGCAAAATTTCAAATTAAAATAAGAAACAACACACAAATATGTGCATATGTATCTCATTCCCCGCCGAAGTAAGCTACAAAACTGTTCAACCGTTTGGGAGTGGGTGATTTTACTGCTTTCTACACACATCTGTATCCGGTCGGACAAATCACCGAACCAGTTCTTGCTACTGAAAAAAAAAACGTTTCTCCAATGAATACTCTTTGTGGAAATGTCCCGACCAACGAAGCTATCAATTTTTACTGCTCAAAAGTGAAGTCATACATATACATCTTCTCTAAACTAAAGAAGTCTTCAATTAACGTTAAATCTTTTCATGTTTGCTAAAGTTTATCAATAAATTTACTGAAAATAAAAATCCGTCATTTGCGTAGTGAATAATCTACAATTCACTTCGAACCAGCCAAACAAGGCGCTAAAATAAAGAATAAACTCTTTTTTTTTTAAATAATTTAAATAAATTTAATTCAATTAAAGTTTTCAAGATTATATTGCCGTTATGCGTTCGATTTTATTGGATTTCATTGTTAAATAGGAAACCAATGAATCCGAACTTGAAATGCTGAAAAACGTTGCCATTAACATTTGACACACGAGAATATAGCAAGCGAGTTCGATATGGCGTATTTCAGTTGAAAATAAGAAAATAGAAGAATTGTCTTTTTGTTTTTTTTTTTGCAAAAACCGAGCACAAAAATATAAGTATACACATACATATGTATACACATGCAATTAGTTGGAGGTGTCCAAGACAATGTAATCATCGGGTATTAGCCTTTTGGATTGGATCCAATTCGTTGCCCAGCTTGTACACAAACACACATGCATACATAGGTCTTCTCCTCAATTTTACACACAAGTCCAGGTATTCGTCGAAGGCTTTTATTAGCTTCACCCCTACATATGTACAGTATATATTATATGTAATGGAATTTAGGAATTCAGATGTCGGATTGACTAGAAATTGGAAAACGGGATAAATACGAGCGACGCTATACAATCAGAATGACAAAACAGGTGGACAACGACAACGAAAGGAAGATGGACATACATATATATATGCTAATTCCCAACGTAGAGGAGTGGACCAGTAGGAAACATGGAGAAGTAAATTTCTACCTGACTCAGTTCATATCGTATCGGGGCATGGATGCTTTCGGTAGTACCTCTACAAGTATAGGCACGTGGATGACCCATTTTGTCCACACTGCGAAGGAATAGCCCAGAACGCAGAGCATGTCTTAACGGAATGTCAGAGGTACACAACAGCCAGAGACATTCTAGAAGAAATTGGCGGCCAAAGTGAAACCTAGAGGATTAATCACATATCGCTTATTTACTCGAAGACTGACATAACTCAAAAAACATGATTTTGCAGAAAAATCGTTTAAAGTTTTTAATTGACTATACCAGCTTGCAGGAAATCTTATTATTTCTATTTCTTCTCACGGGGAGAGTACATAAGATATTAATATTAAATTTTTACACAATATGAAGCATGCTATAGCGAATAACTCTGCATCATCTCAAAAATCGCGTTTTTTGAGTTATGACAGTCTTCAAGTAAATGAGGGATTTGTACATGCTGATGCCAAGCGAAGCATGGAATATAGTGGATGAAGTCATCACAAATATGATGCAGCAATTGCGCATTGTGGAGGTGTTGTGCTTTGGATTAGGAGGCAAATGTGAACGCATCGACTGTACTTAAGCAACTAACTCTTTATTTCAGATTTACAGTAGTCATGTAGTTATTTAGTATTTAGTATATAAAAGGTTATATTTAACTTAATATTAATATATGTAAGATAGAGTGAGATAGATAAATAGAGTAAGATAGATATGTATATGAACATTCGATAATTAGGTTTATGTACAATTAGGTTTATGTACAAGTATGGATATAGGTATAATAAAGACAGGGTTGCCAACATCTCCCCCTGTTTTTTTTATTATTTTTTTTTTATTTATAATGTGAAGGACTATAGCGCTGTGGTGGTCTCCGATGTCTTGACGGTCTTGCCCCTGTTGCTAGAGGTTGAGATGTTGCGGAATCCTCTGGAGGTTCAATTTGTTGAATATCGCCCGACGTTGCTGTTGGTAAAGAATTTCTTGGCGTAACCTCCGATCGTACATTTTGGGTTATGTCGAAATCATCCAATAAGACCTTCAATGGAAGTTGAACATTAGTCGCTTCAGTGGATGACTCCCTAATCCTCATCTGGTTAGCATGTGATCGTATCAGCTTCCTCGGATTGTAGATTAAAATATTGTAGTTGACCCGACCAACGCGTTCAATAACCTCACCAGCTGTCCAGATCGACCTTGATGGGAAGTACTGCTTGACGAAAACAGAATCTCCTTTACTAAAAGATTTCGGCTTTGCGTTGTGTTGAATTGTGCATCTTGTGTGGTATTCTGAATCGGCTCTGCAATTTTTGTTGGTCTTAGTAGGTCTAATGTTGTCCGTATGGGTCGTATTAGCATCAGTTCCGCGGGTGATTTTCCTTGGAGACTTTTACTAGGTGTGGACCTATAAGAGAGAAGAAAAACATAAATGATTTCTTCAATAGTTCCCTCCCCTTTTAATTTTTTTAAAGCATTTTTGAATGTTCCTACCACCCTCTCTGCTTGACCATTTGATTGGGGATGGTAGGGAGCTATTGTAATGTGCTCGATTCCATTGACCAAGCAAAATTGATGAAACTGATGACTCTTAAATTGAGATCCATTGTCTGAGACTATTTTTTCAGCAAATCCAAATCTCGAAAATATCTGTGATAATAGCTTAATAGTTACTGATGCCGTAGTAGAATGTGTTGCGATAATTTCTGGCCATTTCGAGTAGGCATCAACTACTACCAAAAACTAAGTATCGTTAATTGGACCCGCATAGTCTATATGCACCCGCTGAAACGGTTTGGTGCATAGAGGCCAAGATGCTAGTGTTACTTTATTTGGAGAGTTAGCAGCTAACTGACATTGATTGCACTGCTTCACAAAACGTTTGATTTCATCATCTAAACCCGGCCAATATACATAGCTGCGGGCTAGAGACTTCATTCGTTCCTCTCCTGGATGACCCTTATGTAGTTGTTTTAAGATGCGCTGCTGTAATACTTTTGGAATGATAACACGCTCATTGAATAGTAGACATTCTTCTACTATCATGAGAGAGTCCCTTCGATTGAAGTATGCTTTCAGCTCCAATGAGATGTTGTTTGGCCATCCGATTTTTATAAACTCTTTGATCTTGCGAAGTTCTGTTGATTGATTTGTGGCTGCTTTAATCATTTTGTATGTAACTGGTAAGTTTTTAATATTGTCATGTAACTCTGATGAAAAATTTGATTCATTTTCTAATACCGTTTGTGCTATGATGTAATCTTCTGCTGAATCGATTTGATGAGTACCAATTAATCGTGAAAGAAGATCTGCATTACCAAATTCTTGCGTTGGTACATACTTAATGTCGAAATCGTATGTTTGTAACGCCAACGCCCATCTTTGAAGACGATTCGCTGAGTGTATAGGTATACCTTTGCTTGGCCGAAATACTGCGAGCAACGGCTTGTGGTCCGTCTCTAGCAGAATCTTTCGACCGAGAATCATCCTGTGAAATCTAGTTACAGCGAAGACTAGAGCCAAACCCTCCTTCTCAATCTGACTGTAACTTTTTTCTGCGGAGGTGAGTGACCTTGAGACGTAGTAAACTGCTTTGATTTTTCCATCTGTAAAACGATGTGACAAGCAGGCTCCAATTCCGTCTTTTGAAGCATCGGCGGAAACAATGATCGGAAAAGTAGGATTGAAATGTGTCAGAGCAAGGTCGGATTGTAGAATGCGTTTAAATTCACGAAAAGCATTTTCACACTTCGCCGACCAAATAAATTGTTCACCTTTCTTTAAAAGTTGATCCAACGGTGCCCGAAGCTGACTCATTTTTGGTATGTATTTACCATAGTAATTGATGGCGCCTAAAAATGAGCGAAGCTGCTGTAGTGTTTGCGGTGCTGGCATGTTCCTAATGGCTTCAGTTTTCTTAGGATCCGGTTTGGTTCCGTTGCTGGTGAGAATATGGCCTAAATAATGAATTTCACTCATCAAAAAATTGCATTTACTTATCTTGACTTTGAATCCAAACTCTTCCAAGCGTTTTAAAACAGCATGCAGACACCGATCGTGTTGTTCTCGGTTTTTACCTGATATTAAAATGTCATCTATATAAGCTGAGACATTCTCCAAATCTGACAGCATAGTGTCCATAAGCTGTTGGAAAAATCCGGGCCCTGTTTTAATTCCTGGTGGTAGCCTATTCCATTGGTATAGGCCCTTATGTGTGTTAATTGTGAGTAAATGCTTAGAACTGTCGTCCACCTGAATCTGCAGATAAGCATCTGACAGATCTATATGTGTAAAGTACTTACTGTTTGCATGCTTGTTGAAAATGTCTTCCGGTCGCGGAAGAGGATAAAGATGTGGCTGTAGTGATGCATTCAAGCCTGTAGAGTAGTCAGGACATATTCTGATTTGACCACTTGATTTCCTAACTGCAACAATGGGTGCTGCCCATTCTGAGAAATCCACCGAAGAAATGATACCGGCGCTCTCTAACCGTTGCAGCTCTTCTTCTATGGCTTTTGCTGATGTGTATGGAACAGGGCGTTTTGGTCTAAAAACGGGCATAATGTTGTCTTGCAGGTACAATTTTAGTTGATTCTTATTGCAGCAACCTAGTGTTTCTTCGAAAATTGTGGGAAATTTTGTTTGGATGGAGGTAACAAGTGTTTGCTTTTCATGTAAATTTACCTTATTACACACGTGATTTAGCGGCGTATTCCATAATCCAAACTTTTCGATCAAATCAGTGCCCAGTAAATTGAGGTTAGGTCTGTCTATCACAAAACACTTTGCAATGTGTGACTGGTTAAGAAATTTCACTTCACAGTAAAAACAGCCTAATATTTTTATTGGATTTCCTTGGGCATCGTTAACAACACTTTTTTCTGATTGCAATTGGGGTTGATTTAATTGTTTCCACGCATTCACTGATAAAATTGTAACATCTGAGGCAGTGTCGACTTGCAAGACAACTGATGTGTCATTTATTTCCACTGTTACATATTTTCGATTAGCGGTTGATATATTATTAACGCTACACCGAGTCATGCGAACGTTCTGATCGCTCTTATACTTGTTCGGACGATATTTGTCTCTTTTACTCTTCTCAGCTGTATATGCATTTGCTTGTGGTTTGTACTGTTTGTCATATTTTTCTTTGAAGCAAAAACAGTAACCTTCTTTGTGTCCCTTTTTGTGACACTGTTTGCATGTGTAATCTTTGTATTTGCAGTATTGGGAAAAATGCATGCCTCCGCATCCCCAGCATGGAGTTCTTGGTACATAAGTCGATTGGTTGCGGTTGTATCGATCTGTTTTGTATGTGTCTGATTTCAATTTGTGTTTGACTGAATTGATTGATATTGGTGATAATGACGATGTCTCGATGAGCTGTGTGTCTTGCTTAATGCTTGCAATTCGATGGCATTCTGATATGAGTTTATCCAGTGTTATATCATTTTCTTTTTCTAAGAGTGCTAAGAGTCGAGATCTCACATCGGCTTCACTGGGTGATTGAAGTCCTATAACAAACATTAAGCATTTAAATTGATCAGCAGATAATTTTCCCAATTCAAAATTTTCACATTGCCTATTCACCTCGCTTGCAAAAGCTACATAGTCTTCTCTGTCTGATTTTTTTGATTGCAAACACCTATATCGCATTCTAAAGATTGATTCTTGTCTCCCAAAAATATTGACTAGTTTTTGTACTGTATCTTCAAATTTATAATCCTTAGGTGTTTTAGGTAAAATGAAATTTACATACCGACTATGTTCTTGTGGTCCGAGTTTCCTCATCAGCAACCTTACCTTCGCAGCATCATCTAATTTAGATGCATCGTTCTCAAATAGGTCGGAATAACGCACATACCATTTTTGAAATGTTATACCATTTTCTGGGTCGAAGTGGAATTCCTGAATGTTCTGAGCCAAAACTTCGAGAGAATATTCGGGTGATGCCTGTGAGTTATCCTGATTTGTTTGTGCCTCCTGCTTGAAGACTTTATTTGCTATCTCACGTAATAATTTAGATTGCTGTTCTGCAATTAATTTTAATTCCTCAACCACGTGTTCCATGTTGTAATTTATTCAACAACTATCCTCGTCGCCACTGTTGTGCTTTGGATTAGGAGGCAAATGTGAACGCATCGACTGTACTTAAGCAACTAACTCTTTATTTCAGATTTACAGTAGTCATGTAGTTATTTAGTATTTAGTATATAAAAGGTTATATTTAACTTAATATTAATATATGTAAGATAGAGTGAGATAGATAAATAGAGTAAGATAGATATGTATATGAACATTCGATAATTAGGTTTATGTACAATTAGGTTTATGTACAAGTATGGATATAGGTATAATAAAGACAGGGTTGCCAACAGGAGGGAGCAGCGAGAAGCGAGGGGCCTGCAACACCTGGCAGCTGAGTAAAGGGAAGACCGAAATGCAAAATTCACAGACCAAATCAGAAACAACCACACGCAACACATAGAACACACCCAGTAGGGAATCGTTGGCGATTTCAGCAGACCTTGCCAAATCACTCCTTACTTCATCAATGAAAATCTTAAAAAATAGGAAGGCCTTCCCCAAAACATGCCCAGGAAGCGAGTTGGTAATGGCTCTTGTTTTTAAATTCCCACCACTTTTAAAATTCAAGCATCAATTGTATTACCACTTCGCTTCTAAGGGAATGACCGTTTTCAGGCCTGCCATTAGGCATTGCCAAGGAAGCGAGTTAGAAATGAAATCTGTTTTAAAATCAGTTTGAATGGCATTAGCGCTCCGCTTTCCATATTTTCGTCTTCCTTTCGAACAGAAATACTTACCTGGCAAACAAGTCTGCTCATGTTATTTTTTTGTCTTAAATAAAAAAAAAAAATAAAAATAAATAGTTGGCTTCAGCAGTCCTAGGTAGAACCAAGCCTAGCTTCCCGCAACCATTTGTGTGTGCGCGTTATATTTTTGCACGAATGGAAGGGACCTACAGTTTTCTGCCGTCTCCGAGCGGCGAGTTGGGAAGCTTTACATGACAAATGATACTCTTGAATGCTTGTCAGGCATTCGGAAGTGCTGTAAAGTATTTAACGAAAAATTAAATGTAAAAGTGTCTGAAATATACAAACACAACATAAACACTTGGATTTATTTATTTGATTTTGTTTTGGAACTAAGGCCTCCCAAGAAGCAATATACACAGGAAGGCCTGCTTTAACTCGTAGCTGGTAACCAATGAAATAAGTGCTTCCTTGGAAGGGCTCTAGAAAGGCCTGCTCTAACAACTTCTTGGTAATCCCTGAAAGAAGGCCTGCAAAAGAATCGAGATGGGAAGTACTTGCTCCCTATGACAACGCAATGTTAAAATCATGCCTGAAGTAATGGCAAAAGGCGTCGATACTTAGCTTAGGAAGGCCTGATATGTCCAAAATCCCTACTGGGCATTGACCGCACAATATAGTACAAGCACGAACACACACCAGTACAAGCACAAACACAGACACACATTCGTGCATAAGCACACACAATAACGTGCAGACGCATACAAATATTTATGTAGGCAGAGAGAGGCAGCTACGGCTGAACCCCCACCCCCACCTGTGTGAACGCGCCCATAAGAATGTATTCCCAACGACCGGGTAGCCGGTACCGGTTAGGCGGCTGCCGAGTATGTATGAAATTGTCCTTACGAGTATGTCACGAGATCATTTTACCTTTGTAAGACCGATCCCCAAATATGCTAGTCAAGTTTGGTCACCTTACTATAAT
This sequence comes from Brachyopa scutellaris, assembly GCA_949775065.1. Lineage (NCBI taxonomy): Eukaryota > Metazoa > Arthropoda > Insecta > Diptera > Syrphidae > Brachyopa > Brachyopa scutellaris. Next base: position 80,974,934 of record OX459112.1, on the reverse strand, counting down.
ACCCACTCTCTACGTATCGAATCAGTTCAAAGCTGATTCATCCATTTCGCATTGCGCAGTCTCCCGTGGCCCGATAGATAGATATATCTATCTCTTGAACTGCGCCGACATACTCTTTGCTCAGCAGACGAGTAGCAGCACTACTCCTTAACATTACCCTTAGTACCAACTCTCGTAACCTTAGATTAATTATTATTATCGCACCAATAATGGTTGTTATGAACGATTTTCTCGAATACTTCGCATCACTAGTGCCTTCCAAAACTCATTCGATTTCCACTTAAGCAGATACAGTGCAAGATTGCGTTAAGCCTGCACTGTGAAAACGCAATTCGTGTTAATCCTGAGATTATCGTTGGATCGACACTTAAGCTCGCACTGTGTAAACGGGTATAGGTGAATCCAACCAGAGTGATGGGGATAACCACCCTAACCTAACCTAACCTATCCTAAGAGCAGGAGGGATTTCCCCACTCTCCCTAACCCGCTTAGGTGAAATGAGGAAAAATCTTGGATTTTATTTTAATTAACCGGGTTATTCATCTTAGCGGACTTCGGATAACTGAAAAAGTGTTTCTTTTCAATGGGCTTCGGTTAACAGAAAAATGTTTCATTTCAATGTTTCATTTTTGTCAATAAATACAAACAATTAGAAACAGTTAACGAAACAAAATCGATTGATGATGAATTTTTCATATACGCGGGTTTTTCAGTTAACAGTGTTTCAAATAAGCGGGTCCGACTGTACGAGGGCGGTCCGGTAAGTACCGGAAAACAAGTACCGGAAAACAAGTACCAGAAAACAAAAATTTTGGAAAAGTGGCGATTTATTTCTCAACATAGTCTCCTTTTAGCTCGATACACTTGATCCAGCGATGCTCCAACCTCTTTAACCCATCCAAAAAATAGGTTTTCTCGAGGTCTGCAAAGTAGGCCTCCGTGGCGGCGATGACCTCCACATTCTATAATTCGCGGATAAGCTGGCTTCCACACGTGGTCAAAACAAAACTACGAGTCCGATACGGCTGAAATTTTGACAGTAGCCGTCTAAGAGAATTTACTAGATGTTAATAAATCTCTCTAGCGATACTGGCACTATCGGGCGGTGAGGCTAAGTACTTATCGGACCGATCTCGTATATACTTTTGTAAAGCCCCTTATTCCCAGAGCAAAAATCGTTGCGAGAAAAAAAATCGTTGCTAAACAAAAATCGTAGCTTGTGGTGCGAGATTTTGAGGGTAAATTTCTAGAATTTCAAATTTCGCAACGAGATTTTTGACGTACGAGTTTTCATATTTTTCTTCGTCATTTGAGAACATTTTTTTCCTCTTCTTATCACTCATATTGAATTAAAAGTATTTTGAAAATGTGAAGTTTACCTTTTTGCTACTCAAAATTAATACAAATGTTTCCTCTTTCATTGAAAACAATGTCAAAAAATCGCATCGAAAAATAAATCGTTGCGAGAAAGAATGGTTCGAGCCATTCATTTTCTCCTTGCGAGAAAGAATGGTTTCTCGCAGTGAAGGTGCGAGAATTTTGACAGTTTACGCTACGATTATTTTTCTCGCAACAATTTTTGTTCTGGTAATAAGGGGCTTAAGCAGAAAACGACTCAACTCATATGTATCTGATTGCTACTATTAATCCGCCTGGTGGTTTTGCAAAGTGTAAGAATTAAGTCAGGTTGAGGTTGAAATATTTGCTACAGTTTAAACATTTGTGAGTTATATTTTTCTCATGAATGGAAGGGACTTACTGTTTTTTGCCGACTCCGAGCTGAGAAGCACACCGTAACAGATGATACTATTTGATGGCTTGTCAGACATTCGAAGGAGGTGGCAGGCACCATGAACATTTTTTTTATGTGTTTGCTGATATTGAACCCGGGCAGCATTGCGTAGTAGCACAACGCACTAACCACTACACCACGGTGCTCACCATGCCGGATTAATCAATCTTCGGTCTTTCTGATCCGAGCAAAAGCGTGATCAGTTGTTTCGTCAACTTACAGGCTCCAACATATGATTCTGATCGAACTGCTAGCAGTTAACAAAAACAGGAACGCACTTTTCAAGAAATAGTTTTAAGTATTTTTTTAAGTTAAAAACAAAATTGATATCAACATCCACTTAAACACATTTGAACCTCTTTTGATTATGTTTACGTCATTTCATGTTTTCAGATCTCGGGTTCCGGCGAATAAATCATTGAACCGGAAAAATATTCTTTACAAATCAAATTGAGATGGTTTTTATATTTTTTTTTTATAAGCAACCGATGTTTATTGAACCAGCAACATTCCACACACCAGCTGCACACAACCGTAGACACCAGGATCACTCAAAAAAAAAAAAAAACTTAGTGCGAAACAATATCACAAAAAAACAAATACTTATATATTTATATATTGGCTTATTTATGCAAATTAGTTTCTTTATTTAGCAATAAACAAAATTATTAAAAAAAAAAAACCATGACTAACAACGCAATTGCATTCCATGTGTTCCACCATTTCGTCGCGTCATTTAAACAATGTACTCGCATTTAAGACTTCTGCTTACAGTTGATCGATTTGCATTGTTAAACAACTATTTAAGATAAATAAACTTTGAAAGAACAATGAGCTGCCCAAAATATTGTAACCACCAAATGTATCCAAACAAACAGTTTACATTAATTATTGCTCTCTCTACAATGGGTATAGTAACATAAATATTGCATTTTAATGTTTTGGGAATAACTTTGGCCGGCACGCGGCGAATCATTTTAATTGATTTTTAAAAACATTTCGTTCAATAAGATCGTTTAAATTAGCGCTCATCACATCAGATACGAGTACCTACTCCCTCCTGCACCCCACACGGTTACACGTACATATATGCTCAAATGTATTTGGCAAACTTTTAAAAACATCGGGTATCGTTTATTTTCATTTCGAATACGGGAAATGGAATAGAAATCCCACTTTCGTGACCGGGCCAATTGAAATGGACTCAAGATGTTGGATGGACTTCCGACACCTTTAAGTGGTGCTGGCTGCGTGTACCAATTTGTTGAGGAATTCAGCTGATGTACTCTCTTAACATTCCAAGCAAATCATTTTGGGATTGGGAAAATATTTAGAAGATTTTTGACATTATTGTGATGGGTTGTTTAGTTACATTTGCGATTCGGTGTGTGGATCGTTCTAGAAAGCGTGCTACCGGCAAAATAAAGCGAGGATGTTGCTTTTACAAGGATGATGATGATGCAAATCCTATATTAACCCGAATCAGCCCACAATTTTATTTTTTCGATTTTTGCAGAAATATTTTATGAGTATGCTCATCAGAAGAGTGTAAGAGTGTAATTTTTCCCCGGTTACTCCCTGTTCGGAGATAATTGGCGTGACCATATGGTCACGCTGGACACTAGTAATGAAATATGAAATGTAAAAAAAATTATAAAATACTTTTTTGTTCTTTTATTAATAAGTTTTAGTTTGAAAACTTAAAAGCCACTTCAAATACCAATATTGCAGTTGAAATATTCTGTCCGTCCGACAAAAGTATCTATACATATTATGTAAGTGATTCTTAACATCGTAACGAAGAGCTTATTTGCTTGTGCCTTTCAACTGAGACAAATCGGCTGGGCTGAGCTTGTAGTTGCCATGCATACTAACCAATTGAAAATACTGGTCCACAATTTCCATTTCTGTATAAGCTCTTTATCTGATCCATACGATGGGACTTATTCCATAAGAAGTGGAAGCTAACTACAGAATGATCATTCCAATTGGTCAGTAGGTACAATCTTTGTTTCCTTCATTTTGATTGACTTTGTGAAACTTTCACAAACCAGTTCGGAACACAATTGAAAAACTGCTCACCACATTCACTTTTTGGGACTCCAAGCCACCGACAAGAATGGGCAGAGCGCGCACAGACGAGCAACCATTCCTTGCATCGTCAGCTCACTAATTGTGTGCTTGAACAGTTGGAAGTCGATCCACTTTTTACAGTCAAATTTTGTTCAGTGATGAGGTTCACTTCGGTCTCAGTGTGTAGTGGTAGTAAGCAAAATAGTCTACCAACACATCTCGAAAAATACACTGTTTGGTGCCTTTTATGGGCTGACCACTTCTAATTCTTTAAAGTAGAAAAGCTAAATGTCACTGTCAACGGTGCCCGGTAAATAGCCATGATCAACGACTTTTTGTTTTCAAAAGTTCCTGAACATGTCACACTGCGAGAGAAACCATCGAGTAATTGAAGGAAGTGTTCAATGACAACATCATCTCCAGAAATGGACCTGTGCCCTGGCTTCCAATAAGGATTCCATCCTTGGAAGTCAACATCGAGCGCTCTATTCGTGAGATACGGCCTCAAATGCTCGAAAAAGTAATACAAAATTGGAGCTCCAGGATGCAGTTTCTGAGACGCTCCCGTGGTAGCGATATGCCCGAAATTATTTATCTATCGAAATCGAAACTATGGATCTGTGCTCAAATTTTGTGTGTTCTTTTTCAATTTGAAATCCTACATCTCTTAAAAAACACACACATAAGTAAAAAAATGTTAGTTACTTACTGTAACCCAGCGTGACCATATGGTCACACCTATAGTCACGGCTAATAAAACCTACTAATATGTTCTATGTCACAGAAACTAAATTCCATTTCTTCAACTGCAGTTTATTAACTAATTAAATATGAGAAATTAAAGATTTATAAAAAATATTTAATAATAATAAATGTATTCTTACTTTTTGTTGTAATCAATTTTTACACTGTTTGACAGTTTTTTTTTGTTTACTAAATATTCACAGCGTATAACTTTCACAGTTTGAGAATAACTGGTAAAAAGCATAGAACAATAAGTTGAAATATATAGGTATATCAAGAACGGAAAAGTGAATTTTTTTTAAAAATTTGTTACCTAGAGACCCTTTAATTAAACTGAAAAAACCCATACCCACCTCGTCTGTGACTATATGGTCACACTGGGCTAATTCGGGTTAAGAAAACATCTTGAATAAGTGCTTCTCAACGTATCTTCACGGGCTCCTGATTCTTGAGCTGGACTTGCTTTAACCGTCACCGACCTTACTATCTTGCATCTGAGATCACTGTAGTGCAATTGGTTTAAAATAATGACACACCCCTTCGGAGCAATCCATTCAGCAGTGAGACGGTTTCTAGATTTGAATGAAAGTGCCAGCAGATACAAAGAGCAATAAATAAAAGTAGGTTAATGGAGGTGGATGACTGTGGCCTGGTGGCTAGGTAATACTAGAATTCTGAGGCTGAGCCATCACAAAACACTAGTCACTAGAGTGGGCACATCGCGATCTCATATAGTCCATCACAGGATGACACCTAAACCGCCACAATTTCCTCAAATTGTTTTATTACCCTCAATATTTTTTTAACGAGTCTATGGTTGATTTGGCCTGCCCCTTCCATATTACTGAAGAAGTAGCATCCCAAAATGCTCATGAGACTGCGTGCTAATCCCTGACATGCGCATATCTTCTGCTACACCTAGGTAATTGCAGTATCTGCAGATATCCGTGTCAGTGATTCCGAGCGGTTTGGCATGTTTGCGCAGGACGTAATGTCCGAATGATATTCCTATTGCTATTCTTATCTCTGCCCTACTAAGTTTAAGGATTTCACTAGTCGTTTTACAGTCCAGGGCAGGCCAAAGAGCCTAAGAGACCCTATGTTCTCATAAAACTTTCTTTTACCATTGATTTAATGCTACCTAGCGGTGGGAAAACTACTATCGCCTTGGGCAGTGGCCAGGCACCCAACATAGTCCTAGCTGGTTCTGCGTGTATAATGCCCTGAGTCCCTGAGCCATGTGCGGCATCTCCTGACCAGTGCCTTAGGTGCAGTCTGGCTGTCGATATAAATAAGAATATCTTTGCCAGATATTCGCTTCATTTTCAGGAGCCCTGCAGTTCTAAGTACGGCTTGAACATCTGCCTAAAACACACTGCAGGCATCCGGGAGTCTTAAGGACACTTAGATCTGGTTCCACACAGAAGATACCAGACCCCATGCCGTTTACAGTTTTAGATCCGTCCGTGAAAACTGAGATGTCTCTTTGCCGAGTTACTGTGTTGTTTGTCCACTCTTCACGCACAGGGTACAAAGTGTTGTATGGTGTGTTGAAGTCAAGAATGAAGAGGAAATCGTCCGTTCAAATTGAATCATCTATTTGGATTTTTGTAAGGGTAGTACAGCGTTCTTTGCCTTGAACCTTATAAGACCTAGGTTGATGAGGGTTTGTGCACTAAAGCAAATCGAGCGTTAGCAGGTGGAGGAACGTGTCTAGGGCCACCGTGGCTGTCATGCGAAGGGCACCCGTGATGGCAACACCAACCGTTCTCTGTACCACTGCTAATCTTACCAATGTCGTTTTCTTGTGTGCAACCTTCCACCAGACTAGTGCCCCGTACGTGAGTATGGGTCTGACTATCATGGCGTATAGCCAGTGCATTATTGAGGCCCCATGTTTTACCATCAGCTACTCTTTTGCAAATAAAAAGTGCTTTCCTAATTCTTTCTTGTGTGTTCAAGTTCCAGTTTAGTTTCTTATCCAGAATAGTTCCAGATATTTCGCTTTCTCTGAGGGGGTTAGCTCAGTCCCGTTTAGTTTCAGGAGTTTGAAAGACGGAATCTTGTGTTTTCTGGTGAAGAGAACTAATGCCGTTTTTTGAGGATTGACGTTTAGTCCGCACCTGTTTGCCCATTTGGTGGTAATCGTCGTCGTCGTCTGTTACGCTGAAGGTTCACGGTTCAAATCCAGTTATAAAATAAGTGAATCAATTTTAGAAGTTAATATCAAAATCTACTGCGAAGGCATAAAACTGGCTGTAGGATGATGGTATGGCTTAAGAAATTGATCGCACAAACAGTGAGTAATAAGAGACATCTGGAAAAAAAAATACTATGAATCATAAGCAGGGACGTTAATCGCGAATATTGCATAAAGAATATGCTCCGATAGAGAATATTTTCGCCACTTTTGCTTTCAGAGAATATTTTGGTTTCTTCGTCGCCGAAAAATTAATTGTTTGTGCATATAATTAAATGTGGTAGTTCGAGAGCATTTAACGATCTGCGTCAATATGTGGTATGTGGTTTAATATGTCAAGGCGTGCTTTTCGTTTTTACCGATTGCACTTAATTAATTACAAACGCGCGGCATATATTGATATTTATATTGAGTTTATAAACAGCATTTGTAAACGACTTAGGGCTCCGTCAAACAGAGCGCGTTTTAACGTCTCGTTTTACCGCCGCGTCCCACCGCTGCGTTGTATTATACTACTTTTTGAACGTTGCGTTAAATTCAACGCTGCGCTGCAAGACAACGGTGAAACGCTGTGTTGTGTGAAATTACAGATTATTTTCATCATTCGGTGTTGACGCGCAGCATATAAAAAGTGTTTTGAAGTTTTATGTCATAAAAATGGAACAATTAATCGAATTTGTCCGAAAAAAATATCCATGTTTGTACGACATGGGTGATGAAAATTACAAAAACATAATTTTATTTTATTGAAATTAACATCTGATGTGTAAACATCTAAGCGCGCGCTAGCAAAATTTCTACTGGAGTAGTTCCTCGATTTTGGGGAGTAATTCCGCGATTTCGGGAACGGAATACCGAACGGTTACGAATTTTGTAACTCAAATTTCATAGCAGCGCGATGAAATATTGACATGGTGATTGCTTATGTTCCTGGCCAACTTTTATATATCACTTTTTAGCCCGGAAAATGGCATGGTTTTCAGAAAATAGTGAAAATACTGCATATTGGGAGGGAAAATTATAGTTGTACAGCCCTAACTCAATAATGGGTTATCGGATTGAAAAACAAAATAAATAGGTGAAATTCGTAAATTTGTCCCCAGTGGTGACCACTGCCAGCAGTCGGGCAGCAGTGGGTATCGTTGCAATAGTGTGTGTGTAAGTATATGTGCGCGCTCTAACATGATCATAATGCTTTGCATTTTAATGTTCTGCAATCATTATCACCATTTGCGGCTCTCCCGCTCAACCAATCTTAACAAATGAGGTGTCAAAAGAAAGAGGATTTTCTAGAGCAGTGATTTGGATTTTTAGTTTATAAATATTATTAACAATCTCGCATGTAGAAAACCTACAACCTATGTACGAATAAAATGGCTTTTTACTGGCCTCTACTGTCCTCGTGGCACCTTGTTCCAAAAAACAAGAGCTAATTTCCGTAATAGAGATCCTGATAAATATTAAGATTAAATGTAAACAAATTGATTATATTTATAAAATCAGAGTGCATTTCGTCATTGCTCCAAGACATTGTTTTCTTTAGACACCTCATTTGTGAATGTATATTGAAATAATGTTTTTCCATAATAAATTTATTCATATGCCTTTTTCAAAATTATTTATACTGATGAAGCTTTCGATCAGTTTTAGAGTTATTGATTGCGGAAATAAACTCTCAGGAGGAATCACAAGCTCTTGCGCTGCGATTTAATTACATATTGTATAGAAATATATGAGGCGGTTTTTTTGTTTTGTTGTTTTTTTTTTCTTCTCTATTTTTCTTATTCGTGATGAGATGACAGAACAGAGTACATATGTACCTACAAGCAGATATTATTTATGTAAGAACTTGGATGAATAGTTTTTATAACCGCGGCGGTTGAGTGTGTAGCGCGTCGGTTTTTCTACTTTTGGCGCAGTACTACTGAGTTTAAGCGTACCAGGTTCGTTTCCTGGCGTCGACTGCTGCGAATGGAGTGGATTCGATGAGTATATACCTATGCGATAGGCTTGCGTTTAATTGAACATAGACTAGTTATAATTTACTTTCTTTCCAATAAAGTGGAGCTCTACACCCCATCCGCATGATGTTTACACATAGCTCGGGACTGTTGGATACAGTCGCATCATTTTTTTTTGATCGCTCTCTGTTTGACGCTCTGACAAGTTTTGATCGGTTTTTCGAGGCAAATACCCCTATGTGCGCCGCCTAAAACGATCTCACCGCGGCATTAAAAACGCTCTCTGTTTGATGGAGCTTTTAGCCAGCTCAAAGATAAAGCGTATACGTTACCTATTATAAAATTAAATTTCGTGATTAGAAACAACTCTGGTTTCGAAACATTGAGTTGACTTTGCAGCATTTTGGTCAGTGCGAAACTTGATCTGGGGAATTTGAAGCAAATCTCGGCATTCAAATTTGCTCCAACTGTAGCTGCTGAAGTTGAACGTGTTTGCAGTGAATGCAAATCAATATTTCGAGACAATCGTCAGATATTCATCTTCAGTTATTCTGGCAGCGCCCAATAGTCATTTGAAACAAACTTCCTCAGCGTCAGCGCTGATCTGTCTGTTTTAGTTGTATTGTTTTTCACGTGCTCACGCATGAAATTTAGATCATTTAGAATATAGATGATTAGTTTAGTTGCAGTTTCCGTTGATTTATCAGTTTTCAGTTAAACTGATGTGTAAAATCGAACTGAAACAATTAACTGAAACTGAGACTGAAACTTATGGAATCCCATCAGTTTTCAGTTCAGCTGTCAGTTAAACTGCTCAGAAGTGAAATGAAAGCTCAACTGAATACCGAACTTGCCTTTTTAAGTCTTTTGTTTTGCCTTTTTTTACTTTTTTAGGTCAACAAAATCCTAACCCTGGTCATTACCTTTCATTCTTTATAATATTTCTGGGTCTAAATGCAATACCATTTTTAACTGAAATATCAACTGAACTGACAACTGAAACTGAAATTGATCATCTAAATGGGGCTTAAGAGTACATATTCATGTACGAATTCGCGTCAGCGAATTATATAAAAAAGAAAAAAAATTCGATTGCTCCACTTAGCATTTTAAAAGCTATTTCACTGTTTTTCTTCAAGTGGGGAATAACAAAAACCAATTGATGCTTAATGATAAATTCATTTCAATCTACACGCATGGTCTTTATATATTTACATACTTATGTATAGATGGATATATGTAGTGATAAAATGTGAGTCTTTTCCGAACACTCAAACTAAATGTATACAAGTTAATTAAGCTCCCAAACAAAAGCAATGTTTTCTAAACGAAGGTTTTCAAAAGTGCGTATCAAATATTTACTAATTATGCAGAAAAGGGTAAAAATCAGGGGGCTTATTAACTTTGGAAGATACTGCGGTCAGTCAACAGAATCTTGCTTTTTTTTGTTTCTTAATTATTTACTTTAATCTCTGGTACAAGAGATCTTGTTTTTGTTAGTATCACGATAAAAGTCTGTTGGTTTGTTTACAGAGCTAATAATTATTCATGTTAACTTAAATGAAATTTGTTTTAGAAAATAAATTAATTTAGATATGAGTTGTGTACACAGTACAGCGTATGTAATGTACACTCATATTATATTGCGTTTTGTAGATCGTGAATCTTCAATACCGAGTTTTTTTTTAAACCAAAAGATCCCGCCGTGAAAAAAATCCGGGTGTGGTATTTTTTACCACTGTTTTATTAATTATGACGTAATGAAAACAGAATGAAGGAAAGGCCCGGAAAGTCACCAAGTTTATTTCACAAGAAACAAATTGCTAACAACGGGCAAACGTAAAGACACATCCTGGGAACTAACCTTAACCCTCAACTTATGGTCAATTTTTTTTCCTTATCCAGACTAGTATCAAAAATGACCCTGCAGCTAAAATCCCAGTTCAGAAGCTACGCGAACAACAACATCAGAAAATCTAATGATGCAATTTTGTTCGCCGTTCCTTTGTTATTCTTGAGCAGAACGATTTTCCAATAGACATTGTTAAAAATAAAAGGAAAAATATAATTTACGAGTCGAAAAACGTTTATTTGAATAAAAACAAAAATTGGCAAAAAATCGAAATGAGGTAAAATCACAACAGATCAGTCCGCCAAATTCACTCTGAACAGTGTGAACAGCTACTCATAGTTTCCACTAAAAAAAAAACACTTTAACCTTTGAAGTTAATCACAATCTCAATAAAAATAATTAAAGTCATCTCTATATTGCACACGATGAAACAAGAATGAACATTTCGTCATTTTACCGCGATGTCTAGACTTTTTGTTCAGTGGTTATGCGAAAATATAGAACAAATTCCATCACTACTACACTTGGCCAACTTTCGCAGGTTATTGCATATAAGAGATGACATAAAGTGTTCAAATTTGCGGACAAGTTCCAAGATAGACGGGTGGACAAAGTATAAATGTATTTTGAGGAACATTTGTCTGGAAGTTTCTTGGTGCAGTCAAATATTGGCAAACTTAGCCAGGTGGCCAACTTACAACGGGTGTCCAACTAGACAGGTTTCACTGTAATATGAAATAAATTTTATTCCTGAATATATAATAGTTAAATGATTTTTTCTGTTTGGCTTTATGTATGCATAGTTTATTAAATTTTTGCCGTTTTTTGCGTTTTGCCTCTAGTTGTCAATGGCTTTGTGAATAAGCAAAATTCCCGATTCGAGTCACGAAAGTCAATGATGACCGATATCGTCGCCTGATCCTGAATTTTGTTTGCCAAGATTAGATGATGCTCAGGCAATGTGGTTCCAGCAAGATACGACCACAGCCCATACTCCTCGAACAACAACCGACCTTCTAGGAGAACATTTTCCGATCAGGCTTATTTTCAAAAATGGCGATGAATGTTTTTCTGTTAACTATTGATTTCTTTAAAAAAAAAGATCCCCAAAATAACAACCTTCGCAATTATAGAATCTATAAAACGCTGTATGCCATTCTATTCTGACGTACAGTAAAGGATAACAAAACAAAGTCACTTAACAAATAATTGTAATCTGTGTTGGCATTAAATGCACCAGTTTATAAATAAAATGAAAAAATATTGTCTGTACTTATTCAGTCATATACACAAATTCCGCTATTTCAAGTTTAGTGAACTTTTATAACCTGCCAAAAATCTAGTGACGCTTATGCTGACGCTGACTTTTTTTTTATTAAATTTATCGATGCCTACAATACGAACAGTCTCGATTTACATATATATAACATACTTATGCATTTATAGTTTTTTAACTGAATATGTTATCATTAATTAAGAGAACAATAATAAAATGACGACAACTGTTAACGTATTAACTGTCAGTCGGTGTTTGCCAATATTTTACGGTAAACGTGTCACCCCTCAGTGGGTTGGCCGCAAAATTGTGGATTCTTTACGTCACAAAATACCATCATACTTGAATGGATGTGAAAAACAAAACAAAAAGAGATCAGAAGCGCCAATGTCACGGGTAATGAGTAGCGAAGCGACCAGCTATTCTTTTATTTTATTTTTAATTTTCAAATTTTGGTCGACTCTCTGCTCGGAAGTCAAAAATAATCACATTAGTGGGAAATGGGAATAGTGGCGGCCCACATACTACTAAGTATTTCATTTGTGTCGGGGGCTGGGGCGACATTTTTGTTGTCTGAACTCACAAGCATAGTAAAATATTTAAAAACAATTTGTTAATGACCAAACGAACGGGCAAATGTTTGCTCAAGGATGAAATTGTTCATTTATTTGCAAATTTCTCAAAAGAAAGTTAAAATTGACATTCGAAAATTTATGTGTGACTGCAGTACGTTTGAGTATGCGTATTTTTTCGATTAGATATGATTTTAGACTTTAAACAAATTTAAAAAAAATGTTTCATCAATAAAATGTTTTTCTTTTTAGTTCGGAATAGAGAGCTCTCACGTCAGTAAGAAGGATACTCTGCAAAGAGTATACAATTGTTGTCTTCCTTGATGCAGAAGGTGCCTTCAATAATGTCAAATCGGAGGCTATAATAGATGACCTTTCAAAGCTCAAGGTCGAGAACTTGCTTCGGAAATCGACAAATTTACTGCTCACTAGTCGAATTATCAACACCAAGCTGGGCGAGTCCTCTTCCAGGAGATTTGTCAGCAGGGGTACCCCCCAAGGTGATGTCCTATCCCCCCTTCTTTGGAATCTTGTATAGTAAATTAACTTTTGCTACTCCTGGAAGGCGTGGGATGCAAAGTAATCGCATATGCTGATGACGTCGCTATAGCTATTTCCGTCAAGCATCTTCACACGATCAATGAACTCATGCAAAATGCACTGAACAAGCTCTCAAAATGGACCGAGAAATGTGGACTGGGGGTTAACCCTCAGAAAACGGAGTTGGTTCTTTTTACTCGGAAATACAAAATCCCTCAGATAGACCCCCCTTCTTTACGCAGTACCAAAATAATCTTCACCGACAAAGCAAAGTACCTAGGTCTCGTCCTGGATAAAAAAAATACTTAGCGGGAAGCTCAAAATCCAGGGAATAGTAAAGAAAGCTACCATAGCCCTCTACTCTTGCAAGAAAGCCATTGGTATCAAATGGGGACTTCAACCCCGCATGACCCATTGGCTCTATGTGTCTATCAGACCAATTCTGATATATGGCTTAGTTGTCTGGTGGACTGCCCTAAAAAAGCTATATATCGCGACAGCCTGGGTAAAGTAAAAATATTAGCCTATCTGTGAATCAGTGGAGCATTAAAATCAATACCCTCTGCAGCATTAGATATCCTACTGTATCTCCCACCCCTTGATAAATCGGTAAGCAAATGAAAGCCAGTGCTACCGTAAGACTCAAAACCATCTCACAGTGGTCAAGTAACTAGGTACACTGGACGTTTCACAATACTATAGTAGATTACCTAACTCTCTCCGAAAACAAATACTATACTGTACCGAAGCCCAGCTTTGATAAAAACTTTAAGGTCACCATTCCCGATAGATCGTTCTGGGACGACTTAGGAGCTACCTACATACATATAGCAGACTAGTCGAGAAACTTCTACACTGATGCCTTTAAAACCAATGATGGTGTAGGAGGAGGTGTTTTCTCAGACAGATTAAGACCCAATCTCTCCTACCGCCTTCCTGATCATTGTAGCGTATTTCACGGGGATTTGGGAAGCACTGTCCTAGATCAAGATGAATGTAATATCCACTAACGATATTAGCATCTTCTCGGGTAGTCGGGCAGCCTTGAAATCTCTGGAATGAGTCTCATCCACTTCTAGGACCAAATCCAACTGTCGTTCATCTTTTATAGAGATGGCTGATCAGTTTAATATTCACCTTTGCTGGGTGCCGGGGCACAGAGACATTTAAGAAAACTGTAAAGAAACCACAATAACTATTCTACCCGATAAGAAAAATATAGGTACTCACAAGCTAACACTCAAATTTGACACTGTCAATAGAACCAAACCTTGGTATAACAACGGGCCTCTATAGGCCTAAGTGTGCTGGTAATCAGCAGTCACTGTTACCTAACCTACCTAACCTAGTGTGGAATAGAGCTTGAATTGTCCGAGGAAAAGTTGATGTTTCTTGTTTAGTTTGGGCACATCTGTATGAAAACTGTACTTCGTCCTTCTGCCAGAGCAGGCATGAAGAGCGCATATTGACTAGCAGTCAAAACAACTGCCAAGATGCACGTTTAGAAGAGAATTCGAATGTTTCATTAGTTTTAGCAAATTTACGCTCGTTAAAAATATGGAAACTGTTTTCACATTTTCGAGTTAATTTCTCTGCAATTGGCGTGCGAATCGAGCGTGCTCTGAACAAAGTGTGCTCTGAGCGCAGTCTGAGACTGAGCGCTCTGATTTATTTTCGAAACACACTTGAGCACTTAGCTGTCATATGATTTTTCAATCATTTATAGCCTTAAATTGTTTTTCATCCGTCAAACTAATTATTAATATTTATTAATACAATTATTAAATTGTATTAACTGGCTTCTACGCCATAACAAAAAGCCTCGTCCGCCATTTCAATTGCATTTGATTTTTTCCTGTCTGTCAAATGTTATTTTGGCTGCGCTCAGCATTTTACTCAGAATACCCAGTCAATTTGTTCTGAGCGCATAGAGCGCGCTCTGACCATGCTCTGAGCGAATAAAGAAACACACGTTCCACAACTTTCCACACTCTGAACACTCTGAGCTAAAAAAGAAACACAAACTTTTTTTTTTTGACAACTCACGCTCGGCCCTGAACTAACAAAGGTCGCTTTGTTGTCTGTCCTAATGTTCAGGATAAATTTTGCAATTGATTTTACACTAACTTCCCGATGAAATAGAGACTTGAAACTTCAAACATAGCTCAGAACTGGATGACAATGCAATATTAACCCGCTTTCTTTTCTGTTCGTTAGGGTTCCGTACGAGCGGAGCTTCAAACACATTATAAAACCTGTAGATATGCAACGTTTTTCTGGTGTTTTTCTTTCTGTGATTAGATATACAGTAAAACCTCTCTAATTGGGACACTGGTGGGACCGATTCTTTCCTGTCCCGATTAGGAGGTGTCCCAATTATAGAAGTTGGTAAAAAAAATATAGAAAAATACAACTACTTATAAAAAAATTGCTATTAAACCCCAAACAATCATTAAAAACCCTGTGCAAACCTGAAAGAAATTCAACGCGTGCATACGAAAAAGTTTAAAAAATGTATTGTATCGACACAAAAACATCTGCAACTGCACGTTACCAATATCTAATATTTAATGAAAATAAATAAAACGTTACTCTGTTGTTTTTTTTGTCTCCGATATAGTCACCTTCCTGTCAAAATATTACGGTTTGAGAATTTGTAGAATGAGATGCAGCTGCGAACATTTCGTAAATGGAATTTTACTGTCCCGATTAGAGAAGTCACGATTGCTTTTTTTCGAGTCTAGTGTCCAAATTGAGATGTTCAACTCGAATTGTCCCGATTAGAGAAGACATATTTCCTAACATTTTTAATAAAATGTCCCAATTCGGAGGTTTGGCTCAACTATGGAGGTTCTAGGAAAGTTTAATTGAGTGTCCCAATTGAGAGGTGTCCCGATTACAGAGGGTTTATTGTATGAAAACTTTAAGGGTTGGCAAATGGCTTGTCTCGATTGGGAGGTCGTCCCGATTACGGAGTGTCCCAATTAGGAGGTTTTACTGTATATACTTAAAATTTTGCATTGCATACCTTTAGAGCTCCCGCACACTACAGACTTTCTGTCGGCCGACAGTTTAGTCGGGCTCTTAATCAGTATGAAAACATATGAGAGTGTGCACACTACAACGATTCGATATCGGGCGATAAATAAGTTTGATAGGCTACACGATTGCCATCAAACTAAATTATCGGCAAATTATCGGCCGACTACTTAATCAGTACGGCGCTCTTCTACGTGCGCACACTACAGACTATAAAGTCGGCCGATTTTTTCGATAGCTCAGTTTGATCTGAGTTTTAAATTAATTTTCTCTAAGTTCTGGATATTTTCTCGTATTCAAATATGGAATTATGGACATATTTTGGCATAAAGCAATGATTACCTCTCTGGAACATTTTTTACTAACTATCATTAAGCGACTATTCTCTGCAAAATGTTTTTAACGACTAGCAATAGCAAATCGTTCCAGAACAGTCGGGCGATTGTTTGTCTAGTATGCGCACTCACTACCAACCCGACTATTTAATCGGCCCAGTGTGCGCACTAACCAGCCCAACCCCACCAAACTATCAGCCGATAGAAAGTCTGTAGTGTGCGGGGGCTCTTAGGGTATATCACATAGCTACCGTAACTAATTTACAACTTTTTTAAGATGGACTAAAAAGTTTAAAATAAATATTAAAATAAAAATAAATTTTTAATATACATAGATACTAAATTTTTAAACGGACTAAAAAGTTTAATAAACATTTTCCTCGCCCCACACAAATAGTCCTGAAAATTTGTGATTGAAAAATACTTGTAAGATTTAATACGAAAAACGTGACTGTAGCACCATCGGAAGTTAATTAATTATTTCAGAATTCTTTAAAATTTGGGGGTTCATGCAGAATGCTCGTTTCTTTAACTTTCTGTTATTAGATCGTGACAAATTTTACAATGAACGTTGTTGGTTTAACAAGTAAAGAAACAAATTGTATAGGGAGAAATACTGTTCGATCGATTAATCGTTAATATGAGGAATTCACTGGCATTCCATATTGAGATCTTGGAGATAGACCCTCGCACCTTTTAGTATTAACGAGTATTACTGACAACAAATTGGGATCTTTTAAAAACAGACGAAATCAATAAATAGAAAAATATAAAAAAAAACTCCTTAAAATGTTCGCCATTGAGTACCACCTTGATAATTCAACAAAATGTACTACATATTGTCATATTCGTAACTTTTAGATATCTAAAGTTTTATGTATATTTTTCCTGGACGAGATTGCTCATTAAAATAGAATAAACATGTAATGTTCGTGTGATTGCATTAGCTGCTGTTGACAATTCGTAAAAAAAATGCGTTGCCAAATAAAGCAGCCAACAGCACACCTATGTATTTTACCCGTAAACACAATAATGATTATTACCGGTAATTACATTCCCAAAACAGTGCTATAAACATTTTTGCAAACCCTAATTGGGATATCAATTGAAATTGACGATTGTACATAGATAAGCAAAACAAATATTTGAATTTACTCATCAGTATGCACGCAATCGTCCGTAAAAAGAAAAAGAAGAAGCGATCTGCATGTACTCCCAGTACTTGGCATCTACCCAGCACTTGACTAAAATTAAATCGTCAGTGAGGAAATTCTCATAATTCGCCGCAAACATGAGCGGCAATTTCACCGACTGCTCTGACTATGACATTGCGAATGCCTCGGAAAATCTACGAGATATCTCATAAGGACCTCCATCTTGAAATACACTTCAATTCAATGGTCATGATTTATGCAAATGCTGATATTGTTGTTTCTGAAAAAAATTACAAATGCCAATAAAATATAAATATTAATGTATATACATCGCGCCGTGCATGTACTGCGCAAAATAGATGTACACAGATAGAGGTACAGTTCTCTGTTCAATTACGGTACACAAAATTATGTCCTAAAGGTATGTATTTACTCGTTCATTTCAATTTTATTTTTAGTCGTTTGGTCAAAACGCAAAAGCACGTGAAGGTAAAAGCTTTGCTTCTGCATTGAGGCGATAGGGAAATATAAATATTAGACTATAATATTATTTTGGTACTGTCTATTTGTCGGTTGTTTAGTTTCATAATATATACTCTTTGTTTTCACATGGGGGTGATGCAAAATAATTTGCAATAAGAGCCAATAAATCTAAATATTGAAAAGATGCTGCGGTCAACTATCAACGTCAAGCATACATATAATAAATATTATAAACTATCCCATACAACATTAGTTGCTTTTTTTTGGTAACGGGTAAACGTGTCCTTGAAAAATAAAAATATAACAATTTCCAAAGATTAAAATTTTTGGCAGCATTGGCTGGTCGATACATTTGTCTCTGTCATGATAAACAAAATTTAAACTTAAACATCGTAAAAAGGAACATAATATACATTTAATATAATAGGCGTGTTTTTTTGCATCATCTTATGGGCTTTAAATTAGAAAAAAAAACGCTCGTCTGTAATTTGGCAGCACTATGCTTATTGATATTTGACAGTTAAACATTTAAATTCAATAAAATTCATATACATAAAGGAATCTTAGAGGTTTATTCTGACTGTTAATATTTTTTATACCTCGCTTCTCCAGTTGTTTTCCAAGCTCCTTTGCATAGCATCATGTTTTCGTCGCCGCAATTGTTTACAAATGTCTAACTTAACATATAAGTCATATTTCACATTTTCAATAACAATCGAGCAAAACCTGTGCTGCCATTTGTCATGAAGAGCTTTCTGAACGTAAGCACCGTGCTGTAGTGGTAAGTGCGTTGGACTACTATGCAATGCTGCCCGGGTTTAATCCCAGCAATCATCTCTTTCGAATGTCTGACAAGCAATCATACAGTATAATCCGGAAGTATAGTTCGGAATCGGCAAAAAACTATAGGTCCCTTCCATTTGTGCAAAAATATAACACGCACACACCTATTTGCATTGCCGACAATCAATCAATGAGACAGCTGCATTTGTATTTAACAGCTGTCAGAGAATTCCTTACGGTAACCACCAAAAAGGTTGGATCTCGATATCCTCTATCAATTAAAATACAGGTAGATATCGGAAGTATTTGATATCAGAGAACTACAGTGGAATCTCTCATAAGTGGACAGCCACGGGACCAGAATTTTTTGTCCGGTAATGAGAGCTGTCCGTTTATAAGAACTAATTTTGTGTGGGAAATTAGAAATTGGTTTCCCAAAAAGGTGTCCGTTAATGCGAGTTGTCCGCTAAACAGGGTGTCCGCTAATGAGAGATTTCACTGTATTTAAAAAATATCCATTACCTTAGCAATTCGGAAATAATCGTAGAAGTGCTAACATATTGTATATTCCGTTGAGGTATAACAATAAATACCATACTTGATCATTAAATGCCATCTATACTGTCAAAGGGACTGTATGAGATGTCTTAAGTCTAATATACAATTTGAAATGTGATTAAACGAGAGTTTTACGTTTTAGCAATTCAGTATCACTTCCGCACATATCCGGCTTAGCATATTTTACCAAATTTATTCACGAAGACTGATTGTAGAAAGGTCAATGCATTTTAATATCATTGGAAGTGTTTTATACTGAACAGCTGATACTTTAAAATAGACGAAAACGACACCCACTGCTTCTTCTGCGTTCTGCGAGTAGCAATGATTAGGTTGTTGATTCTAAGAAGTTAAGGTCTTCATATTGGAAATGTTGTTCCCACTAACAATAGAAGAAGGTTTAGATAATAATTCTAAAGCCGCCAACGCAATTTTCCAAAATGGGTAAATATATGCCTAAATTGTTTTTTTCATTCGTGTATTTGTGAATGAATTGCGACCGTATCTGAAGATCATTATGGAGTAATGGGAAAAATTAAGGTGAAACTGCAGAAAAAAAAAGTGGTAAAAAAGTATCGCTACAGTCATCTGCCAAATATTAACGTGTATTCACAAGACTAAACGATATAACCAAAAGTTGGTTCTACGGACATATCTCCTTTAACAATTTAAACCTAAATCAATGGTTAGATCATTACTCCATACATTAATTATATTGTTGTTCTGTATATGAGTATGTAATATATATACATACAGTGACTCCCATAATTGATCACATGTTTTCTAAGTTAACAAACTAAATGCCGGTTTCTAATAAAATAAAAATAACTTAAATTATTTTCAAAACTAACAAACTCGTTGGACTTTAAGGTTAAATAAAAAAAATGGAATTAATTGCTGAATACATAATTCTGTAAAAAACAAAAGCAATTTCTTTAAAGAAGCATGTGATCAATTTTGTGAGTTTACCTTACACTAAGATTTTATATCGTATTAATATTTTATGTCCTCCTTATGCAGCCGAAACACTTTTTACTCTTCTTGGCATAGAGTCAACTAGGCTTATTTATACTTGTGGTGAAACATTGTCCCAATAAAGCTGAGCTCGGGACCATAATCCGTTCATGGTCTTAGCCGAACCATCATACTTGGAAAATTGCTTTTAAATGTGGCCCTAAAGGTTTTCTATTTGGTTTAGATTTGAAAACTGAGGACGTCACTCCATAACATCAAATCACTGAGTTTCTAGCCAATATTTTTTAAGCTTGAATATGAGTGTCGAATCGTCATCCTTGTAAAAGTTAACGTATGAAATCGTTTTGACCCATTTTTATAAACTTGGTTCTAGGCAAGATGTCTAACTGGCCACGTGAATATGAGCGGTCATGCGTCCTATAATTTTCTTGCACGCACTAACACCAGCAATGGTCATACACCCCCAAAATAATAAGATTACCCCAGTCAAACTTGGCCGTTTCTTTAACCAGCCTCTCTCAAAGCTGTTGCCCCTCTTTTCCCAAACCCATTCGCGGCCGTCTGTACCAAAAACGGTATTTTTTGGTCTTATTTGATGAAATCACATTAGCCCAGTTCTCTTCTGTATACTATTTTCACTTGTTGGCAAACGGTTTTCGGAAAGCCGTATGCTATTTTGTTAGTAAAGGGTTTTCGACATTTCTTTATCGTTTTCGTAGCATTCTTCTTGCTGTTTCAAGCTTAGCAATATCATTATCGTTTACTAACAATGCGTATTGAACTTTAACAGCATTATCACACTCCAGAAACGAAAGTAAGCACGAGGTTTCTTGGAGAATTTGGGGATAGGCTTAGCTTTCGCCCAGATGGATTTTGTTGAATCTGCAAGTTAAGCGTTTTTCTTAGTTTGCTGGTGGAATCTTAATATCATTTAAATTTGCTGACTATTTCTAGATGAATTAAGCTTTTCTTATGTCGTTTGCAGTGCCTTATTTCATCTTGATTGGTACAGCCCTCATCTTTCAGATCCTCCTTTAAATTTTGGTTACCTATCCCAAAAGGCGAATAAATTGTAATCTGTTTGGTTAGATTCCGCTTACAAGAACTGTAATTTGTTTTTTTTATGTTACACTTATTACTCAACTTGTGAAATCCAAAAAGTTTTATAACTTTAAATTGTAAAAATGCAGTCACTCACAAAATTGATCATATCGAAGGTCTTATCAAACCGCCCACAAAACTTCTCTGAAGCACTGTACTCTTCCGATAACTATAACAAAATTAACAGTTGCATACTAAGCAGACTTGAACATATGAACGATCGAGTACGGAACTTTAAAACGGCACCATGAGAAGAAATTGTAAAAAATGAAACATGTGATCAATTGTGGGAGTCACTGTACATATGTACATCGCTCTGTAGTACATGGTGTTCACCGGGAAGGTTTACTACTTTATTTTTGTATAACTTTATAAAAACCAAAAAAAATGGCTTAGGCCCCGTTCAGACACGACGAACCGCTGAATACTATAATGTGTTCAGACTTCAGACAGCTGTGGTTTGGGGGCGGTTTGCGAGCGGTTTGTGTGCGGTAGTGTACGAAACGTTCACTTCACTTCAAATATGGAAATCGAAGAAGCAATATGTGTGTGGTTGCTCTTAAAAAAGAAAAGAAAGAGGCAGTATTGGGTACTTGTCACATGGGCTATTTGTTACATTATATCCCAAATTAAGTGAATTTGAGCCCAAATTCTTTAATTATTTGAGAATGTTGATATCTTCATTTGATATATTAGTTATCATGTATGTATAGTTGTATACCTATAGCTAAATGCCTCTTGTTCCATCCATTAGTATTAAAACACTATTCAAACACTGTGTATAAGTGAATCATAATATCATAAAAATTTAAAAAATCATCCAAAACGCACGAAAACCGCATATAAACTGAACAGCCTCATATAACGCAATAGAACTACAACCGCACCATTTCTGCTCGGTTTTCGGGCGGTTCTATTTCCTGGCGGTTGATTTGCGGGAACCGCGCGGTTTGCCAAACCGCCCGGTTGTGTGTGAACGAATATAAGGACTTCAATGTAAATAGGAACCGCAACGGGAAACGGCTCGGTTTCCGCCCTGTCTGAACGAGGCCTTAATATTGAAAAATATTTTATTATGTTGGGAATTGCATATTCAATTCAATTCAATCTTTCATTCACTTCTAATAGTTTTTAGCACCGTGGTGTAGTGGTTAGTGCATTGGAGTACTATGCTGCCTGGGTTCAATCCCAACCCGGGTCCAACACCTAAAAGTTTTTTCACGGTGCCACCTCTTTCGAATGTCTGACAAGCAATCAAAGAGTATCATTTGTCATGATTGAGCTTCTCAACTCGGCATACGGGGTCGACAAAAAAAAATACTGTAGGTCCCTTCCATTAGTGCAAAAATATAACACGCACACACAAATGGTTGCGAGAACCAGGCCCAGGTTCACCCCAAGCTGTAGCGCCACCTAAGTAAGTAAGTTAGTAATAGTTTTTAAATTATTCACAATAATAAATCTGCGAAGTCCTAAGAAGGCTTTTCTGCAGATGGTTGTATATAAATACATATGTATGTATATTTCAGTATAATTCTTGGTGTTATGTATAAAGTTGTAGTACTCCTCAATGATAATGGATTAAAATAGTTATTTAAGACTTCACAGTCCAAGATCTGAATTAAGCGTTCGGTTATTTCTTCGCCAATTTGGTCTGACTTTCGAGCGTATTAAGATTTTTAAAATTTGGTTTTGCAACCATAGAACATCAGGTACCTGATTATATTTTAGTTCATACTTTACGAGTGAAAAGTACACTTGTTTGAAAACGGTGTAGTCGGAATAGTTGCTTAGGTGATATATAGCATAGACAGATTGCCTAAGACGTTTGCACAGTTGCCCCAAGTGCAGATCCCATTCAAAGAAACAGTTCAGTTCTACCCCAAGGTATTTGTAGCTCGTTACATTTTCAATGAGGTATGTGCAACGAACATTCGGATCGACATGTAAAACAATGTCAGCTAATTGTCCGCCTTTGTTATCTTCATAAATGCGGGTTCTCTTAATAACATTTTTCATCGCATTTTCACACATTTAATAGGTCTGTTTGGTGTGTCTTTTTCGCGAAAGTGATTGATATCTGTCAAATAGTAAAATCCTCTCAATGAGAGAGATATCCTCTTAAACAGAAAAAACTTGAACAAACGGCACCAAACGTTTTTGAAATAAAACCTGTCGATTAGTTTTTGATTTCCACTACAATGAAGATTATAAAATTTCTCAAACTGTCAGATGGCTTGGTTTGAGAGAGTTCAACAGTCCACCCCGAGGAAAAGGTTTTGCAGATACTGGCAGATAATTCATCGCAAAGAGCGAACCGAATGAGAGTAAACAAAATTGAGAGCCATGCAACTGTCATGATTCTATGAAAGTTTACATAGTATTGCGAAAACTATCAACACACCAAACAGACCTAATGTTTTGTTCAAGTTGCTCAAGCATTTCTAGTTTATTGACATAAGCCCTTCTCGTCCACACAGAATGAAGTCCGGAGCTACTAAATCCGGCGATTGACACCATTTCTTGAGATATTTGTTGTGGCAATAGATCTCTCAGTAATTCCATTGTAACATTACCTATTATATATGTTATGTCAGTTGCACCATCTTCTTGGATCCAATTCTGCTGTCAAAAAGTTACCAATCATGCTACGATAACGTTTGCCAGCCACGTTTATCTTGAAAAAAGTAAGGAGCCAGTGATTTCACCGACCGCATGCCACTTTCAATAGATGCAAAGGTGACAGAAGAATAATTGGAGGATTTTTTATTGCTCAGAACCGACTCTTTTAATTATTAACGTATCTAGGTATACATTGGTCTCATCACTCATTATGATTTCATCGCAATAATTAATGATTGATTTAGATAAAATGTTTTTACGATTAAAACATGTATGTAGATATTTTTTATATTCATATCGCGAATGTTAAGGGTTTCGACATCATCTAGTAAGACTGTGATGATGATCTAGGTATGTATGTAGGTAAGCTATGCATTTAATGAGTTCTGCGAAAAGTGTTCTGAATTCTAAATAATGCACCTTCGAAACCTGTCTCCAGATATCAACGATCATTAATCACCGCACGGATGCCAGTAGTATACTCGTACATATACATACATACATATGTATGATGTATGAACATACATATATGGAGGAAAGCAATATTTACGTACACATGTCAGTCATAGCGAAGGTGTGCGCCGACGATTGCGATTATACCCAGTCGCGGATGGCATGCATTCCAGAGCTAGTTCTAGAAGTACTTCTGGGGAGTCGGAACTACTTCTCAACTCGATTCCAGCACATATAAAAAAGGCATTTCATTTAGCATTGCATGTCATAGGACGGAAGCGATCTCTTCTCCACTCTGCAATACCCAGAAGTTGTCTCAGAAGTATTTCTCAAATACATTACCAAGAAGTAGTGCATTCATGCCTTCGAAAAAGTCAACGTAGAAGTACTTCTCGAACACATTACAAGGAAGTAGTGCATTCATGCCTTTTTTTGCACTTTCCAGTCATTTTCATAAGTTTCAAAATAATATCTTTTTTTTGGGTAATTTTTGCTCAGTTGAAAATCTGTGAATCAGAGTTTTATAAAAAATCATTTTACATAGCATATACCTAGAACGTATAAAATACTTTGAGTTTGAACCGAGAACATAGCATATCCGCACTTAAAATCTCCAATCAAATGTTTTCGATTGGCATTGTTAAACAAACAAACGCAATTCTGTAAATGCGACAAGCAGGCGTCAATCATTAGCAACGCGGTGAGATCATTTAACAGAAAAGTATACTTGTTGAGTCCTTCCTTGCCGCATTACCTCGCATTCGTACGGTAATGCCCTCAACTTTTCTTAAGCATATACCAATTCCATCCTGCATTACTCTTTACTAGTTCGGTAATGCCTTCCATTTCACTAGTTCTAGGTTCGATGAACAGTATTGCATTATGGAAGGAATTCTTTTATAATTGAAGCATTTCATTGCCTGTAATGCGCCCTAATTCTATGTTCACTACTTCTAGAAATAGTTCCAGAGGTAAGGCCTTGCAAAACCGCGACTGGGCTCTTTCCATAGTTAGGTATCCATTGCAAAGCAATTTGTTTTTGGACTTCAATCGTCATATAAGATAATGTCAAGTAATGCGGTGGAACTTCAAGAATTTGCTGCACGTCTGTTTCATATGCGTTACTGCATGAAGGGCAAAATGGCAAAAGGAAAAAGGTTGACGGAGGAGGAAAAAACTAAAATGAATGGCGCAAATTCATAGTCAGATAGAGCCCACGATAAAAGAATTTATTCACCTACATAACCTAAAATATACCTTTTGCTATTCATAGTCACTTATAGCCGGCTCGAAATTTAAAATGACCCAAACGTCACTTTAAATAATTATAGTCGGCTCTAAATTCCTCATATAATATTTTGACGTTTGGGTTTGTTCGTTCAAATCACTTTACAAAAACATATGAAAGTCGATACCAACTAATACACAGGCAAAAATGTGTTTATGAATAACGAAAAGTTATAGCCGGCTTTTTTATTTATAGCCGGCTGTAACTATAGTCGGCTATAGGCTTAGGCACTATTCATGGGCTGACTATGAATTTGCGCCAATGTTTTTCGACGTGTCCGCTACTCAATGAGGAAAATAGCGGAAGAAATTAATCGGTCAGAAAGTGTGGTGCGAAATTACATCCGGCTTGGTGAAAATTACGGGACGCGGAAATCTCCGAAAGGCAATACCAAGCTTACCAACAGGCAAAAAAATCAAATTGTGGTTGAAGCGACTAGAAACCGTCTCCATGCTTCGCAAATAATAGACAAATTAACCTTGCCCGTAACCAATCGTCGTGTTCAGCAAATTTTAAGAGCCAATCCGAATGTGGTTTTCAAAAAACCTGCGAGAAAACCACTATTAAATCAGCATCACAAGGAAGCTCCACTAGTGTTTGCTAGAAACCACATGTTTTGGACAGAAAATTGGAGTGTATAACGCCACTGATGAAAAAAAGTTTAATCTCGACAGTCCAGACGGATTTAGTGCTTACTGGCATGATCTGCGGAGAGACAATCCTCCAAAATTCAGTAGGAACTTCCAGGGTGGAAGTGTTATGGTATGGGGCGCTTTTTGATCTTGGGAGAAGTTGCCCTTATGCCTTATTTCCACCAAAATGAATTCCGAAAAGTACACGGAAATGTTAGAAAGTGCACTAATACCATTTTTAGAGGACGTCGTCAGCGAAAGAGATTTCATTTTTCAGCAAGATAACGCTGCTGCTATCCATGTGTCGAGGTATTCTAAGGAGTGGTTTTTGTCCAAAGATATTCCTTTACTTGAGTGGCCGGCACGTAGCCCGGATATGAACCCTGAAAACCTATGGGGTATAATGGCAAGGGATGTTTACAAAAATGGACGTCAATATCCCACAGTGGCTTCGCTAAAAGAGAAGTTAAAGGAATCATGGCAGCAGATAGATCAAAGGAAAATTTTTAATCTTGTCAACTCCATGCCGAATAGAATTTTCGCTTTAACTCAAAAGAACGGAGCACAGACAAAGTACTGATAATAAGTTTACACAATTTTATTAAAAACATAACTTTTTTCTTAGTTTTTTGTAACTGCAGTTAAATGTCTCATACCATCAATTTATGTACATTTTTCACCTGAAATTCGCATCTATGTCAAGTTATACGAAAAAATATTGATGCGTTTAAAGAAATTTCGGTCACTGTATTGCTGCATATGTGTTTTAAAACGTCAAACAAATAAGCATTCGTTATGATGAGCATCAACATCGAAACAAAGACCAAGATTACACGATTCTTTTTTCCATACGTTGCGTCATTCGTCTTTTTAATAGGTATGTACGGTACTGATTACATGGTTCCTGATATGTCCATTCGTGATTCTGACGTTTATTGCAATTCACATTATCTTTTGGATGGGAATAGTAAAATTTCACGTGGAATTAACTAAACTAATTTTACTTATTTTGGAGAATCATTCGTACAAAATAATGTGCGTATTTACTAGCAATTTTAAAATGTCCTTAAATTTAAGTTTAAAACCAACTTTACAATTCACCATTAAAAATGTCAGCTTTGTTTTGGTTGTGAAATTAGAAATGTCAAAGATACATATGTATGTATATACCGGAAATAATCTTGAAATGTTCGTACCTTCTTTCGTTACTTAATTTCCCCTTCATTTCTATACCCCTCACCCCTTCTGTCAAAAAGACGACTGACGAAACGCACGGAAAAATGAGTCGTGCAATCTTAGTCAAAGAAGGAATACTCAAAGTTCAGTCGATGCACATAAGTTTGACGTTTCTGAAAATGCGCTTTGTTACTCATTCGATGACGGATCAGCGGATGTCGTAAAATGTCAAATGGACATCTTTACATGTCACGTTAAAGTTATTGCACACATGAAGCTATATAACCGATAAGCATGAATGAAGACATATTTATAAATTAGGAACGAACAACAAACAAATTGGAAAAGCTGGTCAGAAATAAACTTAACGTTTTAATACAGTTCCGTTTCAAATATTGCACAATATGTTTCCTAAGAAGAATTATTTACCGTGTCTTTCTGTATCTATGGTTACATGACGTTACGTACGTATCAGAGGATCCGATCTCTGATGTTACTCTAACAACCAACTTCCAAGACTTAATTCATATTGACAGATAATTAATTCAGATCTACCTGCATCGTGACTGTATCTTTCGTCACCATTGCGATTTAAGGTGACAAACTTTGTATGTTCAAATGTTTTTTACTGCTGACATTTTATACGAATTTAAAATACACTAGTAATCGAAATATGTATAAATGGCAACTGTTATTATGACGTACTGAATTATTTTAAACCAAGTCTGACGCGCGATTACTTTATGATTTGCATGATGTTAGTTGTTTTTGAATTTTACAATAAAAAAATATGAAAACCTGTTACAAAAAAAAAAAAGTTTGCTTTAGATTTTTAAAATATGGAACTTACCAAATTCAAATTACTTTTTAATCCTCTTTCCGGTTCCAGTTGAATTAAAAATAAATAAAACCAAACACAAATTTTGTATTACACTTTTTTTGATTGCGCTATTCACACAATAGAATAAAATAAATTATTCACTTTCTCTTTCTTTCGCGTGGGATTTATTTTTAAAAATTTGTCGTGGTCACAACACACTGATTATAAAATTTTATTTTAACAATAATTTATTCTCACTGAATAAAACAAAATAAAAATGAAGAAATGCCCTCAAATCAACTCGCACTTAGCCGTAGAATCTCATTGAAACTGAAGGAATGAGAAACGTCGAATTTCATTGAATGAAAAATGACTTTTTTTCTGAGATAAATTACCACAGATGTTTGTTTAAATCGATTTTAGATAATGCAATGCACAAATTGATGTTAGATTACACGTATTAGCAATTTTGTTTGAGAATTCGAACAAAAAATATTAAAGATACCCGCCAATCTGCGATAGATACAAACGTACTGCGAGTATTTTATTTGAAGCGCAAGTTTCACCCTGAAGGCGCTCGGACTGCGACTGTTTAGCGCAAAAGAAGCGATCACTGGGGATGTTAATTGAATGTGTCTGCGAAGATCGTATCCATTAGATGAGTATCCAAAAGCTAGGGGGAATAAATGACGAAAAGTTGCTGATTCTTGGCGAGAGATGTGGGGAAAGCTCTTTGGTTTTGCTAGATCGCGCTGTGGTTCTCAGTAGATGTGATATAATTTGATGCAATTTTTGGGGTTGTTTGGAAGAAGCTTTATATTAATTTCAAATTAAATACTGCTAAGAAGAGTGACTTCAGGGTTGCCATGTGATTTTATCTATATATATAAAACAAAGTCGGGTAAGTTACACCGTTTATAACTCAAAAACGGCTGGCCCAATTTTAATGATCTTTGATTTGTTTGATGTGTCTCTGACCCGAATAGCAGAATAACTATTAAAACATTGGTCAAATTCACGAAAAAAAAAATTATTAAGAAAATTCATTTTCTCATATATTTTGTCACTGATTTATGTATATGTTTTTTTTTTAATTTAAAAAGCGATACAGTGCGAATAGTGATTGGTAAAGTACATAATTATAAACTGATTGTAAGAGATAATAAAGAAGTGATTAATAAAATGGTGAAGTTCTTAAAAAAAGGATTATGGTAAAATATTTTGATATAGAAAAAGGTTTTATCCAAACGTTTCCTATATTCTTACCCACATGTCGTAGAAAACCCACGCTAGTAGATTCTAATGTGCAAGGAAATGCCTGGAAAATCAAACACGCAGTACAAAATTACCGATTGGAATGCTTCCCATCGAATCCACATGAACTGTGGAACAAGTAAAATGATGAAATGTCAGAAGACACTTTACATCGAATGAGGCTTTGTTTTTGATTGAAGACGTGTTTCACCTCATGTGTGGCAATTTGTTAGTCAAGAAGTTAGGAATGCGAACGCCACATCATTGAATCAACGACGCTTTCAACCGAGAATTAGAATGTGAACGTGAATAGGATCGTGATGCATTGAACCAATCAGTTCGAATGAATGTACCACTGTTGAACTCCCAACAGAAGGAAGTGTACGATACGATAATGAAAACAATTGATGATGGAAATGGTGACTTATTTTTCCTCGATTGGCCCCGGTGGAACTGGGAAGACATTCCTCAGGTCATTGATTTTGGCCACTGTTCGTGCGAGATCCGAAATTGCTGTAGAAGTTGCTTCTTCTGGGATAGCGGCCACGTTGCTAGAAGGATGCCGAACAGCTCAGTCAGCGTTTGGATTGTCGTTAAATATACAAACTGAAAACCCGACATGCAACATTGCGAAACAGTCAGCAATGGCCAAATTTTGTTAACAAGTAGAATCATAATCTGGGATAAATGCACAATGGCGCACGAACGAACGCGCATTGGAAGCACTCAATCAAACTATGAGAGATCTGCGCAATAACTAAATATGTTTTGGAGGCGCAATGATTCTACTGTCTAGCGATTTCCGCTAAACACTACCAATTATTGCAAAATTAACCGCTGCCGATGAAATAAACGCTTGCCTTAAATCATCGACTCTGTGCGGCTATATTTTTTTTTTTTTTTTTTTTGGTTGCGCCTGGAGGTGCAGGAATCTTCAAAAGATACCAATGGTCCGTACCATTGGTTATGCCCGATTCATATATCTGACAATGCCATCAGTGCTAGTCAGTATATGCCTACGGGCTAAACCTCACCCCCCCCAGAGAGGCACTATGAGAACCGGCTGCGCGTACTCATACCCAGCAGGAAAAGGTAATCTATTGGAATCGAACAGGGAATCAATCGCTAGTATAGAATATTGATTCCAGAATTCATTATTCTTAACACAGACTATGTCCTAGGAAAATAATCGATTACCTGAAAGTGTTTTAAGAATGCATTATAGAGTTCATTCTTTGTAATGTATTATATAATTCATCCATTTATAATGAGTTACATAATGCATTTCTCCGACATAAATTAAAGAAATGTATTCAGCTTTAAATGAAAAGTACACTGTTTTGTTTTAAAAGATTTTATTACAAAGAATTCAAGGATAAAATTAAAAAGGAATTTAATTACAAAAAAAAAATATTATTAATAAAATAAAGCACACACAAAGCACAAAGTTTTTTTTTGTTAATTCTCTTCGCCAATCCGTTTAGAATACATTTCTAACTTTTTTCACTCCTCGCTGTCACGCGTTGCAACACAAAATAAGTTTTTCATGCGTTTTTAAATATAAAACGCGAAATTTGTAGGCGACATGAAGGCGCCGACAGACAACACGGTAACCGAAAAATCGTTAAATTCAAAAACACTACATTACATTTTCTGCAGATGTGGGAATCTACATGGTAAACAATTTGCTTTGTTATTATATGACATTACCACGTCGATTCTTTTGGATACATTTTATTTCTCATCTATAATAACTAATTATGTATTCGATTCTCCAAGGAATACATACCGTACTTTCCTGCTGGGTAGTAGTAGGAAATTCGTCCCTCTCATTTTTTCATTTTTTTTTTGTGGTGACTACGACTAAGTTGCCTTAACAAGTAGTTTACGCTTCTGTAGTGTTAATCGCGTTAGGTAGGTAGCTTTCCAGTGAAAGCACCTACTAATACCGTCATTAAATGCGGTTTTCCTTACGGCGCTAGGTCGAAAGGTCTTGTTCTTTGTAGTCGGCGCTCAAGAATTGTCACGTCCATAGTACGGATTATTTCGTTATTGCAGTGAACATGAAGACGGGTACGAAGTTTGCGAGCAAAGTTTGTTACTTCGTCCCTTACGGTAGCAATTCCTAGATCTCTGTGAATATCACTATTCCTTATATACCAAGGAGCATTCACGATTGCTTTTAGTATTTTGTTTTGAAAGGCTTGCAGTAGAGCCATATTGCTTGGTTTGGTGCAACCCCAAAGTTGTATACCATATGTCCAAGACGGTTTTAGCACTTGCTTATACAGAAGCAGTTTGTTATATGTGCTTAGCTTCGAGTATTTCCCGAGTAACCAATACATTTCTCTAAATCTGATTTCGAGCTCTTCGCGCTTCTTTTTAACGTGTGGCTTCCACTTAAGTTTTGCGTCTAGGGTCATTCCTAGATATTTTGCCTCGTTTGCGTACGGTATTTGCACCGAGTTAATGTATATAGGTAAGTTGTTTATCTTTCTTAGCGTGAAATTTACATGCGTTGATTTTGTCTCATTGAGGACTATTCGCCAGGTTTTTGTCCATTCGAATACTTTGTTCAAAGCTCGTTGGAGTTTTCCCGTTGATGATTCGACTGACTCATCCGTTACGAGGATAGCCGTGTCGTCTGCGAACGTTGCTACAACGGTCCCTTCATCTTGTGGTATATCTCTTGTGTAGAGCAGGAACAGAATTGGGCCGAGAACACTTCCTTGTGGAACACCGGCGTAGATTTCTTTGAAATCCGAATATTCACGCCCGTGTCTAACACGGAAAAGTCTGTTTTCAAGATAAGATTCCAATAGTCTGTACAACTTTTCCGGTAAGATTACCCTTAGCTTATACTTTAGGCCTTCGTGCCATACCTTGTCGAAGGCTTGCGATACGTCGAGAAAAGCGCTAGAGCATACTTTTTTCCCTTCTAAAGCTTTTTCAATTTCGTTCGTTATTCGATACACCTGATCGATTGTGGAATGTTTGACCCGAAAGCCGAATTGATGATCCGGGATCAAGTGTCTTTCTTCAATTACTGGTTGCAATCGTTTCAGCAGAAGTTTCTCGAAGACCTTAGATATTATTGGCAGAAGTGAAATGGGTCTATATGATTTCTTGTCATTTGCACATTTCCCCGGTTTTGGAACCATAATAACTTCGGCGACTTTCCATTGCCTTGGGACATATAATAGTCTTAAAGAAGCATTTATGATGTAGAGCAACTTAACCAGCACTTTTTTCGGTAGCTCTTTCAAAATTTCGCCAGTGATTAAATCATATCCCGGAGCCTTGTTATTTTTCAGTTTTTTTACTGTAATTCGAAGTTCGGACAGGGATACAGTTTTTACTTTAAAGTTGTCCGGTGCCATATTATCATTCGGATCTTCGATCAACGGTTGCCCATCGAACGGCTTGAACGTTCCCTCTAAGTGATCGGCAAATAATTCTGCTTTCTCTTTGTCTTCTTTTGCCCATTCCCCGTTAGCTTTCCTAATTGACGGCGAGTGCACTACAGGTTTCTTTATGGACTTCAAGGCTTTCCACAGAGAGTAGTTTGAATACTTATCAGCGGTCAGACCCTCAAGGTAAGTAGAAGTCTCGCGGCTATATGAAGAAACTTCAGCTGGGATCTCTTATTCTGAGAAATCAGATGATCCCAACCGATATGCTATTCGAGTTCAAAAAAATTCAATTTCCCATTCGTATTGCATTCATCATGACGATCAACAAATCACAGAGCCAATCCTTGAGTGTTTGTGGCTTGAATATTGAAAATGAATGTTTCTCTCACGGTTTTTTATACGTAGCATGTTTACGTATCCACAAGGACCTAAGTGTGATGGGAATGTAACCATTCTCATCAGATCACTAACCTAACCTAACCTACGTATCGGTGAACCATCCATCCGATTTGTTCGTTCTCACACCTGACAACAAAATGAAAAATATCGTATATCACAAGGTGCTTCAATGAAGGGAATCGACCCGAGTGCAATCCATCCAGCAAATAGTTTTACAGAAAGTAGTGCAACAATGCTGCGCGAATCATTTCAATAAAGCAAATACCTACATTGCTGCCACGTGAATTACTTTCATTTCAATGTAATTGATGATTTATGAAATTAGTTAATTTTGAGTATTTATTTTACCTTAATAAAAACCTAATTTTAATTCAGCTAATAAGTTGACACAACTTTTATTGATTTTGAGGCGGTACGAAGTTCACCGGGTCAGCTAGTTTTGTATAAAAAACGTTCAAAGTTAACTTCTTGGATGTTGGTGCTGATGCAATTGTTTTTTAGAGTAGGTAAATATTTCATGGTCTATCATCATACATAGTATATAGATATATTATTTCTGTAGTATAGGTACCATTTGCAGCTCTCATACTTAAACAATCTTAACAAATGAGGTGTCAAATGAAAGAGGATTTCCTGGAGCAGTGGAGAATCGTACTTTTACCTTATACATTTAAGCAAATTAAAAAACTCAAAATGCACTCCAAAAAGAATAAACACTTCCCGTATGATTTCCATCTGTCAACTGATGAAAATGAATTTATTTTGGTTGATATATTGGCTATATGGAAATCATATGGAAAGTATTTGTGGCTTTAAGAGTTCATTTTGGTTTCTATATTTGCTATTAATGCAAGTGGTAGTGGACAAA
Source organism: Brachyopa scutellaris (assembly GCA_949775065.1). Taxonomy (NCBI): domain Eukaryota; kingdom Metazoa; phylum Arthropoda; class Insecta; order Diptera; family Syrphidae; genus Brachyopa; species Brachyopa scutellaris. Next base: position 80,940,571 of record OX459112.1, on the reverse strand, counting down.
TATATATGTTATATCAACCAAAATGAAGTTTCAAACAAACAAACATTTCCTATATGGTTTCCATAGGATTTCCATGAGTTGACAGACGGAAATCATAATATGGGAAGTTGGGATGTTGGATGAGAAGTTTGGATTTTGGGGTTTAGATTTTCTTTAGTGAGAGTTCTCGTTCGGGCATACTAGATTTTTTTTATATTTATTGTTCTGGAATCAGTGGCTGAACATTTCTGTATTTTCAAAGGCATTAAGGGTGGGCCATCTAGTGGTTTCTTTTAAATCATAGGTTATTTTGACACTGACAGCTGTTTCCCGCTCGAAATCTTGACAGAAAGTCAGTATCATACCTCCGCGGAACGAAATGAGTCGCTTTACGCTTGAAAACGTTGGGAAATATTGAAAACTTATTCCCAAAGTTAGTGCTGTGTAGCCCAAATAGTGCATTTTTTGAAAATAAGCTTTGGCCGAAATAAAGCACCCGCCGTCGTCGTACTTTGCGCACAGACGAGAATGTGGCTGCTGTAGCCAAGGGTGTGAGACTCAATTCACGAACATAAACCCGCCATCGATCTCAACAGCTCAACATTTTACGCACTAGCCTGAGGAGAAATCTACACAAAGATCTGGGATTATTCGCTTACAAGGTCCAATTGACTCAGAAATTGAAGGCGTACGACCATACGCTTCGTTAACGCTTCGCAGTTTGGGCCTTAGAGCAGCTTGAATTGGACAACGATTTTGGGCGAAAGATCATCTTTTCTGACGAGGCGCATTTTCATCTCGGTGGCTACGTCAACAAACAAAATTGCTGGAAAACCGCACGTTATTGTCGAGAAGCCAATGCATCCACAGAGGGTGACAGTTTGGTGCGGATTGTGGAGTGGTGGCATCATTGGACCATTTTTCTTCGTAAATGAGGCTGGGAACAACGTTTCGGTCAACGGTGGGCGTTACAGCGCCATGTTAACCGACTTTTTTTTTACTGAAATTGAAGACATAGATTTGGACGACCTCTGGTTCATGCAGGATGGCGCGCCATGCCACACAGCCCATGCCACAATCGATATTTTGCACACCAAATTCACAAGTCGTGTTATCAGCCGTCTTGGCGATGTCAATTGGCCGCCTTGAAGCTGCGATTTGAGCCCTTTGAACTCTTTTTGTGGGGAACCGTGAACGACCGATGTTATGCCAATAATCCCGATACGATTCAAGCACTTAAGGCCAATATCATCCAAGTAGTCCGTGAGCTACAGCCTGAAACCATCAACAAGGTCTTGGAAAATTGGAGTGAAAGAATGCGCTACTGCGAAGCCAGGTAATTGGCCATAATACATGAAAAAAAATTAATTTTGTTCATTTTATTGCATTTTTAAAAAAGAAACTTGTAGTTGGCCCACCCTGTACTTTCGATGCTGTTCTCAAGTGCACAATGAAATGTAAATTTCGTCCTTTCTACACTCAACACGCCATGGCGCGCCATTGTTATTGCCTATAGTTTTTGAGTGAATACAGCATCAATCCAAAAGCGTTTTTACAATCAACTGTCACCGGAAAGAAGACTGTAGTATAAAAACGGACTAAGTGGTGCCACCGAGAAGGCTCAAAGTATACAACGAAGATGACGACAAAACATTCTCTGACGTCTGTTTTATTTATCGTTTCCTAGAAGAGAAACGACTGAATCTGCTGAAAAGCAGCAGTTATAGGTTATTATGCTATCCTTTTGCGGTTTTCAGTTTCATAATAAAACCGAAACAAACCCGTTTTCCAGCAACTTCGGTAGACTTGCAACTGAATGATCCACTACCCGGACTGCCTTTAAAATAGCTAACTAAGCTTTTCTGTCTCAACGTTAATCGATACCGAAATTAGCATAGAAAAACCTGTAGCTGTGTATGTATTAACGCCACATGATATCAAACTAACTATCTACTCTAACTGTCTGCAAGTAAAGTTGGAGGAGAAGGTACCAAAATGTTTACCAAATCAATTCTGTAGCATAATCTTTTAATTCAAAATAAATAAACTGTCGCTTGCCAAGCATGCGTAAACGCAGGTGCCAATTGTAAAGTCTGAAGTGACATCAAACGTTTTATTTATCTAATCATTTATGATTCATGGATTAACACTTTGTGCATGGCCACAAAATTTTAATCAGATTTGCTTGTGAAAGAATTATTAGGGAAGCTATCTATGCAAGGGCAGTCGCTTAAGGCTAGGTGCACACATGCGATTGCAGTCGCACGACTATTCAGCCGCAAAAAATAGAACACATAGCTTTCAATGTAAGTGCGCGCACATGATACGTTGCGATTGTGACTGTTATAAAAAGGCCTTACACGCTTCTGCAGGCACTCATTCACATAAATTTCGTGCGCGCACTTACATTGACAGCTATGTGTTCTATTTTTTGCGACTGAATAGTCGTGCGACTGCAATCGCATGTGTGCACCTAGCCTTAATCAGATTTTTTTTTAAAAAGCTAAAATATTAACCACATCCCACATGACAGCAAAATGTTTTGCTCTCTGACTTTTGTTCGTGACAAAGCGTCTCCACTCCATTAGAGCAATTGGTATCTAACTATGTATATATACAGGTCAGATGAATAATCTAAATACAGGAATTACATACTATATGACTTCGCTCCTAGATTTCAATATAAAATATAGGACTAACATTCCCAACTGACAGGACAGGGTAGGAGATATCTGTCCATACGTTCGTGATCATAGTGATAGTTCGTGAAGCAGATGAACTAGCCAGAAAAAGAACAAAACTAGTGAATTTTATCACAGAAAGTGAACCCCATGTACCAATAGAAAAAATAAAACACAGAATCTCTACGCTAGCACTGGCACAGGCTAATGAAAGATAGCAGCAGTAATCTTGATACGCGTAGCACCGCAGACAGACTTGGCCTCAGCTAAATCGACGTAAAACTTACAGCCGGCATACTAGTTCGAATATTGACAGGTCATTGCGTAATAGGCAGACATGCCAGCAAGCTGCGCATCCTCGCCAATGACTTCTGTCACAGCTGCTTGGATGAGAAGGAGGAGGAGGAATCCCACTATCACCTCCTATACAGCTGCTAAGCACTCTTCTCCTTGAGAAAAAGATTCTGGGAGACCTTCAAGATATTTCCTCAACGGATATCCATAAAATATGGAGATTTATCCAAAATGGTTCCAAGGCTCATGTGGTAACACAATGGACCTTCTTTGGTCTAAGTGAATCCTACCAAGTATGGGGATAGCCACCTAGGCACCTAATCTAATCTAACCTATATACAGGTCAGACTTCATTTTCCGCTGGACAAATCCTGTCAGAAAAAAGTGTCAAGACAGAAATTATGTCTGCCTAAATGCGAGATTATCTTCTTGATAGACGTAATACTTTGTTACAGCGCTTGCTGACAATTTCTTCTTCTATGTTAGGGTAGGTTCAGTAGATGGGTAGCCAGCGGCTAATCACTCCCTGCTCAATGGAACCTATGAAGGGGAGGACGCTGATTTAGAACCATCCAGGTAATGATATTGATCTCAGAAGTTTGGCGGCTTTCTTAATCATCAATGAATTTTTGAATAGAGCTGGAGAGAGAACAGAGAGAACGGAATACTCACGAAGGAGAGCGTGACCGTATAACCTATAACCTGGTACCCAGTAAAGGGTCACAGTGTTGTGTTTTCTCCATTTATTTCCTTACCGATCTTATAACCGAACTACCAAGAGTCTAGAATCTAGAGCCTTAAAAGCTGTCTGTCTGTTTGAAAACATGGTGATATCGTTGTCAACAATATTGTCTTCTGTAGTGGTTTTTGCAGCCATAATAATGGATTTGATCCCAGCTTGAAATACAGTACAGTCTCTAAAGGAATGGTTGGCTGGTTGTGTTTCACAATGAATTCCGGCTCCCGTGCCAATATCCATCTTGGATCCCTCAGTATAGAAGGCTAGTTATTTTTAGTTTATGACCAACTTACCCTTCATTCGGTTCTTTCGTGAGATCTAATAGTAAATCCCTCATCGAAATTAACGATTGGAGACAAATTATCACTTTTCATTGGCATTTTGTCTGCCACCAATCTGGATAGCATTGCACTGGTCTCTCAGTCTTTCCCTCAGTCTACATAAATGTATAAGGTTGAGCTGACGGCAATGCCATAGCTACAAAATTCATAAAAATTATAAACAATGTATCCAAAATAACGAAAAAAAATAAATGAATGAATTAAATGTAATTTTTTGATCACGAAAGAATTAAGTAGTACGTCTTGGGATGACGCGCCGCGCCCACTGTTATAATGAAAAAAGTATCAAACCGTTTATAGGTAAATACTTACATAGGTCTGTTTCTGTACTTTCTGCACCAAAATTTATAGATTCTCAAATTTCAAGGAGTGGGGGTAAAAATCTCTCAGAGAGAGGTAAAAGTGTGCAATGCAAAAGTACAAAAACGCATCGAACAACAAAATTTGGAAAATGTATGTTTTGACAGATTTAAAACAGTTTTCAGCTGCTCAAAGAAATTTCTTGGGCTCTAAAATTCGTATCATAGGGACATTTTTTATTCTCTTGGTAGCTCTCTCTTCTGTGCAAAACGAAGAAAAATCTTCCTACGGGAACAGGATTGGACGGATTTGTGTAGATTTTCGTAGTTTTTCGCAGTTTTGGACAGGTACGGAAACAGACCTAATAGGTCTGTTTGTAAACTTTTTTGGGTCAAGTGGAAGGAAATCCTCTCAGAGAGTGGAAAATTCGCAAGAAAGTAACCAAATGCGTTGAACCACATTTGTATGGTAAATATTGTCAATTTGTTTCTGTTTTCCACTTTAAAGTGAACTTATGACAGCTTATTTCACTGACAGAAACTGCCAAATGGCTGGTTTGACAGCAATTTGAGGGGCAATTTTTGACACTCTCATTTGGCTCTCTTTTTTTTACGAATTGTTACGAATCTTTTGGGTTAATAAACGGGAATTTGTCAGAATTCGTACGAACTCCAAAGTCGCCAAACAGACCAAATGTTTGGCACCAAATCTGTGGATTATATTTTTTAAGCTTACTGACCCATCTCTATAAAACGGTAGCGCTGGATCGCTTTCTATATATGTATGTACAGTACATACATTATGTATATCATTTTACTCAAGGGTCTATTGTTCGATTGAATAGGCTGAATACAAATGAAACATTTGGAGTTTTGATTTCGCTCTTTTTATTCCAAAACACTTACATAATCGAGCTAAACGTCACTTTCACACTAAACGTCACTATTTTAAGTTCATAGGTTTTCCTTTTAACTGATGTTTCAGAGGCTGACCCTGTACGCCACGGATTCTAGGATCTACATTGTTTGCATAAATATCGTACGTCAACTCTTCCAGTCCAATTTCCTTATCCGATTTAGCCTTTTCCGTCGCTTCGTTGACTTCTTTTTTTGTTTTTTCATCAATTTCCTGTGAAGATTATCATTACAAATGCACAACTATTGCAAATACCTAAATACCCACCTTGAAATCCTCTTCAGATATTAGTTCCAAATCAAGGCACTGTTTTCTAAACTTAGCGATGGGGTCCTGTTTATCGCGAACTGATTGAATTTCTTCACGACTACGATAGCTGATACCAGGATCTGACATGGAATGCCCAGAATAACGATAGGTATACAACTCCATGACCAGCGGGCCATCATTCGTCACATGTTCGATGGCAAACTTAGTGGCACTGCGAACTGCTAGAATGTCCATACCGTCAACCCAAATGCCAGGCAAAACATCACCTCGGGTGTAAAACTTATTGTTTGATGCTGCACGATCGATCTGAGTACCCATACCTGATAAGCAATGATAAAACGGTTCAAATTAAAAAGCTGCACACACATACACACATCTCATGGTATACCATATCGATTATTTTCGCATATATAAATAACTGGCAAGTTCCACAGGTAGGCTATATTGAAGGCCTCGAATACTTGTCCTTGATTGGCGGCACCATCGCCATATAGTGTCATACACGTACCGCCAGTTCCGTTGTATTTATCAACAAGCGCAATACCAGTACCCAATGGAACCTAGATTTTGCATGCAGTCTTGTTAAGAGTATACCAACTAGCTATGCTGTGCAAATACCCACCTGTGCTCCAACGATACCATTGCCACCATAGAATTTCGGTGCGTACATGTGCATGGAACCGCCCTTGCCACGGGCACATCCGGTCTCTCGTCCGGCCAATTCCGCCAATACGCCATGTACTGATATACCCATCAAATATGACCAGCCATGGGCACGGTACGACGTGATTATACTGTCGGAATCTCTCATCGCAGCTTTCATGCCTGCCATGAGAAATATATTTACATTTACACAAATGGAAGTGAATATACGAATTCAAGCGCTTACCGACTGCACAGGCCTCCTGTCCACTGTACAAGTGACAGAATCCACGAATAATCTTCTCCTTGTACATACTTGACGAAGCATTCTCAATGCGGCGGATCATCTGCATCTGCTCGTAATACTTCAACGCTTCTTCCTTTGAAATGGTCACACTGGTTGAAGGTCCACATTCAAGATTATGCAATTTATATGGCTAAATGTAACAGTTAATGAGAAAGAAAATGTATGTACATCAATAACGACGAAGAAAATTCATTAGATACTGTATCTAAAATTACATACATACATATGTACAGCTATGTGCAAAAAAATAGCACCATCATTTATGAAGTCTTATGAAAGTAAAATTTTTAAAGCTAACGATAATTTTAATTTCTTTTTTTATTTATTTATTAAAAGCAAAGTTTAAGTAATTCAGAAATACAAAAGTTCATTCATTATAACCAAAAATAAGAAATATATACGCATTTAAACAAAAAAAAGTCAATTCTAACCTGTGCAAAATAATAGCATCAAAAATACAAATTTATAGATAAAATAAATTGTTTGAAGAAATCAAAATGTTGATTAGTTTTAAACTAATGAGAAGCTCTAATACTTGGTCTTATGACCTTTATTTTTAATCAAAGCGGCGGAACGTCGACGTGACATCGCTCAAGTGGAATATCGCTCCACGCAGCCTGCAGCACAGCTTCCCATAACTGCAATGTCTTTTTTGGTTTTGCTTCTTCACATCAGTCCAAAGGTTTTCGATGAGGTTCAGGTCTGGAGACTGAGCCGGCCATTCCATACCCTAACTTCAACCTTATTCGTTGCGAAAAATTCTTTAGCCAATTTGCTGGTATGATTTGGGCCGTTGTCTTGTTGCAGATCCAACGTGAGAGGCATATTCCATTCTGCGTAAGAGAGCATGATTTGCCTAGGAGTGTCAACATAAAATTCAGCAGTCATTACCGGTTTGAACCAAAATATGGGCTGGTACCATCATAGGAGAGACATCCCCATACGTTAATTTTTGCATCACCCGTGCTTATTGGTCTCTATAGTATATTTTCGCTGGAACTCCTGGTTTTGTTGCCTACGAACGAGTGTTCTACTTCCAGGACTACTAAATAAAACCATTCTGGACTGATCGGTCAATAGGATATGACGCCATTTGCAGTGCGCCCAATGTAACTGATCGTTTGCAAGTTTCTTTCTTTTTTACAAGTGGACTTTCTTCAACAAATGTGCTTTTCTGGGACCTCTGGCAGGCAAACGGTTTTTCTTCGTTTGTAGAAGTGTCCACTTTAAGATTTAAATCTTCTTTTATTTTAGTCGAGGTGATGAATGGTTTTTTTTTGTCAATCTTATAATGCTTCGTTCATCGCTGCGGGTTAAATTCGCCGTTCTGCCTCTTTTTTCTCGTGTTGAACATACTTTTTTGCATTTGAAATCTTTTTATTAGAGCACCCAACTAGTTCTCTCATAAATTTGTATGTGGTTCCTTCAAAAATAAATTTTCTTATAAGTTTTCGTTTTTCATCGGTACAATGTCTACCGCCACCCATTTTAGGTAGCGGATACATTTTTTTATGAAATATTAATTTTACATAATTCAAATATCTTGCCTTCAAATATTTTAATCTGAAAAATATGATTAGCACAGCTTAACAAATTTAAAACATTCTAAAGAATGACGCGGTGCTATTTTTTTGCACACCACAGATTTGACTTTATTACGTATAGCGGGAATTTATTTGTCTTATACCTGTTTTCACAGTGCGAGCTTAAGTGTTGGATTAGTTAGGTGTAGGATTGAACAAATCCGTCACTTAAGAAGTTTTCGTTCCCACAGTCACCACTTAAGTGTGGTATATTTAAGTCATGGATTGAGTGTCATTGTGAACCATTAATGGAAAAAATTAATTGTGAATGAACACGAAATGATAAACGAAATTTAGTTTTCATTTCCGTGTCAAGTGCTTTTTAGAAAAAATCCAATGAAAATTAAAAGAAAAGAATACAAAGAAGCCGCTGCATGTGTGGAAATAGAAAAATAATTCAATTAATTCATTTTTAATTCAAAAAACGACGAAATAGCAGTATGCTATTCCTCCACTTGCATAAAATGAGAGTCGCAACTCGCAATGCCAGCCGCACTACCAGATAAAACATTTCGTTGTTAAGGAAGGTTTTCTGTACTGTATTTGGAGGTTAATATTATTTTGGTAAACTTACGGCAACAATTTACTCTCTGGATCGACACTTAAGCCGTGGAAGTCGGTGGCTTAAGTTATGACACTACTTAAGTGCAGGATTACGTTAAGCCTGCACTGTGGGAACGCAATTCGTGGTAATCCTGAGATTATCGTTGGATCGACACTTAAGCTCGCACTGTGAAAACGGGCATTAAAGTTAAATTTCAAGAAGGCTTGTTCTTCCATTATGTAGCTGAACATCAGAAAGATATTTTACAAAAGATGCCATATATTTATCCCAGCGAAATAAAAAAAGTAAATGCATGACAAGTTCAAAATTCACTTTGGTGCTATTTTTTTGCACATAGCTGTATATTAAAAAAGTGAGTGAGATATGTATGTACGAGTTTTTAACATAAGCGAAGTTTTTAAAATAGGTTAAGCCCTAACAAACACCAAAAGAGGTGGGCATTAAAGGAAGCTGCAACGTAAATCAACAGAAGAGTGCCTTACTCAAAAAATGGAGAAAAGAGAAACCAAATTAGAAAAAAGAGAAACTCCCCAAACTTTTTGCTCAAGGAAGTCAATGAGTGTTGACTTTACTTTAGATGGCTCTGCAATTCAGGGTGAACCAGGGCCTGTTTCTCGCAAACATCTATGTAGGCGTGTTATATTTTTGCACTTATTGAAGGGACATTTAGTCTTGTGCCGACTGCAAGCAGCGAGTTGAAAAGCTCGTTGACAAATGATAGATACTCTTCGATTGCTTGTCAGACATTCGAAAGAGTTGGCACCGTGAACAATTTTTTAGGTTTTTTGCTGGGATTGAACCCACTGCGCACTTGACATCAAAACGATATTCCGGTATGTATATACATACAAAATGTATGCTAACTTTAAGCCCAGATTATATGCAGGTAAACGTAAACAACCTCGGTTAAGCTTTACAGTCGACTTAAACATAGAGAGTACGACTCCCAGACCATAGTAGTTACAAAGGATGTCAAATAAGTGTCAATGATGACAATATCCCGAAAGGATATTACAATTTCCATTGACAGCCAATCGGCCATAGGTCTGTTTGGCGTAAGTGAATGATATCTGTCAAATAGTAAAATCCTTTCAATGAGAGAGATACCCTCTCAAAGAGAAAAAAACTTGAGCAAAAAACACCAAAAGCTTTTGAAACAAAACCTGTCGATTTGTTTTTGTTTTCCACTACAATGAAGATTATGATAGGTCTGTTTGGTAACATGCTAGTTTTCGAAAGTTCTACGTAAACTACATAGAATCTGACAGTTTCATGGCTCTCAATTTTTTTTTACTCTCATTTGGCTCTCTCTTTGCAATGAATTATCTGCAAGACCAATTCCTCGGATTGGGCCGAGCCAACTCTGTCAAACCAGCCATCTGACAGTTTGTGAAATGTCATAATCTTCATTGTTAGTGGAAAACAAAAACAATTTGATAGGTTTGACCAAGTGTTGCTTGAAAAGCGTTTGTTTACTTTTGTGCAAGTTTTCTGTCTTTGAGAGAAGTTCTATCTCTTTGAGAGGATTCTACTATTTGCCAGATCTCAATTCCGTGTGCCAAAAAAGATACCAAACACACCTGATATTTCTCAACCTGTCAGATGGCTTGGTTTGACAGAGTTGAACAGTCCACCCCGACGAAAAGGTCTTGCAGATACTTTCAGATAATTCATCGCAAAGAGAGAGCCAAATGAGAGTAAAAAAAATTGAGAAAGCCTCCACTCTGGAACATTAGGGCCAACATTGAACGAAAATTACTAGGTGAAGCAAATGAAAACATTAACCACCTGTGATGTATCAAGAAGACTGTTGCCAGAGGATAACAAAGCGAGAACAAGAAAACTCTTACAAAAAGACAAAATTATTGTCACTGCTGACAGGAGTGCTAACAGGCCGAAACATTTTAAAATATCACATGAAACAACTACGACTAAATGATGATGTTGATGACATTTGGAGGGGATGCGGTGACGAAGAGGTTCATGACGACACAGCCCATTTCCTCCCTCACTGCCCTAACCTCTGCCAAATGAGAAATGGAGCCCTTGACAGACACTAACACCACGGGTGGGAACACACTATGGGTATCACAGGGGGTTCACATGGAACTAAGTGTGATGGGTATGTTCCATTCTCATCAGCCCGCTAACCATAGATAATTTCCAGGAGGACACTCTTATGTAGAACAGACGAGTAGAAGGTATTTATAGGTACATAATGTATGTTACATACATATTGGGAATCTTGATAGATAGCAATGCTCCCGCCAAAGCTTTTAAATATACCTCTTATTCTTAAGGATTCAAATTTATTTACGATAAGTAGGTTACTGAACAAGCCCAGCCAGAAGTGGTTGCAATTAACTCAGGGAGGAGAACGCGATTACAATCAATTTATTCGACCTATCTTTTCTGGTTTCTGCATATACAAATCACAGGATGTTTTCTCATACCATTTGATAATACCCAAAGGGTTTTTATTACAAACAAACAATGCTTACATGAACTTCCACAGTCACATCTGCAGAATAGGTTTTTTTGGAATTTTTTGTCGTCTGGAAGAAACTGAAAAATGAAAAACTTTCTCTGGTTGGCGGTTTCGTACTTGTACTAACTTTATTCAGAATTCGTAAAATGATTGGCAATTGATTTTTAAAAGAAGAATGCATTATAATCAAAAAAAAACTTTTTTAATTTTTTTTGCGTTTAAATAATTTATTTGACGGAAAAAAGCAAGAAAGAAGTCAGAATAATTTCTGAACGTAGGCACCTACGTTTACTTTGAAATTTCACAATAACATGATATGTTACGGTCGGGATCATGGGAATCATCTTCATCTTTTCTGCCCTTATAGTCGTGCGAGTCAACCATCCTCACTGTTGCCGTTTCTTCTGTTATAACAGGAGTCTACTGTTATTTAGCTCCGAAAAAGTGAAATCTACTGTTTCCTGTTCCCAGACAATTTTAAGACAGTTTCTCCTGTTAGTTGACTTTATTGTTTTTTGAAAACAAAATTCGAAATGGAAGACTAATATGAAAAAAGCAACAAATAATCTACGGTAAACTCAAAGCAATAACATTCCTGGTTGGTGATTGGCACTACAAGTCTATGTGAGTAGGTCCATTCGCGTACGCTCCCAAAACAACGAAAATCTATGTATGTAAAGTTACGAAAACCCGTTCGCTTAGGCAAAAATGATGTAGTTTTTCATAAAAGAGAGTACCCACGAAAGAGTAATAAATCTCACACATGCTGTGAATTTTGGCACAAGAAATTTCTTTGGGGAGATTACATGAAAACTGTCAAATCACATACATTTTGCAATTATTGTTGTTTAAGACGTTCGTTTAATTTTTCTTCGATATTTGAAATAAAACACATATCTGATGCAAAAGTACCCGAACGGACCTAGTGACATTGACATTGACATTTATTTCATAATTTAAGTAAAATAAAAGGTCTGTTCCTTTACTTGAAAATTGTTACACTTTTTCTATGAACCCAACAAAAGTGGACTATTAAACGACATGCTGAAGGGAAACGACACATCAATAAAATTAAGTCAGCGCAACAGCAAATTAAGTAGTGCCAAAAAACTTTTTCCTTATGCAAGGAGAACATTAGCATTTTACTAAAAAAAAACATCGTATTTTATAGGTTTTTGGACGAAATTTTAAATCTCCTGTTACTTTGGTAAGTCCAACAGAAGATCTCCTGTTTTTTCACATTTTCTCAGCGGCAACACTGACCATCCTCCAGTGTGTTGTGACTTCGATATACACACATTTTTTTATATTTCAATTTCTTGCAACCCTTTATTTTGTCTACTTATCTCAATCGTTCTTGCGAACGAACATATACGAACGACTGACTGGCTGGTCGGTGTTTCTGGATTTTAAACTGTGGTGTGTTTGTGTGTGGTCATATTTTGATCTGTGGTTGTTGTTTTTGTTTGGTTTTATTTTCACATTTCTGTGAAATTTCGATGTTCTTTGATTTATGGTTGAGCGAATTTTTTTTTTTGATTTGTAAGAAATCAATAAGAATATTTCTCCGACAATTTATGCATGTCCTTCAACTGAAAAAATAAAAATTTGAGTAATTTGTGGAGGCATACATTCCAAGGACATACATACATAAAAGTATGTAGTTTTACAATCGAGGGCAATTATTTTGTTGGGCTCCTGTAAAGGCGCTTACTGTTTTATATATAGAGATTACATACATACATACATACATATATTAATTTCACTCTGGAAATTAAATTAACGTTTTCAAAGAAATTACATATTTTATTGCAATCACAAAAACCAACGAAATGATCTACTTCTCTCGCCCTTCTGTTGGGCCATCGCATATACATACATACATATGTATATGTACATACGAATATGCGGTAGCAAAATTCCCATTCAAGAAAATCTGAACACTTGCAGTACTATGAAAATCACACATCCATGGTATAGGATAGAGTTGCCTTATTCCGACAACAGTTTCACTTATTACGACCCTTTTCATGACAGGTGGCCGAAAACTGGAGACGGCCGGAATAAGGCAACTCTACCCTAGTCGCTATGCCCCTTTGAACTTGCATTACTTACAATAAGAAATTCAAGTGACAAGAAAAAAAAAAACAAAATTATTACATCACACACATACTGCTTGTGTATTCGTTTTGTATGCGAAAACAAACAAAAAATAAATAAAACCTGTTTTCGTGATACAAAAGAAAACGAATTTAAGCAGTAATGGGAATACAACAACAACATCCACAACACACAAGGAAGTCCAACACAGAAAAGGAAATTAAGAGAAACGAACATTTTTGCTCGAATCATACAGAGTTCGTTCATGTTGCAGGCATTTCATACGAGGTATTGTATGATAGTATGCTGGTTTTTGGATTTTAGTATGCTGGTTTTAATTTTTTTTTGTAACATGCTTTTGTTCTACCATTCTACATCTGTGTATTTCTCTTGTCTGTGGTCAAACATAGTTAGGGAATAAAGGCAATCCAAAACGAGTTGTAAACTGAAGGTGAGAGACAGGTCCAAAATTTCCTACCAACCCTTTCCACCATATATGTATATGGAGCGAATTCCTTTTCAGTTCATCTGCTCTTTCATTGCCGTCAAAACCACTGTGTCTCCTGGAACCCAGATCAAGTCAACTCTATTAGTGTTGGCTATTAAGCAGTTTGCGTTGAAGATTGACGTATGGGACTACAGCTCTGTCCAAATCCCTTTTAAACATTAACTTCCTTTCGGAATCCGATTCAGCCTCTATCAGTTTGTAAAGGTCCTCCTTTTTATGGTTCCGTAGATTACTAGGATCCTTATAGTTTCGCTCAGTCGATTTATCTGCCCATATGTCACAGCTCTTTTACTCTCTCATTTGTAGGTATATGTATCTTACTTACTAACTTAGGTGGTGCTACAGTCCGGGGTGAACCAAGGCCATTCCAGTTAGCCCAGACCTTAGCTGGCTGTCTCCAGTTGCGCATACCAAGTTGGTTAATGGTAATTTTCTACTTGTGCGTGCCACCTTAGGCGATGTAGTCCACTGCTGGGCTGACCATCCGGGTTGGATTCGAATACTCTGCGGGCCGGAGCGTTGATGTCCATTCGCTTTACATGTCCTAGCCATCTTAAACGCCCAATGCGCAGTTTTCTAACCAGGTCGATGTCGCTGTACAGCTCCTATAGTTCATGGTTGCATCTTCTCCTCCAAAACCCGTCAACGCAAACAATTGGCAAGAGTAACCCTTCGTTTGATTTCTGACGAGATGTCATTTTTGATGTAGAGCCGAGATCCTTTACTACCTCGAAGTTGTAACTGTCTATTGTGACGTTCTGTCTAATTCGTCGATGTTAAGTGTCCCTTTTCGTTAACAGCATATTTCGCCCTCGTTAACCGCCAAACCCATTTTAGCCGCTTCCATTTCTATGTATACTCGCAAACGCACCGGTGACAGCTCGCTGTGTTGTGATGTCAATATCGTCGGCGTATGCAAGCAGTTGAACGGACTTTTGAAAGATTGTTCCTTGTGTGTTGGCTTGTGAGTTTCGGACAATTATATCCAGTATGATGCTGAAGAAGTCACATGACGGCGCGTAACCTTGTCTGAATCTTTTTTTGACACCGAAGGTCTCGGTGAGGTCATTACCGACCTTGATGGAGCAGCGAGCTTTCTCCATCGTCACCTGCACAGACGGATGAGTTTGGCAGTGATTTCAAAACTAGACATTGCTCTGTACAGTTCATCTCTCGAGATGCTGTCATTATTATTATTATTATTTGTTGAAGGGTGAGATGCATCGCGACCTTAAGATCTATTGTGCTCCCTACAAGTCCTAGACGAAGGAACATCCCTCTCGTCATTATTCCTATTGGAACCGGTTAGAGAGAGCTTCGCTCACACCTAGCCCAGGTGAGAATTCCATAGGTCACAGCACCTCATCCAGACCAATTTCCCTGAGAAATCGCAGCAGGAGATTGGGTGCTATGAGTGGTAGATCCTCTGCTGTAATTTGGTATTTACCCAAGCACTTGAATCTTTTCTGGGTTAATGCCCCACATTCCACCAGTATGTGTTCTGGAGTTTCACTGCACTCATCGCAAAATCTGCATGAGTCTTCATCTGATAGACCTAGCTTCCTGAGATGTCCCCTGAGTTTACAATGCCCCGTAAGAAACGCAGTCAGGATGCGGAGTTTGTTTTTATTAAGGCTGATGCAAGCCTTGAATCTCTTTAGGTTGTAATTGCTCAGCAGTTTCTTTGCCTGTCTTAGACCCTGAGTTTTGGTCCAGGACTTAGCCCTGTTTGTCTTCTCCAGTGATCGGAGCTCCTCTTTTATTGTGTGCTCCCCTATGCCGCAGAAGGGTTCAGGGCCCACAAATGGTGTGGCAGCTCTTTCCTGGCAAGTTTGTCCGCCTCTTCATTATCTCCTATCCCCAGGTGTCCTGGTACCCAGTATATGGTGACGTTGTTTCGTTCGCCCAGTCTATTTAGTTTGTCTAGGCATTCCCAAACAGTTCTAGATTTGATGATCTGAGCCCCTATTGCCTTGATGGCTGCTTGGCTATCTGACATTATTGCAATGTTGCATCTGTTGTAGCGCTTATCAAGATTGAGTTGGGCACATCTGTCGATAGCACAGATTTCAGCTTGAAAAATGCTGGTGTAGCTGCCCATGGGTTCGAATAGTTTAGTTCTGGGCCCAAACACTCCTGCCCCCGTTCCTACCTCAGTTCTTGAACCATCGGTGTACCATTTAATGGTGTGCGGACTCAGCGCATATATACTAGATTCATTGCTCCAGTCTTTCTTGTTGCTGAGTTTGATGTGAAAGTTTTTCTTCCAGCTGAATTTTCTGATCCCATCGTCTCTAGGAAGGACTAGAAGGGGAAGCTTATTGGCCATTTATTATGGTCTTTGTGGCTGATGCATTTTTCTTTTCCTATTCCTTCTTTGGCCATTCTCAGAAACGTTCGATTTGCAGTTTCATTCACTACCAGATGCAACAGAGTAAGCTCCAGTAACACCTCCAGTGTGGCAGTTGGACAGGTTTTCATTGCACCCGTCATGCAAACACATGCTAGTCTCTGCACTTTATTTAGTGTCTTTCTCGTACTGGTTCTTTTTGCCCATGCGAGATGCTGTCATAGGCGGTCTTGAAATCGATGAACAGGTGGTGGGTATCGATTCGGACTTCTTGGGTTTTTTTATAGGGTCTGCTTAAGTATGAAAATTTGGTCTATGGTGGCCTTTCCTGGTCTGAAACCGCATTGATAGGGGCCAATCAGGTTGTTGACGTAAGGTTTTAGGCTTTCACATAATAAGGCAGATAAGATCTTCTAGGTGATGTTGAGGAGACTCATGCCTCTGTAATTGGAGCAGTTGAGGGGGTCTCCTTTCTTATCGACTGGGCAAACAATGCTGAGATTCCATTCATCTGGCATACTTTCATCTGACCAGATCTTAGTGATGAGTTGGTGAATGCTACTATGTTTTGTCGAGAAGCTCATAGAAACTATCTTTGCTAGCGTCGTCTTTTTCTTCTGTGGCGCATATTAGGCTGTTGTCGAATTTCGCGCTGACACGGATTTTCATAAGACGCTCACTCACGTGCCGAAAGCTCAATACTTCTTGCCTAAGTCTGCCGCGTATGACAAATCCGCATCCGAATAAGCGCTGTTTATATATCAAAGTTCTTCATCCTTTTTCTGCTTGGGCCATCCCATCGCATTTCCTAGATGGTGGTTATAAGATAACTGCTGTATAGCAGTCTAGGGCCTCTGCTAGTTGTTCGGCTGCCTGCGGTCTGTTCAGTGTACAAACATTTCACGTACAGATCAGAACGTCGTTGTCCTTATTTCGTTTAGCATGGTTGTCAAAAGTAGATCCGTCCTTTTCCGAGGCTATTGGTTGTTTCGGAACCATAATTTTTTTACGTGGTTAGGTAGTTAACCTCACCCCTAGGACAAGGGGCCGGGTGCACCGGTGTCAGTAACCCACTACGGGAGTGTTAGCGCTGTTATTGGCCCAATAGGGGCTCATCCGCCACCAACTCTTTTCCAAGACTAGTACATGGAAATCCTTATCGATCTGAGCTCCGAATATGTAGGAATAGCTCAGATAAGGTTTTGTTTCTGTTTTAGAAATTTAATTCCACCGTTGGTTCCATCGACGAAATTCGTTCGCTGACTTGTTTATAGTGCTGCTATTTTCTCTTGATCCAGCACTCACACTTGTTAGTTTAGCAAGTTGAGCCCAGATTGGCAGCGACCAGAATCCGATGGCTACCATTTGGAGATAAAATAAGCACAATTGATGTGCAGTAACAGTTACAACACTGGGCTTTGCGAAGTTAGTTTTCTTTTCGTTGAATTTTCATTGTTCATACATTTATCAGACCCCTTTTTTTGTTTTCCATGTGCCGTTTGTTTGAAGTAGCCCAAGTTTCATTTATTTACTTTAAATTTTCACCACCATATTCAGCCCAGCAAACGAATATGTTTTTGCCCGAACTTTTCTAGTCTGTCAAAAAAAACAGACCTATTTCTTTCTATTTTCAGCACTTTATTTCCCTACAAGCTCTTATCAGTTCTATCGACTTTTTTACTTCAAAAAGTAAAGAAACAGATCTAATGTAGATACATAGAGAATGATGTTTTACTAGAATTTCATATGTATGCAAATTTAGAGACTATTACGGTGTTCGCACTATGTGGAATTTTCACTGGCCTCTTAAGATTCATGTGGGAACCGAAAATAGACACGCTCTATTTTTTTTAATGTTGGCAAAACAAGCTACCAAGATATAATTAAAAATCTATGACAAAAAAAAAACCGATGGAATGTAACGTGAGATTTAGCCTTAAATTATCATACTGACAGCTGACATCTCTGGAATATCTGTTGCTGTCAAACTGCGTTCAGGTTCTTAATCGGGTTCATTCAGTTCAGTGAATTAATTATTGGTGATGTGTCTAACATCTCGCAGTGTTATTAACAAAGTTTGTTTAAAAAATAATAATTTCAATTAAAGTTAAGTAATAAATGTTAAAATCGATAAAAAAAAGAAAGAGATGTGTTTCAAAAACTAACGTATATACCTTAATTTAATTTCTGCAATTTTGACTCAGTACATATGTATGTACATACATATGTCCACACATATATATTTAGGCCTAATGACGAAGACTGGTTATTGCTGAACACTAAAACTCTCAATTGCATAAGTCCATTGTCCATAAATAAAATTGAATTGAAAGGATACTAGCGAGCAACCATCAAATATGTCGTACATCTTAGTTTTGGCATGCCTAAGCTAAGCATCTGAAAATATATATTACTGGTATATATACACATATATTGATAAATGCCTAATGGCTAAAAATCATCAAAAATGGAAAACTTGAAAACCATTCGAGGGTTAAAAAGTTTTTAAGTGTGTTTTTCAGTAGCGATGGCAAACATATAGAAGTGTTTCTACGAACACATCCCCAAATCAGCTTCTAATTTCTGAGCATTTCATTTTACAATCATAAAAATTTATTTTCATGAGCAATACCAAAATAATCTGAGATAAATAAAACTGCTTTTATTTATCTTCGTGGGCGTGTAATAATTTTATAAATAAAATTATGTCATCCACGTGAATGTAGTAAATGCAACTGCCTTTCGAAATCTTCAATGCAAAGCATGCCATCGCACGGCGTCGCAATTAAATTACGTGTTGTACGGCTGCCGATAAAAAGTGTATCTGGCCTGTCATCAAAGCCCAGCTCTTCCTCAGTCTTTACTCTAAAATGGTGTACGTCGAACGCGCTTCTTTCGCACGGAATATGTAAAGAAATAATTAACACTAAAGACTACGGAAATTGAATAAGTAGGTAGCTTAATTTTTCCGTTCTTAATAATAAAACAAAACGTAATCACGTAAACGCATTTTCCTCCGAGTCGGTTGTTTTTTTTTTATTATTTTTATCATTTTTCTCAGCTGTCAAACTGCTGAGGCGGAAGTTGAATTTCTTTTTCAATGTACATTTAAATTTCGTTGTGTCGTTGAATTAACAATCAAAATAAGGAAAATTACACAAACTATTGTATACAAACAAATTAATATTTAAAATAAATCAAACGAAAAGAATTGAAAATCACCATTCACCACCCATTGTGCGATAAAGAGGGAGAATAGGTGACAGTTTTATTTGCCTGAAAGAAAAGCTACGGGTGCACATTGCAAGTGCTGCTGTGACAGACAGTCGAATATTTATCTGTTGGCGTTACATTTTTGTTTCTTGATTTTGAAAAAGTACAGCCAGTCGATCAGCGTTTGCTTCCAGTTTGTGTGTGTCATTGGGTTGCATGCTGTTGAAGTTTGTGATAAAAAAAACCTAGATTGCTCTAAGGCAGAGCTGATATTTGACGAATTGAAGAGAAAAATAAATAATTAAAGCTGGAGAAACAGAATAGCAGATCAAAATTAATCCGTGATAAAATGGTTTTAGCGGAAAGAAATTCAGAGATCGTACGAAATGGCCGTAGATCAAGAGGGCCAAGCCCCAACGGTCATGGCACAAATGTCGTAGGCCCTGGTGGAACGCCTGAAACGAGTTCGGACGATGATAATTGTGAGTAATGCACATACAAATCGCAGGAAAACTAATCGAGATTATTTTATTCTATTTGTAGCAATTAAAAGGAATGGAAAATCAAAGACGAAACAGAGTGAATATGAAGGTAAGGTATTTTCAGGAAGTTCACTAATATTTATATAATTTGGATTGTTGCTCAATAATGGTGGGTGGGGTGAATGTGAATTGTGTTGAATTAATTGTTTATAACTAAAAAGTTGAAATATTTCGAATGCAGTTTAACAATTTTCTTGTCCTTTTGTGACCTTTCTCTTATCTACTATTTGAACTGAATCAGTTAATCTAAAGAAAAAGAGTGATTTTTTATTTTGAATATCTTTGAGGTTAATTTCATTTAAGATTGTTTTAAATTTTTGTAAAAATGGTTTAATAATATTTTTTCCCCAATCTTCGGACTGCGTGCTTTTAACCCACGCTCTTAATTTGAACGCATTAAGTGTGTTTGGGAAATTTACTCATTTCCTTCATTGTACATTAAGAACTCTGTTACCACGTGTGTGCCCATTTGGTCCTATGGAATTTCAGTAATTCGTACGAAAAGTGCCGTTGTCGGATATTAGTGAGCGCAGTACAAGACTGCACATTATATTATAAATTATGGGGCGTTATTTCTACTTGTTTCAGTTTCTAGATCTTTCTCAGTGATCCTGAAACACAATGTAGTAATGCATAGTACCTACCTATTTAATAGGAATACCTGTAATCAGCTTTCACTGTGCTGTAGTGATAATTGCCAGGAGCGAGGAGTCGATATCGGTTTATTTTAAGATATTAATAGAGCTGTTTACAATCAATTACAAGGTCTGTTCCCGTACTGTTAAAAACAGCCCAAAACTACATTCTTCTGTCAAAACTAATGTAAAATCTTCGCAAGGGAACAGGATTCGACTGTTTTCGGCTGTTTTGGACAAGTACGGGAACAGACCTACAGTAGCAACTGCCTCAGTACTTGTAAACTACAGCCCTTGCGATCTCTTGCGAATGCTTAAAAACTTAACCGATTTCATTATGGTTCCTCTGCCCCTTCTTTCAATTTACATTTTACATCTTAAATTATTATATTTTTTAGAAAAAATTCGAGTCGGACGAGACTATCAAGCTGTGTGCACTGCACTTATACCTGAACCAGAACGTAAACCCGAACTATTAAATGATCGTGCACTTTTGGTATGGTCTCCAACAAAGGAGATTCCCGACACAAAATGTAAGTTGTGTAGTTAGTTCACAAAATCCTTAATGTTGACTTATGGCCATGGGTATAATTTGTCATACAGTGGAAGAATACATAACAGTCGCCAAAGACAAATACGGATATAATGGAGAACAAGCGTTGGGAATGCTCTTTTGGCATAAACACGATCTCGAACGGGCTGTCATGGACTTGGCAAATTTTACTCCTTTCCCCGATGAATGGACTGTGGAGGATAAAGTTCTGTTCGAGCAAGCGTTTCAATTTCATGGAAAAAGTTTTCATCGCATACGACAAATGGTATGCAAAAAAATAACATCAATTGTTCCATTATTAAACTTATATTTATTTGTTGTCTAATATAGTTACCAGACAAATCAATTGCTAGTTTGGTTAAATATTATTACTCCTGGAAAAAGACACGCCATCGCCAGAGCGTGATGGATCGCCAAGAAAAAGCCAAAGCCAGCAAAGAAGGTTCCGATAATGGCAGCGACAATGGTAGCAATGAAGATTCTGATAATGATGATAAGGTAACTATTTTAAGCTAGATCAATAAATATTAATTAGGTATTATATAAAGAGTCGAATAATTATATTATTATGCATACGTTCATATATTTATAATCCATCATCCCTCCCAAAAATATCTCAAGGTTCATCATCATCACACATTTGCGCATAGAAAATCGTTAACATCCATAGAACATAACATTTATTTTTAATTTTTTACTCCTTCCTATTCATAACTGCTTATAAAAAATATATTGAAAAGTTTTTTAATTTGTATCTATTATTTTATTTTATTTTTTTACCAAAGCAAAAAATGTTTTTATTGGTTTGCGTTTTCTTATCCAATCCATCATTTCCTTAGTCAGCTTTAATAACAAACCTTAAAGTCCTTGTACAAAAATTTGATTCCGATACTCTACGCTACACACCCAAGGATTATTTTCCTTATGTACTGCTGGTGATATTAACCAAATTGTTAGGTTTTGAAAAGGAGTTATTTCATTTTCTGCTGTCCGACCTACTAAAAACCTTTACCGGTCAGTGGCTATATATTATGATAATGCCATGGAGCTTTTACTGTTTCAATAAATCTAGGAAAAAGTGAAATGTGTTTTTTTTTGGCCGGAATGCTGTTCGGCTGATCATTTTATTTATATGTTTGTATGTTTAGATGCTGTTTGTTTGTCTCGATGGTTCTATAGTCTCATATTGCCCAACTAACAGCGGTGAATTCGTAAACGCATATGTTGCGTAACATGTGCAAAGCAGGAGGTTCGCAAACGCATAACTGCAAAGCAAACAGTCCTTAAACGCAGTAGTTTGCACAAAAGCAAGAGCATCTGCGCATCTCTCAAATAAATGTTGCTCACTTCACTCTGCATTTGCTTTTTTATAAAGCAAACATATGCTTTTGACGTTACAACTGCTTTGGAACATTTGCTTTGCGAGTCTTGCGTTTACGAATTCGCCCCAGGTTTCTTCTTCTGGTGGTGAAAAAGATTCGATTTTGAGACTTTGTCTTTCTGCATAGGTTAGGTTAGTGGGTTGACGCCGAGGGATGCCCATCTGGCGCCACACTTAGATCAATACAGATCCATTGTGATGCCCATAAGAGTTGTTTCCTTATTCGTTTAGATGACGGCGACTAAGGATTGTCAAACCAACCCGAAGCTTTAATAAAGCTGCAGATGTCCTTTACCGGGAATCCGGAGAGTTGTTCTATGTCCTGGAAGAAATGTCTACATAGAGTTTTATGCCTTATGTGGTAGAGACCTGGGCAATGACAGAGGAAGTGGGGTGTATCCTCGTGGACTTCTTCATCACCGCATCCTCTACAGAGATCACTGACGTTAAGACCTTGTTTATTGGCATGGTACCGAATCATGTTGTGCCCGGTTATTATGCCCACCAGCTTGGACAGAGTTTCTGTCCTTCATTAACATCTTATCCGTTTTGTTTTTATCATAAAGTGGCCACATATTTCTTGTGTTTATACAAGAGTTGAGTGTTTTCCACCTGCTATAAACGGTCTACTCTCTCGTAACGTAATATTTATTTCCACGTATATAATTCATTATCACTAGCTTTACGGTTGACAGTATAATTGATTTGTTACATGTTGCGTGCCTTATAAAAATTTACAGTTACGGTAAGACATTCACTGATCGTTAGTATTGTTCTTAAAATAGTACAGCAATAAAAACCAAAATGATGTCTATTAAGGATAAGTTTCTTTGAAATGGATTTAAGTTCACATAAGATATATCACAACAAATTGCTCAAATAAAACAAAAACAAATTCATAATAATGAAATTCAGTGGCCCCAGGTGAAAAAAGAGCAGTAGAGTCTTCACCGACCGCTAAAGTGGCGGCGGTATTAATAAAAAACAAGAATAAAATCTTTTCTTTGCTAACCATCTTCTTAATTATTCCCAAAATACATTTAAACACTTCTATATTTTTCTCGGAATTGTTGTATAAACCATCATATACACTCAGAGCTTCTGAACATCTGAACCGAATACATACATATGTATGTACATACATGTCTGTGTTCCGTTTTGGGACACAGTGCGTCAACAGGGTATGAAACTTTGCGAATAATCTTGGTTTTTACTTCACTAGAGGAAATGTAAAATAGGTTATGGTTAGTTATGAATAATCTTTATTTTTGTATACATGTGAATTTGTTTTTTTATGTTTGGTAGATTATGTAGTAGATAGAATTTATTGTGTACCCTATTTTAATAAATGTAATAAGGATTATTTGCGATTTAAAAAAATATCACCTGCTGCTATTGTCAAGGGGATTCATTCTACTGCTGAAAAAGATAGATGCATTCTACTTCATGGCATATATTTCAACGCCGTCGGTTGTGTTGTGGTTTATTGAAGTATTTGAATCTTACTTTACAGAACTATAAGAATCGAACTGCAGATCCTTTCGAAATTATGTGAAAAAATTCTGTAAAGATATCACAACTAATGTGTCAAAGATAATTAATATGCATGGTCACCACTTTTAAACACTATCAAATCTGTGTCATGGTGTGCTTAATACAAGCAACAGCCATAAGCAGAAATTTGCCAGGGCAAAATATGCATCAACAGGCGCATCCTTTAGTGCTGGTGTTAGTGGTTAGGCTACGCTACATTTCAACACTACCACTAGCAATAAATAAACAAATATAAGAACAAATATACATAATTAGAGTTTATGTTCGAGGAACTACATTACGCAATACATTTTTTAGTGCAATCTTGTTAAGATTAAAGTCAAGAATGTTTACATTTAAGTTATAGATTTTACTCATGCGGCTAATAGGCTCATGCATCCCGTAATTTGTTCTGTGATGAGGAACATGCAGTAACTCTATACTACGCAGGTAATGCGATCCCCCACGAAAGTTTAATCCTAAACAGGATAATAAGTCAGGTGCATCAATCAGACCTGAGATCAGTTGATGCATAAAAATTATATCATTATTGACCCTTCTTTGAGCCAAAGGCTGCATTTGCAACAGTTTTATCCGATGCAAATATGGGGGGAGGTTAAAAGGATCGTCCCAGGGAAGACCTTTCAATGCGAATCGAATGAAGCGTCGCTGGACAGCTTCAATACGAGTATTGAGATTTTTCTGATAAGGTGTCCATACTTGCGAAGCATATTCGAGGTGAGGATGGACAAGACTGTTAAATAGTGAGAGGGTGACATAAGGATTTTTAAATTCTTTACGCCATCTTTTAACGAAACCTAACATTGAATTTGATTTATTCACAATGTGGTTGATATGCTCTTTAAAATCAAGTTCAGGGCTAAAGTAAACACCCAGGTCCTTAAAACTATAAACCCGACTGAGAGAGTGATTCGATATCAAGTAGTTGAATATAGTCGGTACCAGTTTCCTAGAGAAAGTCATGGACTGACACTTGAGTGGGTTAAGGACTAAACCATTTTTAGAGCACCAGGTACTGAAACTATCAATATCTGATTGCAGAAGTCTACAATAATTTATGGTTGTAATTGCTTTACTGATCTTCATGTCGTCGGCAAATATAAGAATGTTGCTATGTTTTATGATTGATGGAACATCATTGATAGCAAGAATAAATAAAAGTGGACCTAGGTGGCTCCCTTGAGGGACGCCGGATCCTGCTAAGAAGGAGTCTGAAAGACACTTTACTACTGCTCATATCTGCTTTGTATCATTTCCCTTTTCTCTATGACTGGGTTATACAAACCCATCATTGCCAATTTACCGTACTCTGCGTCGGCTTCGAAGTTCTCTGACATCTTTCTCTTTTTAGCCGCGTAAAATTCGGTTATCATTATCCGTGGCCTTCATCCTTTTCAAAAGTTTTCACTTTCTTTTTCAAAAGGAATTAGGTATGAGCGTTATTACGACCTAAGATTCACGAGTATGTATCTATACATTTCTCTTGAGTGTTTCTATCGGTATGTTTATTCAAATTATATAGACACCACGCAAGATCACCAATTTTCTACATTTTTCAGTTGCGTGTTACATTCCAAAACGTGTCTTTTTATACAGCCTCTTTTTAAAGTAAAAAGCACAATTCACCATTTTCTTTTCGCGTGATTCTAATACTACTTAATATCGCTGAGTTTCCAACAAAATGATGTGCTGTCTTCCAAGACTGCCCATTAATACACTACTTTGCTGAAAATGTGTGTTACTTTGGCTATATAGGTTATTTATAACCTTACCTTAAAGAAGCAGCAGCTCAAAAACGACCAAGGTGGGATCCAAGGTTCTATTTCTATTTTCCAAACACAGCAACTATGTAACATCATCTTGTTTTCGTTTGACTTTGTTTTTGCAGTTCAAACGATTATATACAATTAAAAACCTATTCGTTCAAGTCAAGGAAATCAGTTTATGAAGACACGAAATGACTAAATGTTAGGTTTGGAATAGGTAGGCATGAAAAGCCAAAGCTGTTTGGCTGACTTTTGGCCGCAAGAGGACCAATGAGATCCTTAAACCAAGCAGGGCAACATCAGGAACTTTAATAGGGACTGTCCAGACACTACACTGCCTTTTGAGAAAACTTGCACAGAGAATGGGTGAGTTCATAATTGTAAAAAAAACCGCAGCAATGCAGATATTGCGCTCACAAATGTAGAATAACTGCATTATCATTGCAAACGTTCCGGCATCACTTTTGTTCATAAATGTCAAATTACCGCTTTTGTTGTTTAAATCTGCAGCTTGTTTTATTTTGCTGTACGGCTGCGACATGGCTGCTGCCGATTTTGTCGCTGTAAATTTACATCTATTGTTTTTTTTACAATTACGAACTCATCCAATATGTCTTTTAGACACAGACGAATGCAGATACTGCAGTAATACATATGTGTAGATTCAACATAGAATATCGAACATATTCTTTGTCAAGTCGGGCATTGCTCGTTATCGCAAGACATTTTTAGGGAGGGACTTCTTTAAGACACTGGAAGAGGACGGCCAAAACCCCTCAAGATTTGCAGGGAACGGGTTCAATATGGTGCCTGGAGTCTTGACTCAGTGACACAGCCTCATAACCCCTTTTGACCTAACCTGACTTTACAAAATGTATTATAAATCGTAACCAAATATTTAGGACTTACATAATATGTACATCGTGATATATCGGATACGTTGATAAATTATTTGTAGTCGCACCTTTCTAAATGGAAGGTTAAACTAAAAATTATAGATTATAGCTTTCCCTGCCATTTTCTAAGTCGGGACAATTAACAACAACATTCTGCTCACGTCTAATAGAACGAGGTGATTTATTGTACTGCAATAGCTCGAGTTCTACAATAGCATATTATTCTTCAGTTGTAGTATTTTTTTTGTTAACATATTTCTACATGTTATTTTTGGTTCTAAACTTTTGTTTTTGAATAAAATTTGCAAATACACATTATTTTATAATAAATTAGATGTTTTGACTGTTCGTGTTTTGTTTCGAATTTTATTGCATTTTTATTATACTTCCTGTCATTACGTGGGTTTTATTTGCGTTCTCTTTTTCTTCCAATTCACAATACAGGATCAAGCATTGGCCTCCTCTTCTGGCTTACAAGATTCCAAATTGTGTAGTAGTAGTAGTAGTGGTGTGGCTGCAGGTGGTGGCGG
Source organism: Brachyopa scutellaris (assembly GCA_949775065.1). Taxonomy (NCBI): domain Eukaryota; kingdom Metazoa; phylum Arthropoda; class Insecta; order Diptera; family Syrphidae; genus Brachyopa; species Brachyopa scutellaris. The sequence goes on along the minus strand of OX459112.1, from coordinate 80,913,439 downwards.
CTGTGTTGGTGGTAATGGAGTTGGTATTGTTGGAGACAACACCCTGAACAAGAATAGCAAGCAATCAAGCAATACAACAGCGATGTCGACAAATAGTCCAACTGCTGGCATAGCTATTAGCAATGCTGCTAGCACTGCTGCTCCTAATACACAAAATAGCCCTTCTCCTACCTCTACTACTGCCGCTAATGCAACCCCCTCTGCAAACAAACGTCAGCAAAATCAACAACAACAGACTCCGAACAGTAATCAAACAAATCTTTCAAACAATGAAGTTACCACAAGCAATACTACTAATACCGTCAATACTTCGTCTTCTACCACAACCGGGGGCTGTTGCTCTGGTTGTGGGGTAGCTTGTAACATGTTAAATGGCACGCCACATGGAAAACTGTGCAATAGTTGCCATCATCATTGGAGGTACCTAAAATTAAATTTTAAATTAACACTAGAATCGCTGAAATCGAAATTCTTTCTCTTCTCTCTCTCTCTCTCTCTCTCTCTCTTCATGTATGTCGTCGTGTTGGGTGCTTGTAGACGAACGGGTAATAAAAGGCCAACTGCTGGTCCATATTTTGGCAAAAGGTACCGTGATCGCAATGCCGATCGGCACAAACGCAAACCACCGCGTGGCATGCACATTAACCATGACGATATTGTTGCGCTCGCTAGTTCAAACAATAATCAAGATCAATTGCTCGCGAATACCGAAAGGGAAATTGTCTCGTTGCTAAGTCAAGTAAGAATACAATTCTTCTACCTAAATTAGTTTGTCCTTTAAGAAAGGCGTAAATTCACAGTACACATATTTAACAATCGAGTCATTGTCCTCCTCCTTCCTATCCAAAAAAAAACCCTTTATAGTTTGAATTGTTTTAAATTTTCATATTTTGATTTGTGAATAGAGGAGAACATCGAGGGCAATGATTCGGAATAATTTTGATGAGTTGCCCTCGCTTTCTAAGCGAATGTAGCACTATTTGTTTGATTTTTGTTTTTAATGTTTAACACAGTAATAAATTTGTATAAAATGTTAGAATATTATAATGAATAGAATGTTAAGCGTTTAGTTAGGGTATGACAAGACATAAACATTGTTTTTTTTTTTTGTTTTCTTAATAATTGCAGGTACAACTAAACAAACAAAATATTTCCTCAATCAAACGAAAAAACTCGGATAGTTTGGAAGATTTACGTCCGAATGAATCTGCAAATCGCATTAATTCACGATGGACTAACGAAGAGCTTTTGCTTGCGGTCAGTGGTGTGAGGAAATATGGAAAAGATTTTCAGGTAAGTTTCCAAAAAAATAATAATATTCTTCTAGTAAGATATTAACATCTATCACCCGTATCGTGGATCGGAGATTCCCTTCACTTGTTCGATTCACTTTAGCTTGGTATCGTAGAATCCGCTGGTGAAGTTTCCTTACCGACATGAATTTCGAAAAGGAAGTGTCTCTGTAAAGCAGAATATATGACAGCAAAGAGAATGTGTGTGTTTGGAATTGTCTTTTAGTGTTTTCAATAAAGAAACGAATAATAAAAAAATAAAGATAGCGTAGCTCTATTTCTGGATTCGATAGATGAAGACCACTTGGTCCTTTAAACTTATTTAAAAACCGTTTAATCTTAAAGATTTATTAAAAATGATCAACTAAATAAATCGACTTTTTCAATGTCTCCCAAAGTGAAATTAGCAGCTTGCCAACGATTTGTAAAATCTGATTATTTAAATTATCAAGTTATCAAATAAACAAATTAACAAGATGAGATCCGCAACGTTTGAGCTGCAAATAAGAAATATCACATTTTGTATGGATAGGTCCGATTCGAACTTTTTCGACGATGCCGTGAAACTCATTCACATACCGATGCTCAAATTACAGTGAATCTTCCCCCCCGGCGAATTCCACGATATGTATGAATACGGTATTTACTTAAACTGCTTTACTTCCGAAACGGCTGATGTGAAGCTCTTTTTATTTTTCTCCAGCCATTTTGTGTTATTCTTTATTTGGTGGTAAAGCAGTATTGTTTGTTGGCCTTAACTGTGTTGTCACTTAGTCAGATCGTAATCGTAGACTGTCTTTGGTTTTGTTCTGTTTCGAAAAGCTACATAAACCATAATTCCGAAACCGTTGCACTAGAATTTTTGTTTGTCTACAGATTCTAAGTTTGTTTAATATATTTGTGTTTGTATAGACTTAGAAGTTGGAACTCGCATACTCCCTCCTTTTTTATTTTCTATAGGTCTCCATGTAATGTCAGACCCAATGCTTGAAGTCCATAAGTATTAATCTTTTGAGTCAAATATACATTTGTATTTGTTTTATAGTCCCATTTTGTAATGATTTCAACTTATCCAGCTGTATACATACATATCACATAATCTTCTCCGTATTCTAGGACTTTATTTTTAAGTGTTATTGTAGGTTTTTGTGGATGATTAGTCATTGCTTTCGTTTTCAAGAAGTAGATATATAGTCAGTCCGAACGTCCTATATGTTAAGGTAAGCTGGTTAAGCATTATGTGGATGTTGTCGAACCTTTTCGTCCGCATACCGTCCTCATATTGGTTCACACTCGACTGCAAGGTTTGACAAACCGCCCGGTAGACGCAAATCAACCGCCAAAAAAAAATAGAACCGCGCGGATTTGAATTGTTCTTACACTAAATATGTACTTACATGTGGTCGCCGTGGCCGTGGTGGTTAGTACGTTGGACTACTACGCATCCTGCTCGGGTTCAATCCCAGCCCGTGTCCAACACCTAAAAAAAGTTTTCAACGGTTGACCTGCGAGAAGCAGGCCCAGGTTCACCCCGAGCTGTAGCACCACCTAAAGTAAAGTAATGTACTAACATACTTCGACGCCGCTACTCGTTCGCGCGGATGTCTACTCCTAAGTTTTATGATAGTATACTTTCGAGTAACGTTCCCTTTTTATGCGTTTCGAGCTGAAAGTAATCCTGCACCAATGACATTTATACACTTCTGTGGGACTAGTGTGATAATACATATTAAGTAAGATTGCTTATTGAAGGTTTAATTGTAATTATTTATTTTGTACATTTAATGGAGACTCGATTATCCGGGAGAGATTGTTTTAATTTCCCGTTGGATTAAGGCTCAGACCCCGGTTCTCCACTGTATTTCTCTTTGCCTTTCTTTTCCTTTCGCTCTATGGCAAAATGTTGACTAAGTTGCTTTGTTTTTTCATTACAGACGATTGCCGATACGCTTGGAACAAAAACTGAAGCGCATGTTCGCACTTTCTACGTAAACTACCGGCGTCGCTATAACTTAGATCAGGTATTAAAAGAATACGAAGCGGAGAAAGAGGCACAGATTAAAGAAGAGCAAAAAAAGAAAGATGTCCTTAATGTGGAAAAATCTGGCACCAATAATAACGATGATGACAATTCAAATAAATCACTTGACATTCAAAATTCCGCTCAAAAGGATATCGTTGTTACAGATGCTAAGGTAATTTACATTAACATACAGACGATAACGTTAATGCGCTGGGTGATGATTCATCGATTCATGGCATGCCAAAACCGTTTCATCAGTGGTTTGCCAGAACCTGTAAAATTATCACCCGCCGAATTGACGTCATCTATGGCACCCAATATCTTGATAAATACTTAATACATTTCTCCCCATTTTAGATCGACTTAGACAATGACATTGCAGATCAACCACCAGCTAAACGTTTAGCAACTGGTCTTCAGCAAGATTCTACAAAAGTGGTATAAGTCCACGTAGAGAGAAAAGTTCCCTCCAATTTCATTAATTTAGTATGCTTATTATCACATTATTACTAAAATCTTTACATTCGTCTTTCTTCCTCTTCCCTTTGACATTGATAAGAATTTTAGTTAATTACATTTTGTGTTCTCCTTATTTGACTTAATATAATTTATTTATCGTTAGTTTGTATTGTAATATTTGAATATATAATTGGAAATAAAACTTTGCAGTAGATCTGCAAACACTACTTTTACATTTATGTGTGTTTGTGTGTCGATTAACAGCTTAATAATTTCTCTACCCAATTGAAATATGCAAAGCGACAACGAAACTTTCTCTGAACAGTACTTTCGTCGACTTAAACAACTCATGATAAATTTTAGTCCAAATGGGCGAATATACATACATACACTCCTCGGCAACTGGTTGAGACACTCTACTGATTTCGGCGTTTCTCAGTTTGTTCCGTATGTGCTGCAAATATTGCTGTTAGGTTATCATTCCCAATTTCTAAGAAAATTCTAATCACCATTAATCCTCTTTCCCTTAATTTTCTACGAATTCGCAATTTGCCTCTAACTATCCGCGACAAGTGTTTGAGACGGTATAAATACTTTGGGATTTCAGTTGCGGATCCCATTCACAGTGTTAGTCAGCTTTAGTGATTTCGTTTAAAAAAAAGTATTTAAGCACATCTTGGAAGTAAAAAAGTTCAAAATGGGGTCTGAAAAGATGTTAAACCAAACAAAGATCCAAAATATTCAAAAAATCTGCCAGGAGGGATATTCTGTCAACAAAATTGCAAAACATTTGAGCCGCAGCCGTACAGTTGTTTCAAGCTACATATTTAAAAGATGCGAAAAATTGCGGGGAAAGATGTGTACGTATTGGCATGAAAATAAAGCTTCAAATTCTACAGCAATAACAAGGAAATTCGCGGTATCAGCAGGAATTTCGAATGCAGACAGCAAACCAAGGACTTGCCAGCGTGCTAGCTGAAGCGAAACATCTTCAAAGAAAGCGGTTGAAAATAAAACCCGCTCTACTATAACGTTAGTTGAGATGTAACGGATATCCGGTATCCGGCCTTCTTTGAAGTGAATACTTCTTTAGCGACGTATTGTTTTTGAAAACGAGTTACGACGATAAATTAATTACGATAAATTAATTACGATAAATGAGTTACGATGAATGAGTTACGATAAATGCGTTACGATAAATTTCGATAACGTGGAAATGATTCCATACCGGGGAAATATGTATACATCAGCTGTCTGTCTATCTGTATGTCTGTCTGTCTATCCGTCCGTCCGTCCGTCCGTCCGTCCGTCCGTCCGTCCGTCCGTCTGTCTGTCTGTCTACCTTTTAACATCTAAACCGCTGAACCAATTGTAATGTAATTTGGCAAGGAGATAGTCTGGGACCTGGGGAAGGACATAGGTGGAAAACCCGCTCGCTAGGGGGCGCTGGAGTCAAGTTATTAATAAAACCTTTTCACGCCTAAGCCGCTGAACCAATTGTAATGTAATTTGGCAAGAGATAGTCTGGGACCTAAGGAAGGACTTAAGTAAACAAATCGCTCACTAGGGTGCGCTGGAGTCAAGTTATTAATAAAACCTTTTCACGCCGAAACCGCTGAACCAATTTTAATGTCATCTGGCAAGGAGATAGTCTCGGACCTGAGGAAGGACTTAGGTGGAAAATCCGCTCGATAGGGGGTGCTGGAGTCAAGTTATGAACAAAATCTTTTCACGCCTAAACCGATGAACCAATTATAATGTAATTTGGCAACGAGATTGTCTGGGACCTGAGGAAGGACTTAAGTGGAAGAACCGCTCGCTAGGGGGCGCTGGAGTCAAGCTATTAACAAAATCTTTTCACGCCTAAACCGATGAACCAATTATAATGTAATTTGGCAAGAAGATAGTCTGGGATCTGAGGAAGAACTTAGGTGGAAAAACCGCCCGCTAGGGGGCGGTGGGGTCAACAAAACCTTTTCACGCCTAAACCGCTGAACTAATTGTAATTTTATTTGACAAAGAGATAGTCTGGGACCTACGGAAGGACAGAGGTGAAAAACCGCCCGCTAGGGAGTGCTGCATTCAAGTTATTAGCAACTTCTTTATTCACGTCTATCACAGAATCCGTCGTACTCGGAATTTTGCTACGAACCCCGAAAGAACTATCACAGAATCCGTCGTAGTGGAATCCGAATGTGCATTGTCGCACTTAACAACTTACAACTTTCTACGAAATTCGAAATTCGTAGCAAAAATTTCCACTACGACGGATTCTGTGATAGTTCTTTCGGGGTTCGTAGCAAAATTCCGAGTACGACGGATTCTGTGATAGACGTGATTAACTGACCAAAATGATTCATATTGACAATTTATGTTGGTATAGTAAGAGAAAACTACAAAAACTAGATCCGATGGGTGGCGCTTGAGTCGAGTTATTAACAAATTCTATACATATTTAATGAAATTTTGAATAGCTGTTCCTTTCATTATTTGTATTACAAAAATATAATCAAGTTTACATTTCTTTTTACTAAATTTTATTACACATCTATCGATTGTAATAGACAAATTTCTTCTTCTCTTACACATACATAACTGCTTTGGATTGGATAAGTATTCACTTCCCCCGTGAGCTTATGCGGATGAGGCTCACACATTTTTTTTATATCCAGCACATCGCCGAATAGTCTCTTGGTATCCGGCCAATGGCCGGATAGTCGATACAAGGTAAAAAAAAACGCTAAGAGAAAGAAAAAAAAAACATCCAAAAATATAGTTTAAACGTTTTATATTTCAGAATAATCAAGTACAATAGTTTAGATTCAAGCCATTTAGTACTGAAAGTTTACTAAACGCGAATTATGATAAATGAAACCAATTTTTTTTACATTCACCCATCACCCCTGTGATCAATTCTGACCGGATTGAAAACGAGCGGAATTGCAAGGGATGAATTCGAAATTAACGCGTTATTTCCAATTCATACCTTGTAATTTCGTTCGTTCGCATCACCATCATGTTTACCGGCGGCTTTGTTGTTCTTCAGCTTTTTGATGGCTGAGCGGACCTCTTCAAAACTGGGAGGGGGATGGATTCTTTACTGACAGGATGCGGGTTCTCTTCTTACCCTATCACTCTCACTACCTGATGGTCATTAATTAGCTGCTGGAAGTGCTGCTTAAACACATCTGCTATTCCCTGCGCTTCGGTGACTAGGTTTCGTTAACTGTTTCGAGAAGCCTGCGTTCTGGGCTTGAAGCCTGCTGCCAGTTGCTTGGCTTTCCTAAAAAACATCCGGATGTTGTCCCTATCGCGGGACTCTTCGATATCCTTGAGCTGTGAGACTACGTGGGCCCTTTTCTTCTTACGCAGGATCTTCCATCTGCTTCTCCCTTCTTCTGGCTCGATACTCTTCTCTCGCTGCCCTTATTTTGCGCTGCAGCGCTTGCACGTGTGCATTTTCTGTCACCTTTTTCCGACGCACGCATTCATCATCATACCAAGGGCTCTTTTTGGGTGGTGGCTGGTAGCCTATGGTGGTCTCTGCTACCCCTTTGATGATGTCGCGATACTAGAATGCACAGCGGAGAGTCTCTCGCTCAGGCTTTCTCTGTAGGCTCTGGCTGCTCCATTAGTGCTAAGGCTTCCGGCATTGAATTTCTTTTTTTCGATAGTCGAGCTCTGAGTTTAGCTGCAACAAGATAATGGCCAGAGTCGACGTTTGCCCCTCTGAAGGTTTGCACATTCAGAATGTTGGATGCGTGCTTCGCATCTATTAGCACGTGGTCGATTTGGTTGGCGGTTCGACCATCTGGAGAGCGCCAGGTTGCTGTGTGGATTCGTAGTCTTGGAAACCTAGTGCTAAGTACTTACCACCGTATTACGAGCTGTTGCAAAATCGATTAGCCGGCGAGCCGTTGTCTGTGGTCGTGTCGTGGAGGCTGTGCTTTCCAACTAATCCGCCAAAGATGTTTTCCTTACCGATTTTGGCGTTGAAGTCCCCGAGTATAATACATATATGTACATTGTATATGTGTACATACATGCATTTTTATTCTAAAAAAGTAAATATTTTGAATTTTGCATTGGTATATAGTGTAGTTTGATTTTAACTTGGAATAGACTAGTTTGATTCCTAAAGGTGTGAAGAATACACGGTGCAGTGCAATAACCCCCACAGAAGTAAGGCCTGCGGGTCTTATTTCCCAAAAAAAAAAAGGGAATAGGTATGTAATATCCACGGGACTTATTTCTCTTTTGAAGTGGCAACAAAAGCTGTGGCTTTTTTTTTACAATGCTTTTTACTTGTGGGTTTTAATTCCAATTATGCATGGAAATAAAACCCAATATACATATTTATTTATATTTTCAGTATATGTACGGATATTTTGGAAAAAAATAACGAAATCCAAACGATAACATGGTTTTAACTTATCAAATAAGGGAAACAACAAATTAAGCATAGACTTTACTTGAATTTGGAACAATAAAACCTTCGTAACGGTTTTTTGTTAACGTTTATCATTTATCAATTACATTGGAAAAAAATTAATTTTTTGCGTCATTTGAATAGGTTCACCTACTAAGGGATTAAATCAATTTTTTTTCCATTAATATTTTATTGTTTAGTAATGAGGACTACCTCCTTTGTTGGAGATAACATCGAAAATTCGACTTGAAACAGAATTATAGGGTGGCATCAAGTAGTTTAATGAAATAGCATTCCAGGCTGCTTAAAAAGCTGCAATAAGCGACTCTTTTGTCCTCGTATTGTTGGTCGAACCCTTAAACTTTACGATCAAGCCATCCCCGCACATTTATAATAATAGGTCCGGTGAGTATGATTGCCATTCTAAAAAATAAACACCCTATTGCCTAATCCAGTTTTTAACAGCTCGAGCAGTATGAATTGGGGTGTTATCTTGTTGGTAAATCCAATATAGCGGTTCACAGATCTCAGGACAGTTTGGAAGAGCGCTTTGAATTACATCTTTGTCCGAGTTTTTCGTCATTCTGAACGATGGAATATCCAAATCTAAGGTGCCATAATAGGATATGGCACCTCAAGCCATAACTCCTCCCTAGCGACTGTGATGGCGTTCCAAACGGAGTTTTTCTTTTCTTACTTACTTAGTTGGCGCTACAGCTCGAGGTGAACCTGGGCCTGCTTCTCGCAGCCATTTTGTGTGTGCGTGTTATATTTTTCCACGAATGGAAGGGACCTACAGTTTTTTGCCGACTCCGAACGGCGAGTTGAGAAGCTCAATCGTGACAAATGATAGTCTTTGATGCTTGTCAGACATTCGAAAGAGGTGGGCACTGTGAAAAACTTTTTAGGTGTTTACGGCGGGATTCGAAACCAAGACCGCTGGCTCAGTAGTCCGACGCACTAACCACTTGCGCTACGGTGCCCTCTGATATTCATCTTTTCTTAAGTCATGGAAATAAAAATAAATCTTTCCAGTCCATCCAAATTTCATCTGAGAAGACTACAAATTGACATTGTTTCTCCCAAGTCAAATGGCACCATCGATCTTGGTCGCTGGCTGAGTCCAGTTCTTCTCTTCATCAATGGATGGAGACGGTTCTTTAGGACGTTCCTTGCGTGGGGGTTGAATCTTAACATCTCGTGGTTTCAGAGTTAAGCTTCTGCATTTTGTTGCTCATTGGCTGCGTCCACAGCTGGTAGTTGGTCTCCTCAAGCTAGTGTTCCTTAAACATCGATAGTCAACACTTGCGATAGTTCACGATAGTTTACGAAAAACATTCGATAGTATCGATAGTTATCGATTGCTTTTATGAAGAAACTAGCTGATCCGCCCGGCTTCGCCCGTGTACACAAACAGTCTCTTCTCGGTCTAACGTTTTAATTTCAACTGATTTAGTGAATGATCTCTCGTCCCACCGCCCACCTATTTATACAAAAAATTTGACAAAATTCTATGTACCCATGTACCTATGTAGTATGTAATGTAAATGAAGTAGGTATGCATAGAATTTCCAAAGTGATTTTGTGCGTTTATGAGTTGCAGCTTCCGTCTAGTATATTTAGTCTTTGGTGAAATGACGAAGCAAAAAGGACACCTGTCAACTTACGCAATGTTTATTTATTCAATGAATGGATACACATTAAGAATATACTTCTTATAAATTAGTGCTAAGGCAAAATTATGCAAAACTAAACATTGGAAATCACTACTTCAATGCAAAATCAGTTGGTTTTGTGCACCATTCTTTAATTTAAGTGTCAAATGGACTAATAGCACCATCTCTATCTATCTGTCTGTGTATCTGTCTGTCTATCTGTCTGGCTATCTGTCTGGCTGTCTGTCTGTCTGTCTGTCTGTCTGTCTATCTATCTGCCTAACTGTCTGTCTATCTGTCTGTCTATCTGTCTATCTGTCTATCTATCTGTCTGTCTGTCTGTCTGTGTACCTGTCTGTCTATCTGTCTGTCTATATACCTGTCTGTCTGTTTATTTATGTGTCTATCTGTCTGTCTGTCTGTCTGTCTGTCTGTCATTTTGGTCAATTAATATAGATTTTGTTAATAACTTGACTCCAGCGCCACCTATCGGGTCCAGATATAGTAGTTTTTTCTTTTGGCACAATACCAACATATATTGTGAATATGAGCCATTTTGGTCAATTAATGTAGATTTTATTAATAAATCGACTCGAGCGCCACCTATCGGGTCCAGATTTTCAAATTTTCGGCTCCGTTGTGGTGTTACCTGGTTCAATACGAATCCAACAAAAAAATCCCCATGCAAATCGGATAATGTTTAGCCGAGTTATGATGGTACAAGCAGACACCAATTCATTTTTATATAAAAACTAGTTGGCCCGGGGGCAGACGTTGTCCTGCCCTTTCCTCTATGTTGCGGGATGAGTTACATATATATGTTGTGAATATGAGTCATTTTGGTCAATAAATATAGAATTTATTGATAACTTGACTTCAGCGCCACCTATCGAATTTTTCTTTCCGTTAGAACCTCATTCGGACTATTTGCCCGCGCACTTAGTTATTCTGGTATGATAGAAAGGAAGTACATAATAGGAAGCAATCACTGCTGTTCTATTTTTCAACTTCAATTTCCATTTTTTTTCTATCTGTCTGTCTATTTGCCTATGCGCCTGTCTATCTATCTGTCAGTCTGTCTATCTGTCTATCTGTCTTTCTATCTGTCTGTCTGTTTGTCTATCTATCCATCCGTCTGTCTGTCAGTTTTTTTCGCGGGCGGTTTTTTCGCCTATGTTGTTCCTTAGGTCCCAGATTATCTTCTTGCCAAATTATATTATAATTGGTTCAGCGGCTTAGGCGTGAAAAGGTTTTGTTAATAACTTGACTCCAGCGCAACCTAGCGGGCGGTTAATGTCTATGTCCTTCCCAGACTATCTCTTTACCAAATTACATTACAATCGGTTCAGCAGTACGTAAGTTATAAGTAAACGCACAAAATATCAACTTATTTTTATATACAGTGCCGTGCACATAATTAGCAACGCTGAAGACGATCGATTTGATTTCTTCGTATCTCTTGTGTTTTCACCCTTAGGAAATCCTAATTTCCATTTTTACTTTACAAATTAAATACACTTTGTGAAAAGTGCTCGAAATTGATATAAAGTTCCGTTATTTTTTTATTTGTCGCTGAAACAGAGTGAAATTTTAAATTAAATAAATTTTTTTTGTTAATTAAAGACTTTTTGTTAATTTAAAGCGCAGAATTCACTGGTGTGTTAGTATATTCATATTACTTTGTTCACAGTAATGTTTTGAATATTTTTTTAGAGTTTTACACAATGGGAAAAACAGATCTTACGATGTCAAACCCCAACCCGTATCCTGAACCATTTTAACGAAAGAAAATCGTATGCCAACATTGCAGACCTTCTTAAGTGATCAAAAAGGATGGTTTTTGATGATATCCAATATTATAAGAAGAATGGAACCACCCAAAAAGTCAGCCGCAAGCTTTGGATAAGGTTGAGTTAAGACCGTGAAGACAAACTTATCGTTGGGTAAAGCCAATAACTACCGCACTCTACAGCCAGGGAAATTCGTGCTGCGGTTTTCGGTGAAAACGATAGCGGACCATCTGTAGATACAATTAAAAGACGTTTGCCCGAAGCAGGACTTTTTGGGCGGATGGCTAAGAAGAACCTACTTTTAACTGAGCGAAACAGAAAAAAAAACGTTTGGAGTTTGCCCATAAATATAGCCATTGGACTGTCGCACAGTGGAAAAATGTACTATTTACCGATGAAACTAAAATAAATAGAGTTCCAACTGACGGTAAATGCTGTGTACGCCGGCCTAAATAGAAAGAATTTGACCCAAAGTATACCTGGCCAACGGTCAAACATGGAGGTGGGAGTGTAATGATTTGGGGTGCAATGTCTTGGTGCGGCGTCGGTCCAATTCATAAGATCGAAGGACATATGGACAGGCTCCAATACTGAAGTATACTGGAAAATGCAATGGTGCCATACGCAGATGAATATCAGCCAGTTGCTTGGATCTTCCAACAGGACAATGATCCGACGCACACTGCCGCTTATACCAAAAAATGGATTGACGATCATATGGTGACGTTACTAGACTAGCCGTCGTGTAGCCCTGATCTAAATCCAATTGAGAATGTATGGCAAGTGCTTAAAAGAAGGCTAAGTTACGAAAAAATTGGTAATTTCGAAAGATTACATGAGGAAACGAAAGTTGGTTGGGAAACGATTCCTCAAAGCTTTTGCCAAAATTTAGGGGAATCTATGCCACGTAGATTGCAGGCAGTGATTCAAAATCGTGGCTACGCTACTAAATATTAAGTTTCTGTGAATGAAAAAGGAATAAATGAACTTTTTTTTATCAAAAACTCATGCGTAGTTAATTATATGCACGACCTATTTTGTGCTCTTCACTCTGTTTCAGCTACAAATAAAAAAATAACGGAACTTTAAATCAATTTCAGGCACTTTTCACAAAGTGTATTTCTTATGTACAGTAAAAATGGGAATTAACATTTCCTAAAGGTGAAAACACATGAGCTATAAAGAAATCAAATCGATCGTCTTCAGCGTTGCTAATTATGTGCACGGCACTGTATATAGATCTGCCTGTCTGTCTGCTTATCTGTCTGTCTGTCTATCTATCTATCTATCTGTCTATTTATCTGTCTCTCTATCTATCTGTCTGTATGTCTCTCTGTCTGCCTCTTTGTCTGTCTGTCTATCTGTCTGTCTCTTTGTCTGTCTGTCTATCTGTCTGTCTGTCTCTTTGTCTGTCTGTCTATCTGTCTGTCTTTTTGTCTATCTGTATATCTGTCAATTCGCCGCCAATTTCACATTGGGGTCATTCCGAAACTTAGATACTTGCAAATGCAAGTAGTTTAAACCCTCTGATTGGTCGAGAGCCCGAAAAATTGACAGAACATCTAGTCTACTTTCATTGTGGTCGGGGACTAGATTTTAGTCAAGAAATTCTTGACTAAACGTCGAAAACAGCTGACTTATTTGTTTGAATATACTGCGTGGCTGTTGCTTGCTTGTTACAATTTTCATTTTTAGGCGCGTTTTTTTTTCAAATCTATATAGATTTCGAAAAAGCTTTCCATACAAAAATAAAACTGGATAATTATCCAGGCTAAGGATTTGTTGTATTTCACATTGAAAACATGTTGCGGAAACATGTCTAGTTTATATAGATTTGAAAAAAAAAACACGCCTAAAAATGAAAATTTAAGTAAATTATGAAGTGGTATTTTTATATTTTTTCATTCAGTTCATATACAATCGATAGACTCTGCAAATTTGTAAATTGTAAGTTTATTTTTGTTCTTACTTTCTTTAAAAAAATTAATTTGTTGTGATGCAAAAACAATTCTCCAAACAATTTCAGAGCGAAAATAGAAAGTAAATTACTTTTTTGACATTTGAACTGTCGACTAAATATTTTGTCATTGGGGGCGTTCCGAAACTTAGAAGGCCGTAAACTACTTGCATTTGCAAGTATCTAGTTTCGGAATGCCCCCATTGAATCTTGAAATTCCATACGTTCACATCAATGTACGACAAATTAAATTGAATAAGAAAAAAATGTCAACTGAATAATTTATTTTCTTCCATCAAATTTAAAATCACAATGTTTTATTCACATTTTCTTCATGGTGTTTTATTTACATTTTCTTCTGACTTGACTACAGCGCACTTATCGGGTCCAGATTTTGTGGGTTTCTCTCTTGGCACCAAACCAACACATGTTCTGAATATGAGTCCATTTGGTCAATGAATATAGAATTTATTAATAACTTGACTTCAGCGCCACCTATCGAATTTTTCTCTCCGTTAGGACCTCATTCGGACTATATCGAACATTTGAAAAGAAAAATGAGCCAAATCGGTCTAGCCGTTCTCAAGATATGCGCTTACCAACGATCATCATTTCATTTTTATTATTGATGAGACTTAACTCAATGACACGTGAGTTTTCTGCTCTGGATACCTACTGGCTGGAAAGTCACATCCTGTGATTCATAATAATTATAGCTAAAGAGCCTTATATTTCGCTCGCGAATGAGTCATTTGTTTTTGTTTCATTTGCATTGTCTCTGTCTTCTCCCAATTTTTTACTCATAATTTCGTAATTTATAAAAAATTAATCTAAATGTGATGTGACCCGTGTGTCAGCTCTACCCAAATAAAATGACAATCGCACGTATGAGGTCATAGCATTAAGTTTATTATATCGTGGGGGAATCCCCTTATACTTACTCTGTGCCTGGCATACCTAACCACCACCACCAACAGAAAACTCTGTTCTCGGTTACATTATATATACACTGTGTGCTGGAGAGTGCATTCAGTAAAATAAAATAATGTATTTAGCGGTTAACAATACGTGAATAGAAAATTATGCATTAATTCTGGTTACTTGCGATAGTTCCTAGAACCATCGATGTTTTCGATAGTCATTCACTATCGATAAGTATCGATAGATTATCGATGTTTAAGGAACACTAGCTGAAGCAGAGGAGCTCCCCACTTTCGGTATCGGTAGTACTCAATTACTCTGTGGATGAGGGCTTCAACCTTCTGGAGAGCTATCAAGGGTGACATCGATGTGGCATATGTGACGAAGTCTTCGACGTAGCATAAGTACCTTCTCACAATTGTTTTGGATTGGCTGCTGAGAGGTCAATATACTATACAGGAACGGTCCAAATTTAGAGCCTTGGGCAAATCCAGCTCCGATGTTCATCATTGATGATGTGCATTTCTCCAGTTGTACAAAGAAGTTCCTGGAAGAAAGAAAAGAAAAAAATATTTTGATTAGTGATTAGTGAAAGCCTAGTAAATTAAGTTTATGGATGAGACCTTCAATCCATACGCTGCCGAATGCTTTCTCGACATCCTGAAGGTATTCGACGGTGACTACGGCTGTACTCTGAACCTCATCGTTTCGTACTTTTAAGTAAGTGTTTCCCTTAGTCGGGATTTAGTTTTTTTAACCTAATTTTTTTTCGTATTGTACTTTCCATGCTCGCTACTGCATGTACATAATGTACATTACATATATTATGTATGTACATAGCTCAATTTCACTTAAAATTACCAACATTAATTTGTGCACTACGCTATCTATATTTTCGTTGATCAAACCATTTTTTTGGAACTTAATCTTATTTATTTACACATTCACACTTATCTCGATATTACCGAAATTCACTTAGCTTTTAGAGTGCCATAGTAAAAAGTTCCACACGACTATAATAATTGTTAACGCATCGACATGATCAGTAGGTTTTTGTGTATTGTACCGTCGCGTCGTGGTGTGGCAAGATAGTTTCGAATTAATCATGTGTACGAAGCGCGGGTTTGTGAAGATTTTCAACCAAGCAAAAGGTCGCCCTGGTTCCAATGAAGATGTCAGAAAATTAATAGAAACTTTTCAATTAATGGGCGCTGATGTTGAAGCTATTGAAAATCCAACCATGGGAGACATTCAGAAAGAAATGCGTGCCTGTGAGTATCAAAATAAAATTATCGCAATTATTGATGTTTGTACATCTATGCTTACCGAATTACCACTACTGCTGGAGAAATTTTATAACTGATTGCAAATGTAACGAAAAACAGGAGTTGTCAGGTGTTATCAAAAGTTGACTTCAATTTCATGTACCTACTACTATTATAAAGCATTTGGTATAAATGTGCGCGTTCTTTTTAGTGTTCCGTATCGAAATTGAAAAAAAAACACCTCATTCCGGTGTCTCTCCCAGAGCCAAACGGTACAAGCTAAAAACTGCGAAATGTACATACATAATTCAGTATTCACCTCTGTGATTGCATATGAAAAAAACATCATTTTCGAATTCATCCCTTGTAATTCCGTTCGATTTCAATCCGGTCGGAATTAATCACAGTGGTGATTCATCGGAAAAATCGAAAATAATAATAAATTTTGCATGTGTATCAAACAGTATAGGTAGGCATAGGCAACAGTGTAAAGTTGATAATTTCAAAGAAATTTCGTATTTCGTATTAGGGGATCCCCCAGATTATTGTTGACTCAGCATTTGACAGTACATTTATACACATGTTTGGAAAGCGTTGAGATCGATCCCAAGTTGAAAGCTCGATGTGAGACAGAGCTTGTTTTGATATGCAAAAATATGAGCAAATTGCGTGAGATCGAACTCATAAATAGTTAAGCATGGGTGGGTATCTCCTTACTCAGTTCTTGTAAAATTGCATTTCAGCTAAATTGCATTACAAATCGAATTAATAAAAAGTGAGCTGTCCAGTTGGTGAAGATTTTCGTCGGCTGTATCGATTTAGTGACGAAGGTGTGAAATAATTAGCTGAAGAATTTTATTTTATTTAACTGCTTGATTTTTGGGTACCTACCTATTATCTATATACATATGTATGTACATACATATACATATAAAACTAAATGGCAAAATGCGTATGTTTTCCTCTATCGCCCGTAATTTTCAACCAATTTAGTTGGTCTTTTTTTTTAAATGAAGATAATTACGGCACGGCAAAAAACATTTTTTTTTAATGCCTGGCGAAGGGGGCAGGTTAACCCTTTGGCGAGTGGCGTACATTTAAACGTACAAGTATTTCTAACGCCTATAGTATACGCGTTTATTCATTAAATCATCTAATCTCTGATGATTATACCAAAAAAAAAAACATGTCCTCATACCCATAAGTCTATGTGTGGGCATTTGGGTGGATTTTAATCCTCGGTTTGGCTTAATCTTTGGTAGTGGTAATAGTGCCAATCCAAATATTTAAAAAGTGTCTTATATTTTTGATTGTAATTAATGTTATTATAACGGGTAAGGTAGATTTTTCTAATTGTAAATATACCTATATATTTTCCTTTCTTAGTAACATAATTGTTAGTATTTATTTGTTTGTGCACTTCAATTGGTGTACATTTGAATGTACATTCAGTGCCAACTCTAATGAGTATTTAACTGTCTTGTACATTATAATGTGCAAATCGGGACAAAAATAATAAATTGTAATATACTTTTTCTGCAGAAATTATGTGAGAACTTTTATTTAATGTGCTTGTGGGCTCAGACATTGAAGACGAAACCGATTTGTTGGTATCGGGATGTGAAGATAATGTAGAGGAAGAGCAGGAAGACATTGTGGTTGTGAGCCAAAAGGAATTTGCTCGTCCAGGTGATGCAAATGAATTGCTGAGCGAGAATGGTTATGTTTTAGAAGACCAGGACCAGGCAAGAATCACTACATTAATTGCAGCGGTATTTGAGGAAGGTGCAGTTACTTTAAATAGTTCAGCAATAGTTCAAATAATCCATAGATTAACACATGCATCTCAGGATGTTAGTGACTATACAAGGAAAGAACATATAAAATTGCGAAGAAAACAATTTGTAAGTACTGATTCCATTTGAAATAAGCGAAGAATTTATACAAGATAATGGTATAGGTTCCTATTTGTTTTTCAAAAGAAACTTTTTCTGACGAATTATTTGAGTAATTTTCATTTGACGCAGGCGTTTGACAATTAACGACTCGGGACACTGATCCCAACGAAATCAAAAAGTTATAGTAGGTAGTTGCACATTTTAATTGGCAGTATGAAACTTGTGCGACTTGAACTTTACTGGGATCCTATCATTGGGCATGGGTTAATCTTCTAGACTAGATCAATATACAGCGCTGGCAAGCTAATTAGCACACCCCAATGAAAATTCAAACTTGTGTTTTTTTCTGCAATTTCTTTTACTTATAAGCGAACAAATGCTTAAGAGTTTTATACGTACATCATAGACAAAACCTAATCGAGAAAAAAATATATCGTTTTGCAATACGATTCCGTGCTATATAAGATTTACCGTGAGTGTTTGTGTTTTACAGTGGCATTTTAATTAGCACACCCTAGCATTCAAGTAAGTTTTTACTGAAAAAATCAAATTCTGTGATCAGGGCTAGTTTTTTTTCGAATCTCCCTTAGTTGTTCATTGTTTTTTTAAGATTTGAGAATAAATATGGGTAAAAAAAAGAGTTCAATGAAGGCAGAAAGAAGTCAGATTCCGAATTTGCACCAAAAAGAGCAGAACATATCCAAATTGCAAGATTAATCGGATTTTCAACAAAAAAAAGTACAAATGGCACCTAAGCATTACCTTTAACGTGGGGTTTTTGCAAATCAGAAACAATCCCGGTCAAAAAATGCCTAAAAACATGAGAATAGTCCGATAGTCATACATACCCTTAGGCACCCCTTCGCCACTTCAATGGAAATAAGAGCTCAAATGCACCAAAATTGCTTGTGAATACATCAGCTAGGACTGTTAGAGCTCGGCTTTTGCAAAATAATCTTCAAGGATGCCAGAATCTCAAAAAACCGAAGGTTTCATAGCCTCATCGAACACAACGGCTGGATTTCGGAAAATGCCATATCTTTAAAAGTCAGTTTCTCTGGAATTCTGTCATCTGGAGCGATGAATCCAAATTTAATCTGTATGGAACCGATGGCAGAACCTACGTACGACATCCTTACAACCAGGATTTGAACCCAAAGTAAACTACGAAGTCGGTTAAGTATGGAGGTGGCAGCGTGATGTTAAGGTGCTGCTTTACCGCGAATACTGTTGGGCCAATAGTCCAAGTTAAGCGAAAAATGGATGGGCTTATGTACCAGAGCATATTGGCTAACAATTTGGTACATTTCTATGATGATTTTCCACTTGCAACACATCGGCAAACTGTGTATCAGCAAGTCAATGTCCCATGCCATACATCCCTCACAGTTAAGGAGTGGTTTGATGCAAACGATATTACCGTTCTGACTTGGCCCAACAAAGCCCGGATATCAATCCAATAGAAAATTTATGGGTCATCTTCAAACGACATGTAATGGCATTAAAACCTACCACGGCAAACGCGTTATGGACCACTTTTCGGGAAGAATCGTACAAAATTCCTCCTGAAGTCTGTGCTGACCTAATGACGTCATTAAGCAGGAGATATGCTGCCGTTATTGTTCAGAAAGGATACCCAATCGAATATAAAGTAAATCTGAACAGCCAAAATCACATTTAAATTACTTTTAAGTTGTTCTCACTACTTTTCAGACTCTCTAAGTATCAATTTAGAGAGCAGTTGCCGCACATAATAACACGTCCATAAAGCATTGATCTTGATCATTGTCTTTTTTTTCTCTAAACTATAGTTACATTTTCTATTTTTGTTTTTTACTTTTCGTAAAATATAATAATGTGTTCAAATAAAACTAAATATTTGTATTTGGAATGCGTTAATAAACTTTTTTAATGCATTTTGTCGCCAGAAAGAAAAATTTCAAGCTAATTAGCTTGCCACCCCTGGATGTATGTATGTACATATTGCATAATAAGCTTTTATTAAATCAAAGAAATGAACTCTGCACCCAGAGAAAAAATGAGGTAAGACCACTACGCGATAACCAGCTAGACGAAAAGTCGCCACTCATGATAGAAAAAAAAGCTACGAGATCCAAAAACAATCGCAAGACTAGCAAATGAGGTTTTTTGATTGGATTTTTCTTTATAATATAATACTATTCATGCTTATATTAGTTCTTTGTAAAAATATCTGCAAATAAATCGAAAAGTTATTTTTTTGTTAATTTGGAGCACGAATTTTGTTTAATTGGAGCGGATTGTACACTTAAATGTACATTTCTAAAACCCATCTTCCAAAACTTTTTTTTAACTGAAAGTCTCAAAATATGATATTTGAAGCATTTATTGATTTAAAAATATCACCCACATAATTTTAATACGGTCACAATTAATTCCCGTGCCAAAGGGTTAAGCTAGTATGTACATTATATATATATGTATGTTCATAGGTCAAGTTCATAAATGTAAACTGTTTGCAGTAAAATCACCGCAGGCTTACTTGTATATTTTTAGGAACCCAAATAAATCTACATTGTTGCAGCATTCAAACATCGGTATAAATTGCGTTCATAAATGTATATGTACATACATACAATGTACATAAATGTATGTATGTTGTATGTACATAATACTGACACTGTGAGTAAAAACTTGACAGATGCTTTTTTGAAGTGAATACTTCTTTAGCGACGTATTGTTTTGGAAAATGAGTTACGATAAATAAGTTACGATAAATGCGTTACGATAAATTTCGATAAATGTGTTTCGATAACGGGGAAATGATTCCATACCGGGGTCCGTTTGTCTGTCTGTCTGTCTGTCCGTCCGTCTATCTGTCTGCCTGTCTGTCTGTCTGTCTGTCTGTCCGTCCGTCTGTCTGTCTGTCTGTCTGTCTGTCTGTCTACCTTTTAACATCTAAACCGCTGAAGCAATTGTAATGTTATTTGGCAAAGAGATAGTCTGGGACCTGGGGAAGGACTAAGGTGAAAACCGCTCGCTAGGTGTCGCTGGAGTCAAGTTATTAACAAAACCTTTTTACGCCTATACCGATGAACCAATTTTAATGTTATTTGGCAAAGAGATAGCCTGGGACCTGAGGAAGGACTTAGGTGGACCTAGGTGTCGCTGGAGTCAAGTTATTAAGAAAACATTTTCACGCCTAAACCGCTGAACCAATTGTAATGTAATTTGACAACGAGATAGTCTGAGACCTGAGGAAGGACATAGACAGGAAAACCGCTTGCTAGGGGGCGCTGGAGTCAACTTATCAACTTATCAATATTTAATGAAATTTCGAATAGCTGTTCCTTTCATAATTTGTATTACAAAAATATAGTCATTAATATTTACTAAATTTTATTGCACATTTTCTATCGATTGTACTAGACAAATTTCTTCTTCTCTTACACATTACACATACACAACTGCTTTGGATTGGATAAGTATTCACTTCCCCGTGAGCTTATGCGGATGAGGCTCACACATTTTTTTTAGTTTGCTGTGTGTTTTAAAATGGGGCTAAAACATATTTTAAGGGTAATTTAAAATTTACTGAATGGTCCAAATTTAAACTATCAGTTCTCATTGCTAGAAAGGAGGAAAATCATAATACGCAGAAGACAAAGATTACTGTTTTTGAAAAGATTTAATTATCCCATTTCCGGTTAGCGTTGCGAAAACGCAACGTGCTAAATTTTTGCACGTAAATCTTATCTGATGAAGAGTTTTAATGAAACAATTATTTATTTTGAGAGTTCATCAAAATATGCGTTTTTCTCAAAAATTGTTTTTAAATTTGTTTATAGCATCTTGGAAATTCGAGATTGTCAAAATGTTAAAGCACCATTTTTAATGGTTCAGTATACTAATCTTAAAATTTTTATTATGAGTTTTTGCAATGAATTCAATAAATGCGAACTAAATTTGTTCAGAAAAATATTGAAATAAATTTTAATAAATTTTAGTAAATTTTAGGTGAAAATCTAAATTGAAGAATTTTACTCCCTCTTGGGATTTTCGGAAACCGGAATTTTCCGGAAAATTAAATAAATAATTAAATAATTAGACCAAAAATAGTCAGAATTCGCAATTTCAAATTTCTAGCTCAAGGGGAACGGTAGCCGCCGGAAATGGGTTTTAATACAATCTCAAGGAATATTCCGCAATTATTATTTGTGATAAGAAAATATTTTATCAGACTCAAGAAGCGCCCAAACATCAACAGTGGATTTATTTGCAGACTTGCGAAACAACCAATTTTTTCGTTGTAACTTGTTTATTTATTATAATAATTCATTGAAATTTTGAGGAGAAAATAATTGTTGTTATTCAGCAAATGAAAAAAAACCTTAAATATCTTTTTTAATTCCATATAGCTCGAAAAAGTACAAAATATTATACGCGATCAATTAGTTGACTTTGGCAAACATTTGTAGTTTAATATTCAGTATGACTTCCTTTCGCTCTGAGAACAGCTCGAATTCTTTTTGACATAGATTCCACAAGTGTTCTGCACTTGCTAGAGCCTAAACTGTTCCAAGCAGTTTGAGTCCGGTTCCACAAATCGCTTGGATTTGGAAAGTCTGGCATTTTTGAAATTGCACTTTTTACCTCAACCCAAAGATTTTCGATCGGGTTAAGATCGGGAGAATGTGGTTGCCAATCCAGCGTTTGAAACTGCTTACCTGCAACTCATGTTTAAGCCACTCGGGTAGTGTGTTTCGGATAGTTTTATTGCTGGAAGATAATGTCCGACATGTTCTTATTCCAATTGTTCAGACATTCCCGCAGTCCTCGTTCAAGGATGCTAACGTATTGATTGGCATACATTCTCACTTTAACTTCCACACATTAGCCAACACCTTCCATGACCATACACCCCCATATCATTAAATGTCCACCACCAAACTTAACGGTTGGTTTTACGTGACGGCACTGGGTTGCTTCATCAATCATTTTCCAGGTCCCTTGACAACCATCAGAGTCAAAACGAATAATTTTGTTTCACTCGACTACACTACCCTTGCACAGTCACTAATCGTATAAGTTGAGTATTTTTCAGCGAACTCTAGCCTAAGTTTCTTATGTCGTTTTGTCAACAGTGGTTTTTTCACTTTCACACGAGCGTGTAAACCGTTTTTGCGTATGTACAATTTTCCGAAAAGCCTCTGTTGATACAACTATTTCGTCATTTTGTCGCAAATCTTTGTTCATTTGGCCTACATTTTCGTGCACTCCGTACTTTATTTGTCTCAAAATACGGCATAGTAATCAATATATATAAAAATCAATTGCTGTGCGTTAGTCTTGCTAAAACTCGAGACCGGCTCCACAGATTTGGATGATTCTGTTTTTGTTTTATTTAACTTGATTCAGGGATGGTTTATGAGAAAATAAAATTCAGAAAAACCCCAAGGAAAAGCCGGATAATCGAAAAAATTAAATTTGGGTTTTGTATGGGAATTTTGAATTTTTTTTTTGTTTTTTTTTTTGATATAAAGGGTGATTTTTTAAGAGGTTGAGAACTTTTTTAAAAAAAAAACACAAAAAATTCGAAAAAATGAATGAAATATTTATTTGAATCGATAGTTTGAACCTTGTAATTTAATGTTTAAAGATAATTTCATGCAAATGTTGACCGCGGCTGCGTCTCAGGTAGCCCATCCGCTGAGTCCAATTTTGGCATACTCTTTCACACATATCGGCCGGTATCTCACGAATGAATGCATGGATGTTGGCTTCCAGTGCGTCAACCGAAGCGGGCTTGTCCCTATAGACATTAGCCTTGACATACCCCCACAAAAAATAATCTAATGGTGTCAAATCGCACGATCTAGGCGGCCAATTGACCGGCCCGAAACGTGAAATTAACTGTTCACCAAACTCGCCTCGCAATTGCGCCATTGTTTCGCATGCTGTGTGGCATGTGGCACCGTCTTGTTGAAACCACATATCATGCAAGTCAAGAACTTCCATTTCGGGCAAAAAAAAGTTTGTTATCATCGCTCGGTAGCGTTCACCATTGACAGTAACGCGCCGAATCGACATTTCGCGGTCTTCTGTCACACTAGCTGATACGGCCGCAATATTTTCTTCACTACGCACAGTACGTAAACGTGTTGGTGGTTTAATGTCCAACAAAGTAAATTTGGTGCGAAATTTGGTCACAATCTTCCGAATAGACTGCTCAGAAGGTCGAGAATGCCGATCATAAAATGGAAGCAGCGCGCGATGAACATTTCGAACCGAGCACGAATTTTGATAGTAAAATTCAATAATTTGCAAGCGTTGTTCATTTGTAAGACGATCCATGGTTAAATTGCAAACCAAACTGAAGCTGTTTGACAGTGACACAAGGTACTAAACACACGTCAGCTGTCAAAACCAGTGTTGCCAAAACCAAACCAGCTAAAAAATCACCCTTTATTATACAAAGTAGGTATCTACGTTGAAATAAAACACAAAAAAAAAAAAGAATCACAATGTTGATAAGTTAACAATATGTATCTGTCTGTCTATCTATATATCTGTCTATTTGGCTGTCGGTCTGTCTGTCTGTCTGTCTATCTGTCTGTCTGTGTGTATGTTTGTATCCTGTGTGTCTGCCTGTCTGTCTCTGTCCACCTATCTATCTGTCTGTCGTCTATGGGTCTGTCTGTCTGCCTATCTCTCTCTCTGCTTGTCTCTCTCTCTGACTGTCTGTTTGTTTGTCTATATTAATTGACTAAAATGGATCATATTCACATTTCAACTAAAATTACGAAATTTTGTATTGCAGGTACCAAAACCACCGCAGTTATTGAGTAACCGCACTGATGCTGTGTTCTATTCTATATGTATTAAGAAAAACGTACTCTAAACATTTGACCAAAATCGGTTGGGTAGTTTTTGAGACAAACAAACAAACAAACAAACAAACATATGTACAGTGAACTCTATCATAACCGGACACTGACGGCACGGTACCAAGAAAATTTTTGCCCCCCCAAAATTCAAAATTTGCAAACACAACCCTCTTCATTCTCTGACAATAACCACACCACTTGAAACACATTTCAGAAATTAAATTTGCTCTAGGTCGGACAGTGAAGCGTACATATTATCAGATATGCCCATTCGACCATCAAAATATTAAAAAAAAAAATTGAAAACCATACGACATCTGTCCGACCCTTCCTTTCTTGAGTTCACATTGTCAGATTTCGGTCTTTCAGATATGTCGGATCATGTGTACCACCCCTAATCAATCTTAAAATTATACATACATATGTATGTACATACACTTAACATACAAGCGTATTTAAAAAATGCAACGGGATTCATAAATGCACACAGGTAGTTATTCGATAATAACGCAAAGGCACACTCGATAGTTTACATTTTTGTTTCGTTTCTTTGCTAAGTGTAAAGAAGAGGAAAACAAAATAAAAACAAAATAAAGCATGTTAAAAGCTTCCCATACGTAGATGTGTTTTGTCCATTTAAGAGAGAGCGACATTCTATTGCAATTACGTAAGTTGGTACCCATGTCCGGCTATGCGAGAGTCCGGTTATGGGAGATTTTTTTTATATAAAAGATCGTGTATTTATTTCCGTTCTTTGAAATCTGTCCGGCTATAAGAGGTGTCCGGTTATGAGAGGTGTCCGTAAGAAGAGAGTACACAGTACATACATTAATTTTTATATAGTAGATTAAAGCCATTGAATTAACGAGTTTCATTTAATAACCAAACGGATCTCAAACCATACACAGTGCCAATAAATCGCTTAAGAAGAATTATAATCAAATTAATTTTAGGTGGTATGAATTCACCGGATCATCAATAGTTAAGTACTTAGATAAAAATATATTCTGTATAAAATTATATTGTGAAAGCGGAAGTATGTTTTTTCTTTTACTCCAGTAATTCATCAATCAAATAAAGATTAAGTACATATTTAACTCACACTCATTGCGTAACATACGGGAAAGGGTTCAACAACGACTGGGAGTTAAATTAAAAATTAAAATGTCGGACTTACTTACTTAGTTGGCGCTACAGCTCGAGGTGAACCTGGGCCTGCTTCTCGCAACCATTTGTGTGTGCGTGTTATTTTTTGCACGAATGGAAGGGACCTACAATTTTTTGCCGACTCCGAACGGCGAGTTGAGAAGCTCAATCGTGACAAATGATACCCTTTGATGCTTGTCAGACATTCGAAAGAGGTGGTACCGTGAAAAAAACTCTTTAGGTGTTAGACCCAGTCTGGAATTGAACCCGGGCAGCATTGCGTAGTAGTCCAACGCACTAACCACCACGGCCACGGCGAAATGTCGGACTTGGCACGCGTTATTTCTACACAAAACCACATTACAAGACTTACCTAATAAGTAACACGACTGTTTTAGTACACGGGCGAAGCCGGGCGGGACAGCTAGTTTTTCATAAATTTTAAAGAAGCGTTTTTTTCCTTTGATAAATAGGGTACAATTATCTTATTCGAATTATGCATGTGGACTCTTTTTGTAATCCGGACACCTTTTTGAACGCTTTTTAAATTTTTTTTAATTTATGTTTTCTAAAAAAACAAAAATAGCCTATGGATGTTCCGGATTGTGTAGCTTTCTATTAGTGAAAGAATTTTTGTAATCGATTCAGTAGTTCCAGAGATTACCTCCCATTAACAAACCTTTCCTCTTTATAATAATAGTATAGAAGAAGTATAGATAAAGAAGAAGATAAAGATAAGGGAATTTCCACACTCGAGTGATCAGGTAATTCACCAGGACCTCAACCCCATCGAAAATCTCTGGCACATTATGGCATTGAAAATAAGCAGCAAAATGCCTACCTCGATGAAAATGCCCAATGAAGTGATTGAAGAAGTTTGGGATAAGGAAATATCCACGGAACATCTTCAAATTTAGTGGATTCGATGCCAAAGCGAATTAAGGAGGTCATAAAAGATAAAGCAGGCGCTACAAAGTATTAATATGTGTGTCACTAAATTTTATAAATGAAAATGCTCTTGCCTCAGAATTCCAAAATACATATGTATACAAGTTGCATGACTTTAAATATGTAAATATTTAAAAGGCTTGCTACCTACTGAAAGAAAATATATTTGCTTTTTCAACACTCTCTTGAAAATTCTAATTTGCTCGGATTCTGTACCTGGAGCAAATAGTTCTATATGTTGTTTTATTGTCCACAAGTTGGTAAACAATTTATAGAAAACACTTTTTATTTTATTGATTTTTTTCATCGACAAAAAAGGAAGAAATGAAGAGAGAGATGTGGGTTTTTTCTCGTGTTGCACTTTCTATGCTCGCTACTGTATGTTAATTTCTTAATAAATATGACTTAAGTTTAAATTCGATTATTTTCTATTTCACAGTAAAGGAAAAAGACTTTCAAAACTATTTATATGTGGCAGTGGCATTATTATCGCACGGTGGCGAAGACGATTACGTACTTCTAGGTGAAATAGATCTTATGAAAGCTCAAAAGCAATTACTTTATCCATTATGTAACAATCAGTCATTAGATGGAAAACTAAAATGGTTAATAATGCAAACCTGTAGGGGATCCTACGACTGCATTGAACAACAAACAGAAGGTCCAGGAGACAGTGTAATAAAATATCCAAAATACACCGCAAAATTTTTTGCTTCAACTGAGGGTAAATACAATTATATATTATAAAAATAAAATACTAAAAAATAACTAAATCCTTTTTGGGCTACTAGGTACTAAAGCCTACCGAAGAACAACGGGAAGTTTATTTATAGATGCTTTATGCCAACAAATGCGAAAGGACTACAACAACATTGATATAATATCGATTATGGAAAATACACGTGCTCAAGTTGCCAATGAATCCCAAGTATCAGAGGCTGTTGGTATTCAAACACCGTCCTATGAACATAATTTTGGTAGTAAACAATTTTCCATTAATCGGGGATTTACCAGCAAATATTAATGTAATAGAAAACAATTTTGCGAAAATAAAAACCGTTTTTTAAGTGTGTTGCCATTTATTTCCCTTTGTGAAAACTTATGAGTAATTAGACAGTGCTGGCTTTTGAAAAAAGACCGGATCGGCGATAGACACCGGTCATTAAAAGATCTACCATTAGCTAGACACCAAAGCAATACGACAAAAGACGCAGCCAAAAGCAATAACATCAGCACAACGAGTTCATCCTCAGCCTATCTACCGATCAGTCAATCCATACGTACAGCAACGAAACCCTTTCCTTATAGACTCAGGCAAGGCCACAAACAATTCAGTTTCAAAGCCAAGAGATGAATCTTTGAGTGGACCATTAAAAACGAAACCGTTGCGAATTACATTAACTCGAAAGGAAATACCTTAGGTTTACCTAAGCTGAGAGGTTGAGCCATCCCAAAAAACAACAGGCACCAAAGTGGCCCCATCGCGATCCCCTAGAATCCAGCCAAGGATGGCAACTAAGCCGCCACAATTTCTTCAAAGCATTTTATTACCCTGCAAAATGTTAGAACGAGTCTGTGGTTGATTCGGCCCACCTCCTCCAGGTTACTGAAGAAGAAGGAGCCTTATTTCTTCCTGCGACTGCGTGCTATGCCCTGACATTCACACAGAATATGTGCGATATCCTCTGCTACACCTACATATACATATGATAGCAGTATCTGCAAATATCCGTGTCTATGAGTCCGAGCCTCGTGGCATGTTTGCCAAGAAGGCAATGCCCAGATACTATTCCTATAGCTATTCTCATTTGTGCCTGTGCCTACTAAATCTAAGGATTTCATTGGTCCTTTTACGGTCCAGTGCCGGCCAAAGTACCTTGGAAACCCTATGTCTTACAATGTTAGATCATCTATGGTCAGCTATCTATATATCATGTATTTTACCTTTGATTTAATGCAGCAAAACGGTGGAGCTACTTCCACCGCCTCTGGCAGTGGTAGCTCCCCTCCTTTTCTTGCCAACTCATCGGCAAACTCGTTGCCTTCTATCCCGGAGTGACCAAGCACCCAACATTGACTTACCCGGTGAGCATTGTGCGCCAGCTCCTGACTAGTGCCGATTTAACCGTGCACGATTCCAGCGCCTTAAGGCTGTCGATGTAAATATCAATATCCTTACCGTTTCATGTTCAGAAGCTCAGCAGCTCTAAGAACAGCTAGAAGTTCTGCCTGAAAAACGCCGCAGGTATCCGGAGGTCTTAGGCCAATGCCACACGAGCGTCTTTTTCCGCGCTCCCATTATAAAGAAAAATGTACACACGACGCCTTTTTGGTCGCGGGCGCTCGTGTGTACAGTTCTATTGGTTTTCTATATACTACTCATGGCGCGCGACCAAATGGGAGCGTGGAAAAAGACACTCGTGTGGCATTGGTCTTAAGGACACTCTTACATCTGGTTCCACACAGTAGATACCAAACCCTGGGCGGCTTGCAGTTTTTGAATTGGTAGTAAGTGTAGGAATCGAATGGTGAAGTCTGTTTGGCTGTAGGAGCAACGCAAAAGAAGCTACAGCCCACAGAATATCCACCTTCGGTTATATTTAGTGTTATATGAAATAATATTTCGTACGAATTGTAATAATTTTCAACTGTAATAAGTACTAATCAACTGTCTTTCAAACAAGCCTACCTTGGTTGCTCTAAGTTTAATACACTAGAAGTTATGATTGAATAACTGTTGGTACCTTTTTCTCCGAAAAAAACTTTTTTAAACACCCTGTAGCTCAGTGGGTGTTCAAGATAGACCCCCCTCCCATACGATTTTTTTCATAACATGAACCAATGAATCAGATCCCAAAATATCTGTATCCCAAACCGGGCCACCCTATATACAGGCACTACCTATGGTTTAATTTTACTATGGGAGGCAATTGTTCAAACATGAATAGCGGGCGAAGTCGGACCGAGTCGGATATAAATCTTTCGTATATCTTTCACTAAATACCTAAGGTAAACACCTGTGAAGTCCGTTTTTCGGAACAACTCGGAACTTTTTTGTACGGGTTGAATGTCCCGAAAATACTGTCAAAAAAGACGTTAGTTCAAACAAAAAATAACATGCCTTGGCTACTACAGACCATAGAATGTTTCTATTTCTTGACATTGTTTACTACTGAACTATGTTAAATGACAATATTAAAAAAAAAAGACTCAAACATTCTTCCCTACTTGATTATATTCCGATAAACAAAACCCAATTTATCACGAATTTTCGTTAAAATGGCAGATTTTTATACTCGTTTTTGAAGTTGTTTATTGAAAAAAACGTGAGAAAAAACGAGCGACATGTCCACCAGTATCTATATAACAGCTGTATATACTTTGGAAAGCCGTACTAGATACATGCAATTTCAACCCATGTCGCGATTTTTACACAATTCGTCCCACTGCAGTGCACTGTGCGTCGGTCGGACTTAACTGCAAAAGTGTCGTTCTTCGGTCTCTACTAAGCGTACTGATGTTGTAGGCTTTATTTAAGGCGTTCCAGCATATTGTTGTTCCATAGGTGAGGATAGTGCGTACTACGGCTGTGTACATCCAAAGAACCATCTTTGGTTGTCTCCTTTTATCAAAATATTCACTACAGACGTAGTGTGTCCTATATTCAGTTTGCAGTTAAGTTTAGGATCCAGGATGACACCTAGATACCTATCGCTGGAAGATAGTGTAAGTGGTTGGTTGTCGAGGCGTGGACGCTTGAAGGCCGGTATTTTGATTTTTGTGGTAAATAGTATCAGATCTTTTTTACTGGGACTAAAGCCAAGTCAACAGCTTGTGACCCAGGCGCTCAGCTGAATCAGACCCCGCTCAGTGATTTCACTTATCGCTGTGGGACGCATCGCTGATAATAGAATAACCACATACGTATGCGCTGACAGGATTTTATTGATGACTGAGAGCCATAGTAGAGGTGAAATGACTCCGCCATGTGGTGGACCTCTATGTAGAGATTTTGTCGCGAGGCTGTTACATAATTTGGATTGATTATTCTAGTTTTTAGCATGGACCATATTAAAACCTTGTAGGTTCATCTATCTTAGTGAGAGATTCTTGAATTCAGTGTGTACGTTATTAAATGCACCTTCTGTATCTTAGAAAGTGGCTAAGGTACAAACATACGTATATATTGTACATCAATCGTCTGCATGACTTCCCATGAGCCGCAGCCACGAAAGAAGCCAACCTGCTCTCGTACAAAGAAACGCCTTCAAACCTGCTCTAAATGAATGCACGTGAGAGAGTCTGGAAATTTGTTTACCATAATGCATGTTAGTGCAAGTCCTTGAGGCATGTCCAAGCTTTTCATCTGAAGAAATTATGGTTTTATGATGGTGATTAATGATTATACAGTTAACTTAAGTTTTGATTTGCAGTGGTTGGTGCTTCTTTCATTGACACGTTCTCCAAGAAATTTTAGAGATTTCCATCCAATTTCATACTTGTCTCTGTTTAAAATGGCCCCGTATAGTTGAGTCAGAGTCGGCGCGGCGCGGCGTTTGGCATGGCATCGCATATATTTCTCGTTCTACTGCCAGGCTGAGCCATGTTAAAAGCAGTATTTAATATAATCGAGTCACAGGAACCCCTTAGTCTATTTGAAAGGCTTCGGTTTGGTTCCTCAAATAGAACCCAGCAACTAATCCATACTCGTTATTCTTGTCTGACTTCGGAGCGACAATTCTTCATCAACTCAATTCGTCTGTGGAACTCTTTGCCAAGGCCATGGCACGTGAGAAGAGTGAGGGACGAAACACAGTTTCGTAGAAAGCTACGAATTTTCCTTCAAAGTCATTTTTAGAACTAAATCTGAGTTTTCTTTATTTTATTTTCTATCCTCTTATATTAAACTAGCTGAACTCGTGCTCGTGGGCACCGTAGCGCAAGTGGTTAGTGCGTCGGACTACTGAGCCAGCGGTCTTGGGTTCGAATCCCGCCGCAAACACCTAAACATTTTTCACAGTGCCCACCTCTTTCGAATGTCTGACAAGCATCAAAGAGTATCATTTGTCACGATTGAGCTTCTCAACTCGCCGTTCGGAGTCGGCAAAAAACTGTAGGTCCCTTCCATTCGTGCAAAAATATAACACGCACACACAAATGGTTGCGAGAAGCAGGCCCAGGTTCACCTCGAGCTGTAGCGCCAACTAAGTAAGTAAGAACTCGTGCTCGCCTTGCTTCGCATTCTAAGGGCATTCTCGTGTATACAAATATACAAGTTCAGTGGGAGCGAAGAAACATCAAAGTATTTGTCTAAGTCCACAAAAGTGTTTAATACATTTTGTTGAATAGCTGCGTTTTATCAAAAACCTTTCAATGTGTAACTTTCAGCCCCTAAGTGCAGATTTCATAGTTCTCAAAAACCGCACCGCACCGTAGCCGGTCAACACTTCCGCCTCTACCAGATGTCATTGCAGAATTGTGACTCTAGGTCGGGTGCCGTTACAAACTTTAGGCGGGCTCAAGTTTCTTAGAAGAATAGTAAGTATACCCACTTTTAGTTCTAATTTATGTGATGGAATCCCTGGATGTAGCAGATAGAGAATTTAAAAATTCGCCCAGATAGCTGGCTGTTACTTTTTGGTCCACAATCCGGTTGATTGAAATACATTCATACATACAAAGAAGCCGACAAAATTGTGCAACAAATACACAGACTGGGACACTTATAGAGAAACTATAAATCTCCACCTGCGAACCAGATATCGATTAAAAAAGCCAAACGACCTTGACGAGGCTATAATTCACTTCAATGACGTGATTCTCGAAGCTGCCGAGGTATCTACACCTATAACTATTGCAAATAAAAAAGACTACTACACGCCCACGCAAATTAAAAGGAAAATCAAGGAAAAAAGAAAACTTAGAAAAAGGTGGCAAATAACAAGAACCTGCGAAGACCAGACTAGACTTAACAAATCCATAAAGGAATTAAAGAAACTGCTCAAAGCTAACCAGGACGACAAAATTAACAACTTCTTAAGGAACCTATCATCAACTAAAGCGACAAACTACTCACTTTTGAAGGCAACAAAAGATATTAAAAACTCCACAACTCACTTTCCCCCATTAAGAATCACCAACGACAACTGGGCCAGGACGGAGAAAGAAAAAGCTACAATCTTAGCTGAACATTTTAGAGTGACTTTTACTAATGACAAACATAATTCAGACTTAAGCTTACCTACAACTTCTGGTTTCCAAAGCACTAATAGCACTAATATAAAAAAGGTAACAGTAAAAGAAATAAAATACTATATTCAACACAAGATTAATCCTAAAAAAAGCTCTGGGTATGATCTTATTACCGGACAAATATTAATAGAACTACCCCAAAACGCACTTTTATACCTCCGAAATATATTTAACGGAGTTTTTACTCTAAAATACTTCCCAAAGAGTTGGAAAGTAGCCAAAGTGATAGGAGTTACAAAACCTGGAAAAGACGCTACTCAAACCGCTCACTACAGGCCAATAGGTTTACTGCCAATAGTATCAAAGCTATTCGAAAAAAATCATAATAGACAGACTACAACCAATAATGGACGCTAATAAAATAGTTCCCAGCCACCAGTTTGGATTTAGACGCAAGCACTCAACTGTACAACAGGTTCACCGAATAATCAACAAGATATCGAGAGATTTAGACGAGCTGAGCTATAACACGGCAATCTATCTTGACATTTCAAATGCATTTGACAAAGTTTGGCATAAGGGACTTTTATACAAACTACAACTCCTACTCCCTACTTACTTCTTCCTGCTCATTAAAAGCTTCATTGACGATCGCTGCTTCTATGTATTTACAACCACAGACAAGAGAAATATACAGATGTAGAATGGTAGAACAAAAGCATGTTACAAAAAAATTTGAAAACCAGAATACTTAAATCCAAAAATCAGCATACTATCATACAATACCTCGTATGATATGCCTGCAACATGAACGAACTCAAAGAATGGTGTATGATTCGAGCAAAAATGTTCGTTTCTCTCAATTTCCTTCTCTGGCTTGGACTTCCTTGTGTGTTGTGGATGTTATTGCTGTATTCCCATTGCTGCTTAAATTCGTTTTCTTTTGTATCACGAAAACCGGTTTTAGTTCTTTTTTGTTTGTTTTCGCATACAAAACGAATACACGAGCAGTATGTGTGTGTGATGTAATAATTTTGTTTTTTTTTTCTTTTCGCTTTAATTGCTTATTGTAAGTAATGCAACTATAAAGGGGCATATGGAAGGGGAATAGCGACTATACCATGGATGTGTGATTTTCATAGTGCTGCAAGTGTTCAAAGTTTCTTGAATGGGAATTTTGCTAACCCGTGTTCGTATATGTATGTATGTATATGCGATGGCCCAACAGAAGGGCGGGAAAAGTAGATCATTTCGTTGGTTTTTGTGATTGCAATAAAATATGTAATTTCTTTGAAAACGTTAATTTCATTTACAGAGTACATTCCTTTTATGGCATAGAGATCCGCTTAGAGAGGATTTTTTGAAATTCCATCTCTAAGTGGATAGATTCGGAAAAAAAATTCGGAACTCATCGTAGGGTAGGTGTACCAGTATCCGGCCACCTAACACTTTTTCTTACTTTGATCCGTGATAACTAATTCACCTAATCAGTGAAACAATTTTTTTTTTTGCACAACAATGGCAATTTTAAGTTTTTAAAAAAAAAAATAGCTGAATGTAATTGGATTCATGCATCTGAAATTAAAAATTATTTTTTCAAAAAAGTGAAATTTCACCAGTACCCGGCCACTAAAATTCAGTAGTCGGCCACCTTTGCACCAGTATCCGGCCAGGTTATCTTTAACTGCATCGATTTTTTCTTGCTTAGCTCACTCTTTTTGCTCGTATATATCCCTCCAAGCCTGTGAAGAAATTCCACAAGGATACCTACAAGGCCACTCTGGCCGGACACTTGAACACCTAACTAAAAAAAAGTTCTAGTATCCGGCCACCGTTTAATAATAATGTAAAAATTAAAACTCTCAGTTTTTTCACGTTTTATGACTAATAATTATTATAACTTAACAGAAAAACAAAAGATAAGTTGGTAAATATTTGAAAAAAAACATAGAAATTTACGTTTTTTGTTTGATACCTCCACTAACACTCGCTTACTCTAAAACGCAGTTCTCACTTTCTCGTCGAACTACACAGACTGCGCATTTTTTTTTTTGCGGTTTAGTAATGTTCACTGATGTCAAAACTTTACCAGCATGTTAAATAGGTCAAAAACTAAAGCCATAATTGGTTGCCCATGGAAATAAAGAATAATTTACTTATTCTCAGCTATTTAACGCAGAGTGGCCGGATACTAGTGACTGGCCGGGTATTGGTACACCTACCCTACATCGTACGACAATTCCAATTTGTTTTGCCTTAACAGTGGCAGCGGGGGCGAAGCAACGCGAGCACGGGTCAGCTAGTCAAACATAATTCATGATACAGAAAACAGTAGGTATGCATTGTTTTGATTTCCAGTTTGTAAGCCCTTACAGGAGCCCAGCAAAATATTTACCCTCGATTTTAAAACTATATAAATTTATGTACGTCTATGTAATGTATGCCTCCACAAATTACTCAATTTTTTTTTTTCATTTGAAGGACATGCACAAATTGTCGGAGAAATTTTCTTATTGATTTCTTACAAATCAAAAAAAAATTCGCTCAACCATAAATCAAAGAACATCGAAATTTCACAGAAATGTGAAAATAAAACCAAACAAAAACAACAACCACAGATCAAAATATGACCACCATATACACACACAAACACACCACAGTTTAAAATCCAGAAACACCGACCAGCCAGTCAGTCGTTCATATATGTTCGTTCGCAAGATCGATTGAGATAAGTAGACAAAATAAAGGGTTGCAACAATATGAAATATAAAAAAAATGTGTGTATACTGAAGCCACAACACACTGGAGGATGGTTGACTCGCACGACCATGTAACTTAAAACCTGCATGATCATAGAATAAACGAAAAACAGAACAAGTGGAGTCATCTACACAAAAGAAGAGAACTAAACTCGATGTATACCATAGTCTGCATCTGTATATTTCTCTTGTCTGTGGTACAACACAGAGACGAGCAAGGAAGCGTCCTAGGACCATTATTATATCTAATATATACATCTGACATTCCGACACCTCAGACAAGAAACGCAATGATTGCGACTTTCGCAGATGACACAGTAATACTTACTTCGCACAAAATTCTCGAACAGGCGATCTCCGAACTCGAAAATCATCTAGAGTCTAGACGTTTTATCCAACTAGTTTAAAAAATAGGGCATACAAATAAAGGAAGACAAAACAGAACTAGTTATATACACCACAAGAAAAATAACAAATCCACCAACTATTAAACTTAACGACAAGACAGTAACTTTAGCGAAGGAAGCTAAGTATCTGGGAATGCACATAGACCAAAAGTTAACTTGGAAACAACATATACTCATAAAACGCAATCAAATCAAGGACAAATTTAGACAACTATTTTTTTGGCTGTGGGGAAGAAACTCGGTCCTATCTATAGACAACAAATTGCTCATTTACAAGACAATAATTAAACCAATATGGACATATGGACCTCAGCTGTGGGGAACAGCGAGTAAATTAAATATTAACATCATCCAAAGACAGCAATCAAAAATATTAAGAAGGATAATAGACGCTCCATGGTATATTTCCAATGATGACATCCATAAAGACCTCAAAATAGCGATTGTAATGGAAGAAATACAAAAGACAAGCACAAAACACCAAATCCGGTTACTAATCCACGATAACAATGAAGTCAACTCTATCCCGCTACAAGAAATAACCAGAAAAATAAGACTGAAGCGCCTTAGACCAGCGGACCTAACTCAGAGACTTTAATAAAAATTATAACAATTGTAATCTTCGCTTATGAAAAATTCGTAAGCTAAAAAAAAAATAGAAAAAAAAACCACCTTATTGTAAAACAAAAGTATGTAAAGGCACTGGCTTTATAAGCTATCATATCCTGTACTGTAACAACCATTACTAGGTGTCCAATTTGGACAGATGTAAATAAATTAAGGAAATAAAAAAAAAAAAAAAAAATTCCGAGGCAACAAAATAGCTCGCTCACAAAGCTAATAATTCTCACGGTTTGTTAGTTGTGATCAGTGTTGCCATGAAAATATTTCGACAAATCTGCAAATATGAAAAAAAAATCTGCAACGCATTTCTATGGAAATAATCTGACTTCATAAATATTTTTCATTTACATATACAGTACTCAATAAAAGAAATTTAGGTAATTGCTCTTATTGAGGTTGTTGCAATAACCGAGTCAAAAAATGTTGGTGCTAAAAGTGGAACAAAATGCTAAAAATACATTTTAAAAATGCAAAAATTCATACGTATACGTTAAAATAAAAACCAAAATTAAAAATCTAGTTTTTATCTGAGATTTTTGGATCTAAACATCTTTGCCACGGCTGACTATTAAATTTTGCAGAACTGACATGTTGTCCAGCCCATTGATGGCAAATGTTGATGGCTTGAATTGCAGTTTCCGCTATCGATTTCTTCGGCTTCCAGATTTCTTCAAGTCGGTTCGGGATAATTCCATTTTCGGTGAGCTAAATGTTTATGTCCTCGACACAGCCAGTTGGGGATAGCTCTTTAAGCAAATCATTAATTGATACAGTTATTTCTTCTTTGTCTTAATCTGTGTTTGGGATACATCAAATGTTTCCTGCACTTTCGTATTGTCCTATGCATTGACCCATGCATTGTCCAAGAGGCATATGGCCTTAATTTAAATGCCTTAGTTTTGCTTTCCAAGTCTGCTTCCCACCAAATGTGCCAATAGCCTTTTTTTTTGTAATACAGTTTAGTCAAGTCGATCACATTTTGATCCATTGTCTGGAGAATTGCGGTGCAGTTTGTAAAATAAAAAGTAAGTATTTATGAAACAAAAGTTGCGTTTGTCGAGTCAATTTTTTTTTTTGAAGAGTTGTCATTACTGAATCAACAACGGTAAGATTTTAGGTGTTGCTTTTATCGACGAGTGGCGCGTATCGAGGGTTGCTTTTATTGTGGTCGTACTTTATAACAATAATAAAACAAACAAGAAATATGTATGAATTCAATAAAAATCATCAAATATGTACATACATACATAGTTAAATTCGAAATTAAAAATTGTTATTTTGACAGGCTACTGCGTTCAGTCTCTTTGTACATTTCAAGATTAATGTAGAGCTGAATATGAAAATGACAGCACACAGCGAAGACAAATGAAGAAAGAGGAATTGTTGAAATTATTTTTTAAAAAGAACAAAATATATTAGTTCGTATACAGACAAAATCTGCCGCTCCACTTTAAAAGTCTGCAGCTGGGTTGAAAATCTGCAAAATGCAGACAAATCTGCACATATGGCAACGCTGGTTGTGATATAAATTATCATCGTAAAAGGATGAGATAAGTTCTTCGGTAGAAGACACTGTTTGGCACAAATAATGTGATAAATTTACTTTTCCATTTCCTTCTGGAAGCGTTTCTCAACCAAAAGTAAGTAACAAATAAGAAAATTTTGTGCGTTTGGATTGCATATTGGCGGTCAAGTGCGTTTGAGTAACTTTGGACCCCAGAGACTTGACTTTTTCAGACAGACATCTACTTCGTCATCTTTTGTGCCTCGTGGTAGGTACTACTGATAACGTTTGCCTAAAGTTTATCCTATTAGGTTCTTTTAACGATTTCCATTGCCGTACGATGCATTCGTCCTACACAATTAGACAACAGTCACAGAAAACTCACTATTCCCGGGAATAACGTAGCTACTAACCCTGACGACACCACAGCCAAGGGCAATATTACCTTGGCTTCGTACCAATGAACAACCAATGCTTCCCATATGATTAGTTTATGTGATGATGATATGCATGCATATGTACATATATTTATAAACCAAAATTAGCTCTTAAAGCAACAGGAATTCATTTTGGGTAGAATATTTGTTTTTGATCGTTCTTTTTTTAATTTGTTAATAAAATTAATAAACTTAAAATACGATTCAATGCTTTAGAAAATTCTCTTTCTTTTCGCACCTTATTTGTTAAGATTGCTTGAATGTGAGAGCCGCAAATGGTTGTACAGCACATTGAAGTGCATGTCATATGATCACTCTTTCACGTTAGAGCCCGCACATATACTCACACACACACTATTGCAACGATACCCACTGCTGCCCGGCTGCTGGCAGTGGTCCCCACTGAAGGAAAATTATGGGCGATGCTTTGAGTAATTGTTTTGAGAACTGCTCAGCTCCAGGACAACGCAGAAGGATGTTTTAAATCTCAAATGATTGAGGGAAAAATCTACTAATTTTACCTATTGTTTTGTTTTTCAATACCCAGTATTGAGTTAGGGCTGTATAATCATAATATTCCTCACCGATATACAGTTATTTTGACTATTATGTAAGAACCAGTAGGCTGAGTAAAAAATTACATAGCTTTTGATCATCCCGGGTACTTAAGAAGTATTTCAAAAAAAGTTTCATCGAAATCTGTCCAGCGGTTTTCACGCCATTAGGTAACCAACAAAAAAAACCCCTACAGTTTTTTTAATATTTATAGATGGGGATTTATGTATTTGTTTGAATAAAAGATGTAGATATGTAGGTATATGTTTTGTACATTTGTTAGGAATTTCATGAACTTTTTAACTTAATGGAATTTTATTTTTATTTTAATTTAACAAAAAGAATGGTGTACAAAACCAACTGATCTTCATTTGAAGTAGTTTATTCCAATGTTAAATTTTTGTATAATTTGAGCTTAGCTCATTGAATAAATAAACTAAACTTAAAAACAACGACTTAACACACAAAACAATTTTATTTTAGATCTAATATTGATGCAATTCAAATGGTAACTCGATCATTTCGTTACATTTTGTGATTGAAAATAAATACAAATTATAATCTTCTTGAACATCCTCGCCGGCAGTGTACCAAGTTCATAATGTGGCTCGACCCTCAAATTTAGCAATTCACCTCTTTCACGATAAAGTTTACATTCCCTTTAGTAAATCTTCCTTATTCTGTTCATCGTCCTGTCTACCACTGGCGGCGGCAGTCACCATCTCTTATCATCGTTGCCGTTGCTGGTGGTGTGCTTTTTCGCCGACCCGATATGGTTTAGTGGGTGGGGAGGGCGCTATTTAATTAAAGTGCAATAAATAATTAGCTTTAGTTATATTGTGTTAATTAATCAGGTGAGTAATCTTAAACAGTGGCTATTTATTATTATAAGCTTTATTTACCATTGGAAAAAAAATAAATTCGTGGTGGAATAAAGTTTAGAATGTTAAAGTTACATATGTTTGTTTAATAAATTAACATATATATTTGTGAAGAGAATATTTGATTTTCTGAATATCCACAAAGTTATTATAAACGGGCAAAAGCCTCGCCCAGAAGTCGCCACTATTGTACTGCGACACATGTCTGCAGTTGTTAAGGTAAGGGTATAAGAGTGTCGTCTGGTCATCTAAATTGACGTCTACCAGCTTTTCTGTGTCCTTGGTGTGGTGTCCAACTAGTTGTTCTTATTGTCCATCTATTGTCGTTCATTCTCATGACATATCCTGCCCAGTTCCATTTCAATTCTCTGTTTTTTTTTTATTACGTCTGTCCACTTTTTTCCCAGATATGTGTGTTCATAATCCTTTGCAGTTTCAAGATTTTTGGCGTTGACTGTTCCATTATAGTCGCTTTTGTGTGTGAAAGACATTAATTCTCCTATACACACATTCATACGTATACTTAGGATAACACATAATTTGTGTTTAGTAATAAAGTTTTAACCTGGGGCTCATAGTTTTCCTGGAATTAAGTCAATTATGTCACAAGGACCATTCAACAACGAGTATTAGCTTCTATTCAGTCTGATGGTGGACACTTAATACAAGATAATGCTCGTTTTTGAATGGTCTTTGTAATTAAATTAACCTTATACCTGCCAAACTGTAAGCCCCCGGTAAAAATTCGTAGGTGATGTTATGACGCATCAAAATAATAATATTAAAAAAAAATTATAAGCACACTTTCTCGAGATAAATGCGATTTTCACAAGTTAAAAAAAATCAACAAAAAAAACTGTGTTTGAAGACCAATATCTCGAAAACGAAAGTACGGATAGTAATAGTTTAATACACTAGAAATTATAATTGAATAACTTCTCTAAAGGATCTTTTTTAAACACCCTGTAGCTCAATGGGTTTTAAAGATAGACCCCCCCCCCTCCCCCTCCCATATAATTTTTTTCATGGCATGAACCAATCAATCAGTTCCCAAAATATCTGTAACCCAAACCGGACCACCCTGTATTATAGTGCAAAAATAAACAAAAAAATATTAAAGCAATGCACCAGAACACAACACTAAATTAGACCGCTGCGCTGGCTGGGTAGAGCGTTTTCTGCTGTCTCACAGCAATCTGAAGATTTTATTACAACAATAGTGGTGGACATTCACAAGGTTAATCGCTTTAATTTTTCTTTATTTTTGACAAAAAAAAATATATTATGTATGTACAAATACAAATGTATGTACATATTTCCATTGTATAAATGACAAAAGCTGCCAATTATTTTGCGCGAAACAGTTGAGGAATTTCTAAAGCCGCCTGTGTAAAGGACAAATGACTAAAGTTCGAAATAGCACTTTGCACTTTCGCAAAACTTGCAACCACTGGCGTCGAAAACTATAAAGACAAACGGCTAAAGCTTCTTACCACATCTCATGCACAAACCTTTCGCAAAATGCGACGAGTAGCGCCTAAAACTATACCATCGAAAAACTAAAAATTTGCAAACACGAGTATAATAATATGTACACTGCTGGTTAAAATTTGAGGCCACCCTAGACTAGACAACTGATTTCATTCATGCATAGAGATTGAGCTTCATTAATTACTGCATTGCAATACAAAACACATATTCAGTCAGATAATAAAAGTCGGATTATAGACCTATGCTTTTGAGCAGTGGGCGTTTTGTTTATTTATTTATTTATTTATTTAATTTCATCGGGTGCTTAAACAAAGTTTACAAATGTGGGAACAACCGCCAATAGAGTTTATTGAGAAGTGTTTAACTTTTTTCATAATTATTAAATTTGATGACTTGGTTGTTGAATCAGGGGTGGAATCGGCTAACGCGATAGTTGATAGTTGATAATCAAAATCGACACTTTTGCACTGTGTAAGGTGATTATCAAATCGACAATCGTTTTTTTTTTGCGTTGATTTTAGGTGACAGCTATTTAGGTTTCGTTTTCAAAGACGACAATCAAAAAGCGACAGTCAATTATCGCGTTAGGCGATTCCACCCCAGAATATGTTTATGACTCCTTACATCAAAAGCGTTGTCAAATCCTTTTGATGTGTCGACCTGGATTGTAAGGACCTTACATAGAAGCCACACTTTGAAGTGATAGGAATTTATTAAAAATGGGAAAAGTCGCGGCAACCACAATCGAGAAACTAGTATCTACAATAATTCATGTGATTGGTACAGGTACAGTCTTGTAGGCGCCGAGCCGCTGCGCTGTACCTGTACGTCAAGTTTTTATTTTCTCTTCTTAAGCGTGCAAGAAAGCTAGGCTCGCATCTACATTTATTTATTTATTTTACTTCTAGCCTGCGGCACTTGTTCCTAGATAACGTCTGGCCCTGACAGCAGCGAAGATTATCTAGAGATGAATCAACTGGAACTTTGCTTTTTAGCACGGGAAACCATTTTGTGCTTAACTAAACCTCGCTAGTATAGGTAATTTTAAGTAAGGGTCTTAAAAGTGTGTTAATATCTAATATTTGTTCTCTTTTTTCAGTTCCAGGATTGATAACTATTAATCGGAAGGCTGGAAGGGTCACGAATAAAATTGTTTCCCAACTAAGACATCTTTGAAGAAAAAAGAAAGCACTAAAAATTCGTATGACACGCATTTCTTCTTTCAATGATATTCATTTTGTGATTTAACCTCCAACAAAATCATGTAATCATGTATTAAATGATAATGACATTGTATTATTTACAAAATTTTGCATTTATATAACAAGGGTAATAAAATAAGAGTACACTATGGTCCTTAAATTAAAGAGCTATATTTGCCACATTTATTTTTATTATATGACCATAACTATATAATATATTTTACATATATCACTTAACAATTAAATATGCAAATCAAACAAACTACAAATACATATTTCCAATATAATAAGGGTAATAAAATACAAGTAAACTACGGTCCTGCATTAAAAAGGTCTATATTATATAATTAAACGTAATATTAAATAATTGACTAAATATATGTATAACACTTACCAATTAAATGTGCAAATCAAACAAACTTATATTTTCAATATATAATAATCGTAATAAAATAAAAGCAAACTACTGCAAATACAGTGTACTCTCTCCTTACGGACACCTCTCATAACCGGAAACCTCTTATAACCGGACAGATTCTGAAGAACCGAAATAAATATACGGTTTTTCATATAAAAAACTCTCCCAAAACCGGACACGGACACCAATTTTCGTAACCGCAATGAAATGTCGCTCTCTCTTAAATGGACAAAACACATCTACGTATGGCAAACTATTTACATACTTTATTTTGTGTTTGATTTGGTCTCCTCGTCTTTACACATTGCAAGGAAACGAAACAAAAATGTAATCTGTGGAATGTGCCATTGCG
Organism: Brachyopa scutellaris; assembly: GCA_949775065.1. Lineage (NCBI taxonomy): Eukaryota > Metazoa > Arthropoda > Insecta > Diptera > Syrphidae > Brachyopa > Brachyopa scutellaris. Next base: position 80,869,968 of record OX459112.1, on the reverse strand, counting down.
TCATTATCACGTTCGCGGACACGTGATTTTCGGTGGGGAACGCTAGAGTGACACACGCATATCTCCGGTATTTTGATAGATATCTTCTATAAGGGGTGTCAAACTCAAACTCTTCAAGTGCCAATTTTCTGACCCGAGTATGAGAGGGGGCCAGATTAAAAATAAAATAAAAAATAAAATAAAATTATTTTGAGGATAAAGAAACTTGACTTCTTTTACGTTTCATTACCTCCTCGATGTTTGGTGTTCAACGATGTTATATTATTTTCAAAAATGGACTGAAGATGTTTATCAATAAGTCTTGCACCGTATTTAGATTTATTAATGTTCATTGTTGAAAACATCTGTTCACGTATGAACTTCCAAACATGCATAAAATGCGGGCATCATTGTACCTTAAGTTGGGATAGTTAATTGATTTTTGAATAAGGTACTACTTTGTATGAAATATCGATTTCATTGAACTTAGTTTTCAAAGCATTACAAAGAGTACACAGTGTGTCAAATAATATCTCGGACTGGTTCTAGAAAACATAATTAAAACACGATTTCTCTTTATTTTTCGGTGTTTGTATTCGAAATATTCTCTTCTCGATCCAATACACTTGTTACAGCTATTCAATAGTGATTCAAATTCCTGCTCCAGGAACTGCCTCCAGTGCCCATTTCGAAGCTGCTTGAAACAAACGGCTAAAGCTTCTTACCACATCTCATGCACAAACCTTTCGCAAAATGCGACGAGTAGCGCCTAAAACTATACCATCGAAAAACTAAAAATTTGCAAACACGAGTATAATAATATGTACACTGCTGGTTAAAATTTGAGGCCACCCTAGACTAGACAACTGATTTCATTCATGCATAGAGATTGAGCTTCATTAATTACTGCATTGCAATACAAAACACATATTCAGTCAGATAATAAAAGTCGGATTATAGACCTATGCTTTTGAGCAGTGGGCGTTTTGTTTATTTATTTATTTATTTATTTAATTTCATCGGGTGCTTAAACAAAGTTTACAAATGTGGGAACAACCGCCAATAGAGTTTATTGAGAAGTGTTTAACTTTTTTCATAATTATTAAATTTGATGACTTGGTTGTTGAATCAGGGGTGGAATCGGCTAACGCGATAGTTGATAGTTGATAATCAAAATCGACACTTTTGCACTGTGTAAGGTGATTATCAAATCGACAATCGTTTTTTTTTTGCGTTGATTTTAGGTGACAGCTATTTAGGTTTCGTTTTCAAAGACGACAATCAAAAAGCGACAGTCAATTATCGCGTTAGGCGATTCCACCCCAGAATATGTTTATGACTCCTTACATCAAAAGCGTTGTCAAATCCTTTTGATGTGTCGACCTGGATTGTAAGGACCTTACATAGAAGCCACACTTTGAAGTGATAGGAATTTATTAAAAATGGGAAAAGTCGCGGCAACCACAATCGAGAAACTAGTATCTACAATAATTCATGTGATTGGTACAGGTACAGTCTTGTAGGCGCCGAGCCGCTGCGCTGTACCTGTACGTCAAGTTTTTATTTTCTCTTCTTAAGCGTGCAAGAAAGCTAGGCTCGCATCTACATTTATTTATTTATTTTACTTCTAGCCTGCGGCACTTGTTCCTAGATAACGTCTGGCCCTGACAGCAGCGAAGATTATCTAGAGATGAATCAACTGGAACTTTGCTTTTTAGCACGGGAAACCATTTTGTGCTTAACTAAACCTCGCTAGTATAGGTAATTTTAAGTAAGGGTCTTAAAAGTGTGTTAATATCTAATATTTGTTCTCTTTTTTCAGTTCCAGGATTGATAACTATTAATCGGAAGGCTGGAAGGGTCACGAATAAAATTGTTTCCCAACTAAGACATCTTTGAAGAAAAAAGAAAGCACTAAAAATTCGTATGACACGCATTTCTTCTTTCAATGATATTCATTTTGTGATTTAACCTCCAACAAAATCATGTAATCATGTATTAAATGATAATGACATTGTATTATTTACAAAATTTTGCATTTATATAACAAGGGTAATAAAATAAGAGTACACTATGGTCCTTAAATTAAAGAGCTATATTTGCCACATTTATTTTTATTATATGACCATAACTATATAATATATTTTACATATATCACTTAACAATTAAATATGCAAATCAAACAAACTACAAATACATATTTCCAATATAATAAGGGTAATAAAATACAAGTAAACTACGGTCCTGCATTAAAAAGGTCTATATTATATAATTAAACGTAATATTAAATAATTGACTAAATATATGTATAACACTTACCAATTAAATGTGCAAATCAAACAAACTTATATTTTCAATATATAATAATCGTAATAAAATAAAAGCAAACTACTGCAAATACAGTGTACTCTCTCCTTACGGACACCTCTCATAACCGGAAACCTCTTATAACCGGACAGATTCTGAAGAACCGAAATAAATATACGGTTTTTCATATAAAAAACTCTCCCAAAACCGGACACGGACACCAATTTTCGTAACCGCAATGAAATGTCGCTCTCTCTTAAATGGACAAAACACATCTACGTATGGCAAACTATTTACATACTTTATTTTGTGTTTGATTTGGTCTCCTCGTCTTTACACATTGCAAGGAAACGAAACAAAAATGTAATCTGTGGAATGTGCCATTGCGTCATTATCACGTTCGCGGACACGTGATTTTCGGTGGGGAACGCTAGAGTGACACACGCATATCTCCGGTATTTTGATAGATATCTTCTATAAGGGGTGTCAAACTCAAACTCTTCAAGTGCCAATTTTCTGACCCGAGTATGAGAGGGGGCCAGATTAAAAATAAAATAAAAAATAAAATAAAATTATTTTGAGGATAAAGAAACTTGACTTCTTTTACGTTTCATTACCTCCTCGATGTTTGGTGTTCAACGATGTTATATTATTTTCAAAAATGGACTGAAGATGTTTATCAATAAGTCTTGCACCGTATTTAGATTTATTAATGTTCATTGTTGAAAACATCTGTTCACGTATGAACTTCCAAACATGCATAAAATGCGGGCATCATTGTACCTTAAGTTGGGATAGTTAATTGATTTTTGAATAAGGTACTACTTTGTATGAAATATCGATTTCATTGAACTTAGTTTTCAAAGCATTACAAAGAGTACACAGTGTGTCAAATAATATCTCGGACTGGTTCTAGAAAACATAATTAAAACACGATTTCTCTTTATTTTTCGGTGTTTGTATTCGAAATATTCTCTTCTCGATCCAATACACTTGTTACAGCTATTCAATAGTGATTCAAATTCCTGCTCCAGGAACTGCCTCCAGTGCCCATTTCGAAGCTGCTTGAAAGTGTCTGAATATCGTCAAAAATATCGGGGAAAAAGAGAAGTCGCACCAGGTCAGAGCAGCGTTGCCAGGTTGCGGGATTTTTCCCTGTTTCCGGGGATTTTCGACCCAAAAGGGGACACGGGGAAAAAGATTTCAAAACGGGGAAAACGAACTGCGTTCAAAAATGTTTCCATTCATTGACACTTTCAATAAGTAAATACTATTTAGTAAAGCAATAGATTAAATATATAAACACAGGAATACAGTGCGTCAATGCAAACAATTTTAGACATACAATCTCACATTTGCAACTTCAACTCTTTCTATATACATCGAATCAGATTTGTTCCCATTAATGGTTCTATATCACGAATGATGCAAAAAAATGTCCACTCGGTTTAATGGATGAATAGTGCCTATAGCCGACTATAGTTACAGCCGGCACTAAATAAAAAAGCCGGCTAAAACTGTTCGTTATTCGTAAACACATTTTTGCCTGTGTATTAGTTGGTATCGACTTTGGTATGTTTTTGTAAAGTGATTTGAACGAACCAAACCCAAACGTCAAAATATTCGATATGAGAAATTTATAGCCAACTCTAATTATTTAAAGTGACGTTTGGCTCATTTTAAATTTCGAGCTGGCTATAAGTTTAAAGACGACTATGAATAGCAAAAAGTATATTTTAGGTTATGTAGATGAATAAATTCGTTTATTGTCGGCTTTATCTGATTATGAATTCTCGCCACTGTATTTGACAAATGATATCCTGTTTCATTTTAGAATATGTATTTGCTCCCTTAAAATATTTTAATACTAAAATCAAGTGATTAATGAACTTCCTCTTAAGTTTTTAATTATCTGTTTTTTATTTTTAGTTTTATATTTTCTTACTCTTACAACCATAGAAAGAACCATTATCGAATGAATACATAATATGTACATATGTACAACATGATTTTTTCAGTTATTTATATACTGTAAGTGCTATTGCTCTGTCATGTGGTTAATAAACAAAATAGGATTGTATAAAAAGTAGTGTTTTATTAGCAAATTAACGAAATCGAAAGTAAATGAAAAACGGGGATAAACCGGGGAAAATGAAACGTTAAATCGGGCAAAAAAAATTTTTTTTCATGCAAAAAAAGGGAATTTCTTCCACCAAAACCTGGCAGCGCTGGGTCAGAGTATATCTAATAATGAGTAGGAACACTCTTTCACAACATGCAACTGCTACTAGTGCAAAGAAAAGCGTGAAAAAAATCGCCCAATGAGTAAAAGCAGCTCAGAAGGATTGATTTCAACCCTTACCTGGGATTGCATATAATGAAAAGAGTCGGCAATACTTTTCAGCAGCACCACCACACGCGGCTACCTGCGTACGATGGATTACGTGTGGTATTCAGGGCTGCCGAAGTGAGTACTAAGGGAGTATTCGTACTACTCTCTCAAAGACTGTACTCCCGTGCTCCTCTCGTCAAGATTGTACTCCCCTATAAAATATTTGCAAGTTTTAAAACAACTAGTAATTTGAGTATCTTTCCTTCAGTGAATAGTACTTTGCTTAAATACTAAATTTTCCAAGTGTTAAATCCCATATACAGGATGATTTCTATATCTAAGGCCGATGTCTTTTTTTAATAGCTTTTATATGAAATTATGGACGGAATATGATGTTGGTTAAGTGGCTAGCTCTGGCCATGGCGCAAAGGCGGGCTCTTTTAAGCACATTTTTCATAACAATTTCGCAGACGTCTGGTTTTACTTAAGACAATTTTATTTCGAATTTTCAGCATCAAGATTTTGATTGGTTTGTTGGTGTGCACCTTTTCCTTCAAGTGCCCCCATATGAAGAAATCGGGAGGGTTCAAATCAGGGGATCGTGGGAGCCACTCGATATCACTACTTTTTGACGGGAAAACATTCTCACAAAGTTTGCATCGTAGCACGAGCTGTTGTGATATGGCATCGTCTTGTTGGAACCACATGTTGTCTAGGCCTAATTAATCCAATTCGAGCACAAGAAAGTTTTCCAACATGTCCCGATAGCGGTCACCAGTAACTATTATAGTATTGCCTCAAGTACTCTTAAAGAAATATGACCCGCACTGATGCCTCCAGCCCAAAATGGATCAGCATGCAGTTACTCTACGAGGGTGAAGTGTTTTTTTGGTGTGTCAATTGAGGGTTTTCGGTGCCCCAATAGCGGCTATTCTTACTTAGTTGGCGCTACAGCTCGAGGTGAACCTGGGCCTGCTTCTCGCAACCATGTGTGTATGCGTGTTATATTTTTGCACGAATGGAAGGGACCTACAGTTTTTTGCCGACTCCGAACGGCGAATTGAGAAGCTCAATCGTGACAAATGATACTCTTTGATGCTTGTCAGACATTCGAAAGAGGTGGGCACTGTGAAAAACTTTTAGGTGTTTGCGGCTGAATTCGAACCCAAGACCGCTGGCTCAGTTGTCCGACGCACTAACCACTTGCGCTACGGTGCCCACTATTCTGTTTATTAAAAAAGCCAGCCAAGTGCTTTGTCGCTCATAATGATTTTTCCCAAAATTGGTGGTCGTCTATATTGAGCTGTAAGTCTCAGCTGCTCCATAGTAAAATTTCTTATCGACCACTCTCTACGACTGTCAAATACCAACTGACAAATATTGTCCAAACCGAAATGGCGGCCAAACAAAATCGACCTGCAACAAAATAAACATTATCTGGATGTTCCATTGGCCATAATATTATAATAATATACAAAATACATATGTATAGTTACTTTAAGAGTTTTAACAGGCTTGATGTTAGTTTGATTTGTATATTGTTTCTGTTTTGTACTCCTCTCAGACACAAAATACTCCCCTGCAAATGCCTAAAATACTCCCATCAGAATTTTCAAAACGGCAGCCCTGGTGGTATTCTCATAATGCTTTTTCAGTGGCGTATTTCTTCGAACATCAGTGTGGTAGTCACTCCACGCTGTCATCGAGAGAATCGGTGTGCCCGAATTTGCTTTCATGAGATTGGTTTCATTTTTGATTTTTGCCAATTGTTTTTGATCAAATAGGAATAGATATAGGTTTCTAGAATAAGTATTTCAATGTTAAATATGAAAATTAACGTTCGTACAGTGCGATAACATCTCTAACTCTAATATTTAGTGCTGTATTCAACACATTTCAGCAATTAAATTTAAGAAAAATCTTGTCACACTACTTGTGCAGTCACATTTTCAACCCCTTCATCCACAAACAGAGGCGACAAACTGGAAAAATCGCTTCATCTAAATCCTGACTTTCAATTCTCAACAGGCAAGCGAGAGACATCAAAAAGGAAAATAAAGGGTGACATTTTTCAATACATGCATGCGGCAAATAAGTAAAAGGTTTTATGGTCAGGTATAAAAAATAAAATTGCGTTTTGTTTTCGGGATGAAAACGCACAGGCGTGGTATTAGATAGCCATTGTAGGTATAGACAATGATTAGGAAACAGAAGAGATATGTTTTATTGTGAGTATGTTTATGCCGGTAGAATAAACTAATGTCGTTTTCTATTGGGCTCTTCAGATTTTGGTCGCAGATTTCAGATTTTTCGTGCTGAATGGAAATCAAACGTGATTGATCTGTTATTCTGCATTTGCATTCGTGTATCATTTGACATTTTGTTCGTAAAATTAAAAAAAGGAAATAAATAAAAAAAAGAAAATATAATACCTAAATACAATTTTAAATACACTTTCTTTATATAATAATATTTGTGTTGATTGATAGCATTTTTATGTGCTGCGTTTCAATTGCGTATAAATTGTTTTGGTGTAATTGAAATTGATTTCGAGCAAAAAAGGGTTTTTTTGCCCTTTGGAAAATGAAAATTATACTTGAGCTATAAAAATTGCTCAAGATTAAAAAAAGCTTGTTTTGCCCAAACCAAAACCACATACGTTCAAATTAAAGCAATGCTAAAAATGGAAAGTAAAAGTTGAAGTTCATTTTTAAAAGTTAAAATTAAACCATGCGTAATAATTTTTATAAGTGCTTGGCGGTAGGAAAACTGAAATTCAAGTGTAAAATATTTTAGCGTATCGAAAAATTGTGAGATTTTAGCAAAATTAGATAAAAAAATTAAATTATTGTTATTACATGTGTGCATACTAAAACGTTATTGTCCTTTTCCATTTTTTAGATAGGCGGAAGTTGTTCCACTATTTTAACAAACTACACTGATTACATAAACAAATTTCGAAGGATTGAAGATTCTACGAAAGGCATTTCTAAAAAAAAACATGTATTTTATACGGTATTCACACCAGGGCAAAACAGCTAATTTCGTTGCGAATTTCCAAATTATGCTCGAAATGAGATAATTTCCCATACGAATTGACACATCGAAGTTATCTCATTTCAACATAATTTCGTTGAAATTCGTTCAAAATTATGTGAAAATAAAATCAAACAAACTTAACTGACAGAACAAATTAATAAGGGAATATTAAAGTTTTCGCTGCGCAAAGATTAAACAACGGATTCTTATTGATCTCGGTGATCTAAACACAAAAGAAAAATTATTCAGTACTAAAAAATATATCGCTTATTTAGGAGATATTTAGTGTTTAGTAGTTATTTCCGTAAATGAACTATGTGGTTGAGATTACAATTGTCAAAGCTACTGGCCCCGTTCAGCACAAGTAAAGTGATATAAAAACGAAAAATATAATGGAATAACATACAAAACACAAATATCTCATGGAATGGTTTAATAAATATGGGATGTTATCTGAAAAAAAGAAATTGAAGTTGTACGCCGCGTAGAGGCACTCTGATCAACTGCATGTGGAGCCAAAGAGCGTCGGCCATAAGATTCGTGCATACACAATATCTGTCCATTTATTTGAGCTCCGCGCCCATTGGGGCACTTTTCTACAGTCGGCTCTATAGTCGACTTGATATCCACGTGAGTGCCTGACAGTTGTTGAAATACCCGGAGTGGCAAAACCCACCCGAAAAGTGATATTTTAACATACTAACCCGAGGCAGCGCCGCATCTATCCAATGTTAGCTATATAATAGTCGACTTTATCTACCCAACTGTTAAACAATAACATTCAACTATTATTGTTACTATACGTTATACCTATACTTATGTATATAAAAAAAATAATTTTATATTAAAACATTTTATAACATGGCACCGTCATAGATTTACTATCGGAACTGAATGCATCCATTCACGAAATTAGCAAGCGTAGGTATGAACACTTTTTATTTGAAACTCAAAATTATCTCATTTCGACGCTAGTGTGAATCCCATATTAAGTGTTTGGAATATTCGGGTACAACTGATTTGGTCATTTTAAAAAAAATAACAAATATAACAGGAGGTAAAAACGAAGATGGAAAGGCAAAAATGTATACCAATATTTTTTAACAATAGTGTATCACAAATTAATTTTTTCGGATTTTAATAAGAACACCCTGTTTCAAATTCTGAAATCATTTTGCTTCTCTTCTATCTCTCTTTCACGACACCCTTCTATTTCTCCGTGTCGGTGTGACTGAAAATGGAACTGATAAGAAACACGTGGAGAGTGTCCCTACTCGTTATTAGATACACTCTGCACCAGGTGAATACGACGGATGATTTAACACACATACTTGATTTCGAGGCAAAAATTGATGAACTATTAGTGCTTTATGACTCATTGCATTATCGTACAATAGAGAACAACTTTCTGAATCGCGATATTCCGGTGGAATACGATGGATTTTATCCATCAAACGTTTCAAACTTCAAGATAATATGTGGTTTGACCAGTTGGAACGAATTCTTTGTGCATAATTTCTTTGCTTTCGAAGAATGTGATGAGCAATGTCTTGATTTTTGAAGGAACTTTTCGTGTTCCTTCCAGCGTCTCTCTGCCGTCCAAGAAATGTTTCTGCCACTCGAAAACAACTCTTCTACTCAAATAATCATCACGGTACACTAGTTGCATCAATGTTTTTGATGCATTTTTACCAAGTTTTGCGTGGAATTTAATGACCGCTCGTTGTTCCATGTTAAAAATTCAACATCAAATTTTTATAATTGTTAAATGTCATGACAGTTAGAAGAGAAAGATTCAAGCTTTAAAATGCAGTCCGGGATATTATTTGACACACTGTGTAAAGTCGTACGAAAATCTGCAAAACGAAAACGCATATCGAATTCAACATTATGATCAAGCAAAAGCTTATAAAAATCTGCTAATTTATCCACATTGTACAATGTACAGTACATGCCGATCAAACGAATGGTAGAGAAATGGCCACATTTTTGTTCTTACAGCTGTGACTCCCACAAACATAATTTCATTTCAAAAGCTTGAACACTTGCCTAGCTATTACATTTTTTTCTTTAAGTTTAACGTTCCAATTTCTACAACTGTCCCGTCATATCTACTAAGAACATAAAGTCAAGCCACCATTCATCACTGTGTTCCAGCGGTTTGCCTTTTTGAGCCATAAACGTAACAATGCTTACGCAATTCGAAAAAAAAAAACGCATTGATCCACGACTCAGCCACCGAACTTCCGTTAAGTTGGGAGTTTCTGAATATTGTTCATCAAGAGCTTTTAAAAATTGTGTGAACTTGCGGTGATATACATAGTTTATTGATGATGTCGCGGGCCACAATTAATTGTCTCGGGGGCCAGTCATGGCCCGCGGGCCTCGTCTTTGACATGCCTGCGTCGTAATTAAATCGCTAGCACAAGAGCTTGTGATTCCTCTTGAGAATTTATTTCTGCACTGATTTCAATCATTCTAGCACTGATTGAAAGCTTATCAACTGAACTTGTTCATAATAATAATAATAATATTTGGCTTCAGCAGTCCTAGGTAGAACCAAGCCTAGCTTCCCGCAACTATTTGTGTGTGCGCGTTATATTTTTGCACGAATGGAAGCGACCAACAGTTTTCTGCCGTCTCCGAACGGCGAGTTGGGAAGCTTTACATGACAAATGATACTCTTGAATGCTTGTCAGGCATTCGGAAGAGGTATGGGCACTGTGAACATTTTTTTAGGTGTTTGCGGCGGGATACGAACCCAAGACCGCTGGCTTAGTAGTCCGACGCACTAACCACTTGCGCTACGGTGCCCACTTGTTCATCAGTATAAACAATTTTGAAAAAGTGGATATGAGTAAAGTTACTACGAAAAAACATTATATTACCTATTCTTACGTTCTCTTTTTGTTCATTCGTAAACCGCAAACGGTTGTAGGGTTTATGCGAGATTTCTCGGACTGGTGCACTAGTTTTATATTATTTTGTGCGAATTTTGTATAAAGATAAATATGATTCCGCTGGTTACAGTGAAGTGAAAATTTGTCTCTGGTAGGACAAATAATGCCAGAATATGGAAGTTTACTGTTCTTCTCGTCAGGGTTCCCGTCTTGTCCTAACATATCTAAAATTGTCATGACCCTCTTATTTCCTTAACCATTGACGGCATATTCTGTCTTGTGCGCGAACGTGTTACCCAACAATTATGTGCATTTATAAATCACAATGCATTTTTAAATAGGTTTATATGTTAAGTATATGTATGTATGTATACACGTGTCATTTTACGCTTAATTGTCATGGACAGAAATTAGTATTTTTTGGTAATTTGTGTTTATGACATAAAATAAAATGAATGCCACATGTCTATTGTGTTTCTTATTTAAAGAACGTCAATCTATTTTGTTCTCCCATAACCGCACAAATTTCTCGGTATCGTCAGTGTCCGGTTACGAGAGAGTTCACTGCACATATATGCTTTCATTACATAGTATAATAATTGTACTAATAAAACAATTCTGTGGCACATCTCATACTCATGCTTTTCGAGAGCAACTCCACTTTACGAAGCACTCACAGATCTGTCAATAAATACACTCCTTTTCTCCTTACGCATACGTACACATAAAAATATATAAAGCAGGAATCCAATATCCTTACTACAGTGTGATTAACAAGTAATTCAGTACTCTGGTACAGTAAGATCGGTCTTCCATCAAAAGGGCTATATTTTCCCCACAGTTAGTTGGTGGGTTTCCCTTTGAGGTAAGCGTATTGGGATCTCGAGAGTGGAGCTCTTCGGAGAATCTCGCGGACGTGTGGGTGGGTTCATGACCTCTCTTACTAGCTTTGGGGATAAATACCACTCGAGCTCTCCCCCAAATCTTGGTGATCACGACGGGGTGGAGTGTCCCTTAGACATAGTTCAAAATACTCATTTTCGATCACATGTCACTTGTTCACGGATAAGACAATTCGAATTGCTATGTTTGTGACTTTAAGCAGCGAAGACGAGGACGAAGAGCGTTTTCATCCATACATTCTGCATGTAGCCACGGCTAACGTTTCAACGCCTATTATGCCCATGACCGTGTGGCCACCGTCCATGGGTGTCGTAGTAGATGCTGACACTTTTTCCATTAGATTAACTACTTATGTATACATAGGTATAAAGTCTTCTGCTGAGTTCATAAATGCATAAAATCTTTATAACCTAACCTACGCAAAAGTTTGGTAATATACAAAAATTAAGGGCAGAATATAGTACTCGTACCTTGAAACCGTTTCAGCTCTGTGACATTTGCTGACTTTGGTGATTTGCAGTAAGAGATGCCTCATTCATTGATACGGTGTCTAAGAAATTTTAAAGAGTTGCTTCAATTTTACACTTGTCTTTGTTTAAAGTGACCCCGGATAGTTGAGCCAGAGCTTAGTCGGCGGTTAGCATTGACAACAGACAACGACTTTTAAACACACAAAAAAAAAATTATTTTAGATACTATTATTCAAGGTAGAAAGTAAACTCGATCATTTCGTAACATTTTGTGATTGAAAATAAATACAAATTATAATCTTCTTGAACATCCTCGCCGGCAGTGAACCAAATTCATAATGTGGCTCGGCCTTAAATTTACCAATTCACCCCATTCATGACAAAGTTTATTTTTCCCTTAGTTATTCTTCCTTATTCTGTTCATCGTCCTGTCTACCACTGGCGGCGGCAGTCACCACCTCTTATCATCGTTGCCGTTGCTGGTGGTGTGCTTTTTCGCCGAGCCGGTATGGTTTAGTCGGTGGGGAGGGCGCTATTTAATTAAAGTGCAATAAATAATTAGCTTTTGTTATATTGTGCCAATTAATCAGGTAAGTAATCTTAAACAGTGGCTATTTATTATTATAAGCTCTATTTACTCTTTGAAAAAAAAAATTCGCGGTAGAGTAAAGTTTAGAATGTTAAAGTTACATATGTTTGTTTGATAAATTAACTTATATGTATACATTTGTGAACAGAATATTTGATTTTCTGGAGATCCACAAAGTTATTATAAACGGGCAAAAGGCTCGCCCAGAAGTCGCCACTATTGTACTGCGACACATGTCTGCAGTTGTTAAGGTAAGGGTGACGTCTGGCCATCTAAATTGACGTCTAGCAACTCTTCTATGTCCTTGGTGTTGTGTCCAACTAGTTGTTCTTATTGTCCATCTATTGTCGTTCATTCTCATGACATATCCTGCCCAGTTCCATTTTAATTCTTTTGATTTGTTGTTTATTACGTCTGTCCACTTTGTCCCCCAATATGTGTGTTCAAAATCCTTTGCAGTCTCAAGAGGACTTCTAGTCGCTTTTGTGTGTATGTGACGACTGGAACTATCATACTGTAGCATCGAACAAAATTCAGAGTGTTCTTTCAATTTCTTCGTCGGTTCTTTGGGTAAAATATATTAATTCTCCTAATTATACATATGTACATATGTATGTAAATTCGTCTACATTTTCGAGGTGCTCGAATGGTTGTGCGTTAGTCATTGGTTTCCTTTTTTATTTTGTGTATAAATTGATATCATGTGGGGTTTATTTCATGTCCATTGTTGTTGTTTTTGCCGAGTAAAATATGTTTCAGAATAGGCTGCTTTTTGTTTCTATGCTATTCTTATCGTGAATACGAGACAGAGGCATACTTGAAAAATGAATGGCTATTTATTTAATATTAATTTATTTGACCAGCCACTAAATGCCCACAAAATAAAATTGCAAATTTGATCCGCCATTTTTTTTGTACTTGCCATTTATGTGGCATGACCCGCACGAGTGCTATCTAGTGGCGTAATTAATATTTGTTCTAATTTATTATTTATTTAGTTATTTATTTATTAAGTTATTTATTTGTTTATTAATTTATTAATTTAATTATTTATTTATTTATTTATTAATATATTTATTTACTTATCTATCTATTTATTTATTTATTTATTTAGCATTTATTTTATATATTGGTACGCGTACCACGCTTAAATTGAGGTTTTATCACGTTACATCATACATCGTTTCCATTAAAATCTTACATACAATGCTTCAGAAGAAAAATATTATTATTTTAATATTAAATCTCTGTATATATATGTAAATTATGCGATAACGTTTTATAAATTTATTCAATCGAAATAAAATACAATACAATACAAATTCCAACAAACACCTAATACTTCTTTCACGGTGTCACCTCTTTCGAATGTCTGACAACCATTCAAGAGTATAATTTGTCTTGAGGAGCGTCTTCTCAACTCGTCGTTCAGAGTCGGAAAAAAGAAACTGTAGGTCCTTTCCATTCTTGCCAAAATAACATAGGACTGCTGACGCTTTATATTTATTTATTTATCTATTTTACTTCTAGCCTTCGGCACTTGTTCCAAAATAATGTCTGGCCCTGACAGCACCGAAGATTCTCTAGAGATGAATCAACTGGAACTTTGCCTTTTAGCACGGGAAACCATTTTGTACCTAACAAAAACTCGCTAGTATAGGTAATTTTAATTAAGTGTCTTAAATGTGTGTTAATATTTAATATTTGTTTTTTTTTCCAGTTCCAGGATTGATAACTATTAATCGGAAGGCTGGAAGGGCCATGAATAAAATTGTTCCCCAACTAAGACAACAAGAAAGCACTGATTCGTATGACACGTCCTTCTTCTTTCAATGATAGTTTAATTATGTGATCTAACCCCCAAAAAAATCATGTAAATTAAATGTATCATTTACAAAATGTCGCATTATATACAATAAGGGTAATAAAATCTAAGTAAACTATGGTCCTTAATTAAAAGGAATATTTTTTATAATTGAAATTAATATTAAATAATCAAATAAATATACAATTAAATGTGCAAATCGAACAAACTACAAATACATATATTTCCATTATCTATATACATAATAAGTAAACTATGTAAAGTAAACTATGGCCCTTCATTAGAAGGACTATATTCTATAATTAAAAGTAATATTAAATAATTGACTAAATATATGTGTAAGTATAACACTTAACAATTAAATGTGCAAATCAAACAAACACTACAAGTAATATATGTATTTCCATTAAAATTAAAGTAAACTATTGCAAATACACATATACTCGTATAACATACTAGCTGGCCCATGATCGCTTTGCTTCGCCTGCCTACCACATTTGTGGGATGTAGTTGATGGAATTTTGATTTACTTTGCTGTCTTAATTGACCAAGAGCCCGCAGTAATTTTCGGTGGTAAATAGTAACCAAAAGAGTCACTTTCATTTTCAGCCCGTCGAAGTAAGGTACCCCCGATTCGGTGGTAGGACCACTTTAAATGATATTACTTCTGAACTACTACAGATACAAAAACAATTTCTTAAATTTCGGAGAGGCAATTAGAAGCGCATACGAAATGTTGAAGATTTTATATACATCTACATATGCAGTCATAAAAAAAGTTATGGCCCCTTAAAC
This sequence comes from Brachyopa scutellaris, assembly GCA_949775065.1. NCBI lineage: Eukaryota > Metazoa > Arthropoda > Insecta > Diptera > Syrphidae > Brachyopa > Brachyopa scutellaris. The sequence continues at coordinate 80,854,829 of OX459112.1, read as the reverse complement.
TCAAAATTTTGAAAATTGGTTGTTCCAATTTCTTACCTTAAATGCATTTTTCTCAAAACTTTTACTTCATAAAAAGCTCTTTTTTTACTACACTTTTATCTTTGGCGAATTCTCTAAAAATTATGTTAAACAACTTTTTCACGTACGGCTAACAGAGGTGGTGATAAAAAATTATGCAAAACAATACATATTTCATATTGAAAGCCTATCGAGTCCATGGCAGCGAAATATTCTCATGTGGACCATTTTGCTGGCTACTTGCTGTATCAATTTGATGTAGGGTAAAGGCACTAGTGGTCGGCCACTCTCTAGTGGTCGGCCACTTTAACCTTTTTCCTTATGTAATAAAAATACCGTTAGGAATTTTCTTAATGTGAAGATGCAGATAAAAGCAGGCACATGTCCTACATATCTATCCTAAAATTTGAATTTATAACGCAAATACTGCAGCTGGTAGATGCACATAAGTCCGTGCACATTTGCGAAAGTGTGAAAATGTGGTGATTGCTTGTTTTTTTTTAGTTGTGCGTATTTACAAAAGTCTTAATTTATATTATAATTTGTATGGAAGATAACATTTTAATAAACTTGTATTCTTCTTAAAAGCATAAGGAATGTATTTAGTGGTGCAAATATTACAAAATATTAATATCAGTGTAAATATTGGGGTGGCCGACCACTAGCATTCCATTTTAATGTGAGTTTCAGTCCTCGGCCTGGTATGGCCGACCACTAGCACCCTCATTTTTATGCGAATTTCAGTCCTCGGCCTAGTATAGCCGAGCACTAATGAAATGCACTATGTAGCTTAAATTTATATTTTGACATACAATAAAGTTTATTAATGAATTGCTCTGACTTCACCGCTAAGCACACAAATGTTTGAGAAATGTTAGTGCTCGGCCAGGTACTAAAGTTGTCGGTGCACTGCCCGCTGACTAATGAAATTACCAAGCTAGTGTTCGGCCACTGAAGCCTATTTCGATTGGTATCGGCCTATTTGTCTAATTTTCTAATACACTGTTCAGAAGATAGTTAAACACAGTAAAAGGAAAACACCCTTGAAAGAGCAGGCCTGGTTTTCTTTATTTTTAAAACGAAATCCTATATTTGCTTCAAGGGAAGCTTAAGGAATAAGCCAAGCTATAAATACGGACTAAGCAAACATTTTTGACGTTCCTTAACTATGTATTTTTTTTATTATTTTGTTCTTAAACCTTGTTAACCTCTTAAGCTATTCAATAACTTTTTTTTAGATTAATTGCAATTATTTAAATTATTTCTAAATAAGCAAAAAGAAAAATAAGTAAAGGTAGTATGATTTGATACAACAAAACTGATTTCAACAAACTGTTGCCAACTTAGTGCTTTTTTGTTTATTCTATGCTATTAAATATAATAAAATATTATTTATTAAATGTTTTGCATTCAAATAAACCCTTAAATGACATTGAATATGTTCTTTTCATTGATTTATTGGACCTGGCCGACCACTAGAACTTTTATGGCCGACCACTAAAATTTAGCGGCCGACCACTAGCGCAATATGACTTTTTTCATCAATTTGGTCATTTCTAGAGTACAGTGAGGGTTTAATTAAAAATTTTATTTTTTATCGATTAATATTTGTTTCGACATTCAATGAAATTATGTTTAAACGTTTTTCATCAAATACTTTAGTAACTGGAGAAGCGCAAAGTGAAAAAAGAAGTTAGGTGGCCGACCTCTAGTGCCTTTACCCTATTCGAGCATTTCATTTCAATTTTGCATTTCGACTTATTCGCCCAATATCAGGCCGATTTGATTGCTAACTAATTTTCGCTGAAAAATTGACTATAGGTATTCCGCTTTGAAATATAATTGCCAATGCCAACTAAATGATAAAAGATAAAACAGAACAGATAAAGAAGAAGAACGCTGCAAAAAAAGATTAGAACTCAATTCCAATCCAACTCAATAACCTTAAAATTGCACTCAAGTATAACACACGAAATACAATTACACGAATACGACACACCCCTCTACAAAACTTTACCAGCTGCCAGCGTTGCCAGGTTGCGGGATTTTTCCCCGTTTCCGGGGATTTTTAACCCAAAAGGGGAAACGGGGATAAAGATTTCAAAACAGGGAAAATTAAAAATGTTTCCATTCATTGCCATTTTCAAAAAATAAATACTATTTAGATTGAAATATCACAGGAATACATAGTGCGTCAATGCAAACAATTTTATACACACAATCTCAAATTTGCATTTGGCTGAAGGTTGCAACAGCGCATGCGGCACTGACTGCAGCCATTTTTATATATTTGACAAATGATATCTCCCTTAAAGGTCTGTTGATTGAGGCTATCCTATCAGAAAAGTACATGGATTTGTGTTCAGTGAGAAAAATGTCTGTCCGAAACTGATCTGCTTTGCATTCGGTGAGGTTATCCAGAAGAGAAAAATACAGAAAATCTTGCACCTACTCTTGAGGTAGAACAGACTGGTGTACAGATGTCTGAATTAGCTGTGATGGTTTACTTGATTTTTTTGACACGAAGTGAAAAGGGGATCGACAAAATAAGTTTACCAAATGAAAGAAATCGAAATCAGAGTCTTATTAGATAGAAACATATACTCTGATCGAAATTCAATCGGTGAAAGTGCAATCAGTTATTGTAAAATGCTATAAATAATTTGGAAAACATAAGTACAATAATCGACCATGAAATTGTCATTTTTGACAACTAACATAATGAAGTGATTAATGAATTTCCTATTAAGTTGTGATTTTCAATTTTTTGTTTTTTATTTTAAGTTTTATATTTCGTTATCTTTATACCCACCCATAGATTATTGAATGAAGTATGTACATTATGTACGATTTAAATATTTTTTTTTTCAGTTATTTTATATACTGTAAGTGCTATTACTTTTTTATGTTGTTATTAAAAATAATAAGACTGTATGAAAAGTAGTGTTTTATTTGCAAATTACCGAAATCGAAAGTAAATGAAAAACGGGGAATAAACCGGGGAAAATGAAACGTTAAATCGGGGAAAAAAATTATTTTTCATGCAAAAAAAGGGAATTTTTTCCACCAAAACCTGGCAACGTTGCCAGCTGCATTACTCAACTAACTTTTGTAGTGTATTGTATACACACATACATGAACATAACCCAGCGGGAAATTGGGGAAGCGCTTCTCCGAGAAGGTATTTGGAAGCAATGATTTTTTAGGAAAACATTCTATGCGATGTATAAGTGATGCATTGAGAAGCAATCACTGAGATGTGCACCCAAAAAAATCTTTTTAAAAGTGTGGATTGCTTCCCTCTGCGGACCTACTAATGTAAAAAGGATATGGAAGAGGATATGGAGAGTCATGCCTTCTAATATTCCAAGGAATCGCTTCAGCATGCATGATTGTATGCTTCCATTTCCCGCTGGGAGTGTAAACAAAAGCCGTGTTTTTTTGAAACGTAGCTAGCCAGTAGTTGCTAGCAAAGTCAAATTTCATACGCAAAACAAATACAACAACCAGCTGGCTACAACTCTTGATTTTATCCGCAGCCAAAAGCAGCTGGCTAGGAATGTTGCGATATCTCATGGCAAGGTGGCGCTTAAAGCGATTTGTAGAACATTTGACAGACTGCCGTGTATATAATTTCAATTACTAAATGATGTTTCACAGAAATAATCCACTATATTATGATTTCATATCACTTTATGTAAATTATCCATTGAATAAATTACCGAAATTAATTGTTTTCACAACAAATAACAAAAAATCGATTTGGTTGAATGCCGAATACTTTGACAGTTCACACTTAACAGCTGATCGAAATCACACACATATGACCGAAATCACACACACCAAATTGGAGGTAAGTCAGCTGGGTTCGGCTGGCTGGGAATCGTTTTAATGAACGACTGGCTAGCTACGTTTCAAAAAAACACGCCTAAAACAGAAAAAAAATACGCACCAACAAAACCTTTGCGCTTGAGCGCTGAGCAGAGCAGACACATACACAAATCCATTCCACTCAGATTTAACGCGTATTTATAGGAAAAATGAGAAATATAAATTACGAAGAGAGATCGAAAGGAAACCAAAAGAAGAAAACACCACTGAGATTGGTTTCAGAACAGTGATCAATCAACAAATTAATTAAAAAAGGCATTTTGCAAAGATGTTATTAATATTGCTCAGCTTGTAGAGCACGTAGAAATATAATTTTGGACTTTAAAGCTCTTAAAACTGATCTGAATTTCAATAAAATAGACGAAGGAGAAGTTTACCTTTTTTAGGTTCAAAGTCTAATTATTGAATTTCTTGGTTTTCGCACTTAAAATCAGATATTTTTTTTTATGCACGAATCTGCTCCTTATCAAAACCTAATCAACACGTTTGCTGTGTAGGTCCATGCAAAGGAATTTTCACTTTGTTTTATATTATTAGGGATAAATGGACGGTTTTTCATTAAAAGTGCTATATTTTCCACAGCAAATAATTTACATATACAGTCGACTCTCGATAAATAAAACTCTTGATAAAATGAATCATATATATTATTTCTGTAGTATAGGTACCATTTGCGGCCCTCGTACTTAATCAATCTTATCAAATGAGGTGTCAAAAGAAAGAGAATTTCTTGGAGCACTGACGAATTATATTTTCAATTTATAAATATTAACAAATTAAATAACCTATCAAAATAAATATTTTACTCAAAATGAGCTCCCAAAAGAATAAATACTTTCCGTATACCGTATGATTTCCATGAGTTGACAGATGAAAATTATATGATAAGTTTGGATTTTCTCTTGCGGGAGTTCTCGCACGGGCACACTAGTCTCTCTTCAAATTGAAGTTTTTCTTTGGTTCCTTGAAAATCTCTCGGTAAATTGAAGAAATCCTATGAATTTATGTACACTCGTTAATTTGTTGTGCTGACTGTTTCCCTCACAACACGCTATAAATTTAAGTAGACAAGGTGACTTTTCGATCATTTGAACTAACTATTGTACGTAAACAAAATATCAGAGGAATAAGTTGCTTGTTCTAACCTGTATACTTTTGTTGACAAATGATACATTATTTTCTCTACGTAATTCATTTTGCATTTGATCGTGATCTATGACGTATGTAGGTTGGCTCTACGTTGCATTGGTTAAAAGTTGTGGAAAAAAATTAGTCGACATTATAAAAAGATATGCAATGATATCTGAAAAAATGTGCATGCTCTCAATAGTTTGAAATGTTTCTTATTTTCTCTCGATAGTTACAACTTTCGTTAAATTAAACTCTCAATAATTTGAACTTTTTGCGAGGTCCCCACAGATACAATTTACCGAGAGTCGAGTGTATAGGATATTCTAATCCACAATGAACATTTTGACTACTCGAACCTGAATTTTTTAATTTCTATATGTATGTACGTGTGTGCTTTAATTAAATTAAATACCCGGACTATACCCGGAGCGGGAAGACAATACAACGAAATGTCAATCGCAGAAACGGCATTCACCTGTAGAAACAGAAATCATCGTTAACATCAATTTGATCACAGTGTACTTTTAACTTACTTAGGTACTTGGAAACTGGTATAGCACCCTTGTTCCTGGATGCGCTTAAGCTCCTCTCGGACTCGGTACGAGTGATGGCAATGCACGAAGACAGACTACCAAAAATAGTCCTATCATATATACAAGTATTATTTACCAGGGGAATTTGCGGAGAAGAATGGGAAAAGTTAGTGTCTGACTGCGAGTTTAATCTATCGGTTACCATCAACGAAAAGTAAGTATCTTATCTATAAAGAGAAAGCTCACCACTCTATTGGAAAAATCAGGTCAAAGATTGTATGACAAATTCGTTAGCGCATCACAATACGCGTGGACGTATACCACTTATTTTTAGCAGTTTGCGGTATGCCCTATCCTTAAGGTACTCTGTTTAGGTATATTTGGAGTGCATATGCTCGAGTTGGAGGAAGCGATAAGCATACTTAATGGGCTGGGATAAATTATATAAACGTACATCGAATGCCCGACAAAACAGCAGTTGTATCGAAGAAAATTTAAAAAAAATCTAAACTTTATGAATACATAGACATTAATATTTATATATAGTGGGCACTGTAGCGCAAGTGGTTAGTGCGTCGGACTACTGAGCCAGCGGTCTTGGGTTCGAATCCCGCCGCAAACACCTAAAAGTTTTTCACAGTGCCCACCTCTTTCGAATGTCTGACAAGCATCAAAGAGTATCATTTGTCACGATTGAGCTTCTCAACTCGCCGTTTGGAGTCGGCAAAAAACTATAGGTCCCTTCCATTCGTGCAAAAATATAACACGCACACACAAATGGTTGCGAGAAGCAGGCCCAGGTTCACCTCGAGCTGTAGCGCCAACTAAGTAAGTAAGTAAGTAGTAGACATTAATATTTACTTTATAAATTTCCAAATAGGACTTTTCGGGGGCCATTTTGAAACTGGTTGATCCACTTCTGCCAAATAGTTTTTGATGTTCTGAGCTGTATGTATCGGTGCATTGTCTTGCTGTAGGATAAACTCACTCCAGATATATGTTGATCCTGCAACTAGTGCAATATCATTTAAAATATTTAAATAATGTGACTGTTTCATAATATCGCAGCACCTTACAAGTGGCCCCACAAGACGCTTGTTGTTAGGTGTTATATGCGGTTTTTTTCAGCGACGACCCAGGCAAGGCATTTATTCCACTTTCCTTCAGTCTTCGCCGTAGGGTTCTCTCACTGATGTTGTTTTCCCGATCTTTGTTTATGTCCTTCAGCACATGGTATATTCTTGAAAGAACGCAAAATTCTAACGTCTTCTCTTTTTGATGTCACCCTTTTCCTGCCTCTCCCGGTTTAATTTTGAACACATTCTTTAAATATTGAAATTTGATTATAAACAGTTTGCCGACTGCAACTGTTTTTTTTTAGCAAGTTCAGCTGCCGAAACACCCCTCTGGAGTCCTGCAGCAATAGCCGCTCTTTTGTCAAGGGATAGCTCAATCGTATAACTTTTGTGGAGCTACTAAGCCAAACTGATGACAGTAGTTGGCTGTATTTGTTGTAACTCAAAAAGTTCTGCAGCTTTATTGGTTCGATAGAGTGCGAGCATCGCTATGTGTAAATAATTCTGCCAATGACTGTTTATCTCTTTTTATGAATAACAATGATAACTAACCGCCGAGCAGTTGGCTTTTCGGCCCATATTAAAAAGTCTATGGAGAAAAATACGATAGGTAAAAGATAATAAAATTATTAAAAACAACTCACCTCAAATGACAAGATATCCCGGCGATAAAACAATCTATATATTATATAAAAATCAATTGCTGTGCGTTAGTCTCGCTAAAACTCGAGAGCGGCTCGACCGATTTGGATGATTCTTTTTTTGTTTTATTTAACTTGATTCAGGGATGGTTTATGAGGAAAGAAAATTCAGAAAAACTCCAAGGAAAAGCTGGAAAGTTCAAAAATCTAAATTTGGGTTTTGTATGGAAACATTGAATTTTTTTTTAATTTTTTTTTTATGTATAGTGTCTACGTTGAAATAAAAGTCATTTAAAACTAAAAAAAAATGTATCACAATTTTGATAAGCTGTTCTATTATCTGTTAACAATATCTATCTGTCTGTCTATCTGTATATCTGTCTATCTGTCTGTCTGTCTGCCTGTCTTTCTGTCTGTCTATCTGTTTGTTTGTTTATCTATCTATCTATCTGTATGTCTTTCTGTCCGTCTGTCTGTCAATCTGTCTATCTGTATATCTGTCTGTCTATCTATCTGTTTGTCTATTCATCTACCTATCTATAAATCTGTCTTTCTGCCTGTCGTCCATCCATCTGTCTATCTGTCTGTCTGTGTGTCTGTCTATCTATCTGTCTGTCTGCCTATCTATCTATCTATCTGCCTGTCTGTATGTATCTCTGTCTGTCGGCCTATCTATCTGTTTGTCTATCTATCTATCTATCTATCTATCTGTCTGTCTGTCTGTCTGTCTATCTATCAATCCATCTGTCTGTCTCTCTGTCTATCTGTCCATCTGGCTGTGTATCTATCTGTCTGTCTGTCTGTCTATCTATCTATGTATGTATGTATGTCTGTTTGTATGTATGTATGTCTGTCTGTCTGTCTGTCTGTCTGTCTGTATGTTTGACAATCCATATATCTGTCTGTCTATCTGCCTGCCTCTGTCTACCTAACTGTGTATCTGTCTGTCTGCCTGTCTATCTTTCTGACTGTGTATCAATCTGTCTGTCTGTCTACATTAATTGACCAAAATTATTCATATTCACATTTCACCTAAAATTACCAAATGTTGTATGACAGTTACCAAAACCACCAGTTGTTGAGTAATTGCACTGATGATGTGTTGTATTCTACATGTATTAAGAAAAACGTATTCTGAAAATTTTAGCAAAATCGGGCGGGTAGTGTTCGAGTCTTTAAAAGACAGACAAACAAACAAACATACATTCATTTTTATATAATAGATTTAAAGCCATTAAATTAACGAGTTTCATTTAGTAAATAAACGAAACTCAAACCATACACAGTGCCAATATTGCCGATCTCAATGAATTGGATTTGGAGAGTTGATTAGGATTCATAGCTTATGAAGTATTACAATCAAATTAATTTTAGGTGATACGAATGCACCGGATCATCAATAGTTACGTACTTAAATATAAATATGTTCTGCATAAAATTATATTGTGAAAGCGGAAGTGTGTTTCTGTATATTATTTTACTCCAGTAAATCATTAATCATATTAAGATTAAGATTTAACTCAAACTCATCGCGTAACATACGGGAAAGGGTTAAACAACGTTTGGGAGTTAAAATTATAAATTAAAATGCCGGATTTGGCACGCGTTATTTCTACACAATACCACATTGCAAGAGCAGCGTTTTACCTAATAAGTATCACGACTGTTTTAGTACACGGGCGAAGCCGGGCGGGACAGCTAGTATTTAATAGATTAAATAACATACTCAAAAAAAGTATCAATAAATTTAAAAATGATTATCTAAATAATTACCTTCGTAACTTAACGGCTGATAAAGTCACTGACCACTCCCTTTGGAAAGCTGCTAAACGTTTTAAGAGACCCCAATAACAAGATCCCCCACTTAAAACATCTGATGGGAAATGGTTAAATGGATTGGAGACCCAAAAGGGAGGGTTAGACTCTTTGCAGAACACCTGACTAATGTTTTCAAACCTTTTTCACCTGTAGTGGTAAATGAAATCCTCGAAACTCTTAAGAAAATTAGACGAGGAAGCTATACCTTACGTTTCGCTTAGAGAGATCACTGCCTGTATACACAAACTATCGCACAAGAAATCTCTAGGCCATGGGTGGCCAAGCCGAGGCCCGCGGGCCGCATGCGGCCCGCCGGGAGTTATGTTCTGGTCCGCGGAGCTAAGCTAATGAATCTAAATGTTAATTTCATTGTACATTTCACCAAAAGAACATTACATCATGAGTCATTTGTATCATATATTTTTAAATTATAGCTAAGAGAAATTTTGAAATATCTCGTATTCTTGGAAAAAATCTCGTATTAAAAAAAAAATAAAATAAATATTTTAAAATATCCTGCATTTTTGGAAAAATTCATCGATTTTAACTAATACAAATATCCCGCTATTTGACACTCAAGGTTACTTAGCTTTTTGTCCGACGCTAGGTGTTAATAAGTTCGGTGTCCTCGGGAAGTTCGCAACGCTATCGGGCTCATACTCATAACTACTTTCAGTCCAGCTTGCCAAAGTTCCGTGTTATTTTGTAATTTTGTGCTATTATGGCCACTGCGTCTGGAGAGATTTTCGACGTCCGACGTTTAAAAAAACATATTTTGGAAGAGCTTGGAAGAGTTATAAAAAAAAAATTTCCTGCGTTTTACAGACATGCTCTTTTTCGCTATTTGGAAACACTTATGCATGTGAACAGATTTTTAAATGCATGAAGTACATCAAATCACAAGTGAGAACGCGAATTACTGATATTTATTTGGAAAAGTGTTTGGGTATAGCGACAACATCAGTCGAGATCAATTTTGATGCATTTAGTTCTGCTCTGTCTCAATTTTAAATATTTTTAAATTATTTGATTCTCAGTTGTTATATTTTTTTTTTATAATAAATACATTATGTATTTTATAGCCCAGTCGAATTAGAATTTGACATGCTATGTTTTTGGACACGGAAAAAATTCCGCGCAGCAATTCGGAACTTCGGAACTCGTTGGGGGGGCTCACTGGCAGTCAACATTTCGGTTTTCGGGACTCCAACCCTGTTGCGTCATCCGCCATCTTGAATTTGAGGTTGAATTTTTGTTTATTGAATAACACATTTATTTTCAATTTTACACAAAAATGCTAATAGACCTGAAAAGAGGGGTTATTACAACTTCGGTAATAACCATTTTTCGTGTAAAATTGAAATCAACGAGTTCTTCAATAAACAAAAATTCACCCCCACCTCTTTTCGGGTCTAAATCGAAAAATATCGCTCCTAGGGAAAAATTGAAATTTTTTTTCCGTGTCAGCCCCTCTTTTGATCTAATTCGACTGGGCTGCTAGTACATTAAACCAGGCAAACGTTCGACCACTATCTCATCTACTGGGAAACGACGATGTGCTCGAACATGTAGCACGCTTGCTTGGTTACTTTAATTAAAAAAAAATAAACTTGGTACGTGGCCCGGCAGAAAATATTTTTCCTGAAATTTGGCCCACCTGCTGAAAAGGTTGGTCACCGCTGCTCTAGGCTATGATCTTATTACTACGTAAATCATGAAACATTTGCCATTTATTGCAATATATAGTAAAACTGAAACATATAATAAATGCCTGCTTTATATACGTTATACCTAAACAAGGTAAGCCACCATCAGAAGTTACCTCATATCGGCCAATTTCTCTTTTGCCGATATTGTCAAAAATATTTGAAAAACTACTGCTTAAAAGATTAGAGCAAATTAGAAATCTTATCCCAAACCATCAATTTGGGTTTAGAAACAAACATTCGACAATAGACCAAGTACATCGTATAACTAACGTTATAGAAAAGGCACTAGAAGAAAAACAAGTTTGTTCTTCACTATTTTTGGATGTTGCACAGGCTTTTGACAAAGACTGGCATAGGGGTTTAGAGTATAAATGACATAGGGATCTTCCTAGACAGTATTGTGAAATTCTTAAATCTTATATAGCAAATAGATTCTTTAGAGTACGTTATGGAAAAGCGTATTCGAAACTTAGAGAAATACCACAAGGTAGTATGGTAGGACCTATATTATATTTATTATGTACCAATGATATACCACCGTAGCGCAAGTGGTTAGTGCGACGGACTTCTGAGCCAGCGGTCTTGGGTTCGAATTCCGCCGCAAACACCTAAAAAGTTTTTCACAGTGCCCACCTCTTTCGAATGTCTGACAAGCATCAAAGAGTATCATTTGTCACGATTGAGCTTCTCAACTCGCCGTTCGGAGTCGGCAAAAAACTATAGGTCCCTTCCATTCGTGCAAAATATAACACGCACACACAAATGGTTGCGAGAAGCAGGCCCAGGTTCACCTCGAGCTGTAGCGCCAACTAAGTAAGTAAGTAATGATATACCAAATACGAATGATACAATGATAGCCACATTCGCAGACGACACTGCTATTCTAGGAGTTGATGGATGCGTGGTTAAAGTAACAGAAAAGTTACAAAATGCAGTCAACGAGATAGTTGTTGTTTGGACGCAACGATGGCGAATCAAACTGAATGAGACGAAGTCAACTCGTATTAATAATTTCACAAATAAAAGAAGAACGAATTTCCCCATCGTTATTAATACCCAGATAGTACCTTATTCTAACACAGGTATTAGTCTAAGAGCCCACAGCAAATTTTGTGTGTGAAATATAACCGAAAAAATAGTAGATGAGATGCCTACTTTTAAAACTTCCTGGTAACCCCTGAAAAAAGCCCTGCAAAAGGAATCGAGATGGTAAGCGCTTACTCCCTATGACATCGCAGTCAAGCTCAGCCAGAATTCATTCAAAATTAAATATTTTGAACAAATGAAAAAATAAAGATAAATTTGTAGTATAATCTAACTTTGTAACGTACTGTTTTAAATCTTTATCGTCAATGTGCGCCCTCTTGGTTTTCATGTGTATTGCTCGGGCGCGCCATCTGTGGCCTGGAGATTGTTTAAATTTAATAACCAAGAGCGGCAACTTCACTTCAAAAGAATGAGACAGATTATGAGTTTTTTTGAGTTTTTAAGCGGACGGCCGCAAAGTAAACGCATTTGTACTTATTAAATCTCAGGTGTGGGGTCTAGCCCGAAAAAATATTAAATCGCTGAACAACAACCGCAGTTTCTCAGAAAATAAACTTTTAATGGATAACCAGAGAGTCACGCGGCAGATGATGGTGGATGCATTGAATGACGCAGAAATTGCGTTTCCACCAAATGCCACTATCGCACAACTACGTCGATTATACGATCAACTTGTAGTAAACCGCGCAGAAATTGTCGATGGAGCTGGAGGCAATGCACCAGTTGAAGAAAACCCTAATGTTAATGTCGCACACGCGCCCAATGACAACGTACCCAACATGGCCGTCGCAAATGAGGAATACGATGCAGGACAACAACCGCAAAATCCCAATGACCCGGCACGCCAATTGGAGGCGCAGTTGAACGTTCTCCGAATGCAGCATCAAATTTTAGTGCTTCAACAGCAAATACGCGCAATGGAAAGCGGAGCACCCCCATCCGCCGACGATAATTGTGTTCGCCCCAGCGTAAATTTCGACCACCTGGAAAATGCTTTAAACGCATTCACAGGAAAAAGCCATTACGACATTCGCAAATGGTTTGAGGAATTCGAACAATATACGTCTACACGAGGATTCACATTAGACGAAATGTGTATGGGAGTACGTCGGCTGCTTAAAGAAACGGCGAAGGAATTCCTCAGCACGCTAGGTGTAGTTGATTATCATCAATTGAAAGCGGCTCTTATCGAGACATTCGGACGTCAAGTGACTCAGCGGGATATCTATCGTCAGTTGGAAAACCGACGAATCAAACCGGACGAATCATGTTTAGAATTCGTCATTGCCATGAAAGCACTAGCCGCCAAAAGTGCTGTCCCTGAAGCGGAGCTAATTACGTTCATCATCGATGGGTTTAATGACAACAGCCCCAACATAACGTTGATAAACGACGCTGAGACAACAGCTGAGTTGCTTTCCAAACTGGATCGGTATGAAAGGAAGAGGAAATTACATTTGATGCATACCAAATCAAACACCGCCGTCGCCGCCGTAAATAAGCCAAAGTCTGCAGTTGTAAAACCGACGGAACTCTCCGAAGTCCGATGCTACAATTGCTCGAAGTTTGGGCATTATAAAAGTAGCTGCCCAAAACCGCCGAGACCGGCTAATGCGTGTTTCATCTGCAGTGAAGTTGGTCACTTTCATCAGGACTGTCCAAGAGCACAACGTAAACACCAGAAGATCGTCGCAGAAGTCACAAAGGCGTTAGCTGATTACCCAGACAGTGATGAGGAGATAGCTGGTGCCATCAGTGCCATGCAAACGGTAAGTGTTGCCTTTCTGATTGATCGGGTGAAATGTACTGAGTCTATTAATTGTTTTTCTCTATTCGATACTGGCAGCGCAATTAGTTTTATCCGACGTTCCCTTGTTCCAAGCGGAAATAATGTGTCAGATGTACTCAAACCAACGCAGTACAGAGGAATTGGAAGAACCAAACTATTTTCATACGGTATGATTCAATGTGTTATAAAATTTCGAAGAGAAACTAAAGTTGTATCCGTTTTGGTTCTTCCAGATAATACGATGACACTGCCGTTGATCTTGGGACGTAATTTTTTAAAAGTATTTAATATTCATTTAAAACAAATTAGATTGATAAGAGCTAACGCGCAAAGCGATATTGAATTACCATTGAATAAAGCTCATTTTTTAAAACATTCATGTCGTGCATTTCATTCGATCGATCCGATTAAAGTGGTTAGTGGTAGTTGTAAGCCGATACCTTCACTCGCCGTAAGTACAGCTTCCAAAGAAGTTATCAATGTAGACCCATCTGATGTATTTGTTCCGCCGATTGGTGTCAGTGTAGCCGATGCCGAATTTAAACCGATTGATACTGTTTCGCCGACACATTCCGGTGACTGTTTTTCGTCGATCTTTGCCACCGACCTTGATGAACCTCAGTCCGAGGTCGATATTAATTCGCAATTAGATAGATTCCGAGCCGATGCTTTAAGAACTGTTATTAATTGTGCTTTTTTGAATCCAACTAATATAGAGCGTAAGCCACATAATTATAAAATGAAGATTCGTTTGACCGATGATACACCATTTCATTGTTCGCCAAGACCACTCTCGGTGTTGGAGCGAGCCGAGGTACGACGAAAGATTAATGATTTGTTACAGCGTAAGATAATTCGACATAGTAAGTCACCATATTCCTCAGCGATTGTTTTGACGAAGAAGAAGAACGGTGAATTACGCATGTGTGTAGATTACCGTGCATTAAACAAAAAGACAATCCGTGACAATTTTCCACTACCGTTAATAGAAAATTGTATTGAATTTATGGAAGGCAAGCAATGGTTTACCTTAATAGATTTGAAAGATAGTTTCAACCAAATTGGTATGGATGCTGATTCAGTTCAGTTCACTTCTTTTGTAACGCCGGACGGGCAGTACGAATACTTGCAAATGCCATTTGGTTTAAAAAATGCCCCGGCCGATTTTCAACGTTTTGTTTTCCAAATATTTCAGGATTTGATCGAAGCGGGAAAAATCGTCATTTACTTAGATGACATTTCAGTTGCCACCGCCGACTTTGATTCGCATTTGGAAATTGTCAACGAGGTTTTGCGTCGGCTATATGAAAAGGGTCTGGAACCTAGGTTGAGTAAATGTAAGTTTGGCTATAACGAGATCGAATATCTGGGTTATTTGGTCAATTCGTCTGGTATTCGACCCACGAATGCGCACATTCGGTCAATTGAACAGTATCCAATGCCGAAGAACCAGAAGGAATTACACACGTGTATTGGGTTATTTTCCTATTTCCGCCGTTTCGTGCCATCATTTTCGAGAATAGCCAAACCATTATTAGAATTGTTGCGCAAAGAATCCAGATATGATTTCTCTGATGCTTGTGCAAAGGCTTTTGAAGAGTTGCGTAGTAGGTTAGTATCGGCACCTGTGTTAGCAATTTACAACCCGGAAAGGGAAACTGAGTTGCATTGCGATGCTAGTAGTCACGGGTTCGGGTCAGCGCTTATGCAGCGCCAAGGTGATGGTAAGTTTCACCCGGTAGCTTACTTTTCTAAGACTACAACCGCTGTGGAGAGTAGATATCATAGCTTCGAGCTAGAAACCTTGGCAATTATTTATTCGCTGCGACGTTTCCGGGTGTACCTTGAAGGTATACCATTTAAGATTATCACTGACTGCAACTCGCTTACTCTTACCTTAAGTAAGAAACATGTCAACCCAAGAATTGCCAGATGGGCGTTAGAGCTCGAAAATTACGATTATACGATTCAACATCGAAGTGGTGTCTCTATGGGTCATGTCGATGCGCTTAGTCGGTGTCATGTGGTCGCTGCCATCAATAGTGATGAATTGGATTTTCATATCCAAGTGATACAAAATCGGGACTCAGAAATAAGGGAACTACGGAACAAACTGGAAGTGAATACGCTGGACCATTTCGAACTACAAGACGGTCTGGTTTTTCGTAGAACTGATTTAAATCACCTGTTGCTTTATGTACCGAACGAACTGGAAAATAACGTTATTCGAATGGTCCATGAAAAAATTGGTCACATGGGAATAGATAAGTGCTACAGTCAAATACGCAAGAATTATTGGTTTCCGGGTATGAAGAATAAGATCGAGCGTTTCATAAAAAACTGCATTAAGTGCATCATGTACTCGGCACCAACCCGGTTGAACGATCATAATATGTATAGTATTCCGAAGAAGCCAATCCCGTTCGACACAATCCATGTAGATCATTTCGGACCGTTGCCGGCCCTAACTTCGAAACGTAAGCATATCCTAGTGATTATTGATGCTTTCACAAAATTCGTTCGTTTGTATCCTGTTAACTCAACGAGTACAAAAGAGGTTTGCGCATCTATGGACAAATACTTTAGCTACTATAGCCGTCCAAGGCGTATCGTTAGCGACCGCGGTAGTTGCTTTACTTCAATGGATTTTAGTAATTACCTGCTGAAGAACAACATTGATCATGTCAAAGTGGCAGTAGCGTCACCACAGGCCAATGGTCAAGTAGAGCGGGTCAATCGCGTAATCAAGGCTATGCTAAGCAAAGTCAGTGAACCGGTGAACCATGCAGATTGGTCCAATAGATTGACGCAGGTCGAATACGCTATCAATAATACGACACATGGCTCGACGAAAGAGTCACCTAGTAAATTACTTTTTGGGGTAGATCAACGCGGTAGTGTTATTGACGAGTTAACAGAGTATTTGAATGATAGGCCTAGCCATGTTGTAGAACGAAATTTGGGGATTATTCGGTCTCGAGCATCAAGTGCTATAAAAAGATCACAGGAGTACAATGAGCAATATTGCTTGAAGCATAGTATACCGGCTAAGATATATTCAGCTGGCGATTTGGTAGTTATTCGGCACATTGACACCACCGTCGGAACAAATAAAAAATTTGTGCAGAAGTATAGGGGTCCGTACATAATTCACAAAGTTTTGCCGAACGACCGTTATGTAATAAAAGATGTAGAAAACTGCCAACTGACCCAGTTACCTTATGATAATGTTGTGGAGGCTGTGCGAATACGAAAATGGTTGACACCGAGTGAAGGGTTGGTTGCTGCGATGATTGACGACGACAGGCAACACGATACCAAGTAAAGTTTAACTCTATTATTTCTTAATGGTTCGATGCCGACCATATGGTCAGATTGGCCGAGCTGTAGTATAATCTAACTTTGTAACGTACTGTTTTAAATCTTTATCGTCAATGTGCGCCCTCTTGGTTTTCATGTGTATTGCTCGGGCGCGCCATCTGTGGCCTGGAGATTGTTTAAATTGAATAACCAAGAGCGGCAACTTCACTTCAAAAGAATGAGACAGATTATGAGTTTTTTTGAGTTTTTAAGCGGACGGACGCAAAGTAAACGCATTTGTACTTATTAAAAATTGTTAAAATTTAAAGTGACTAAGAACTAGCTAACTGCAATTCCTGGATTGACATGCCTGCCTCAGAGATAGATTTTTTTTAAATATTTAGATACATTTCAATGGGTATAATAATTATTTCGAGAAGGTTCTTTTAGAATTTTAAAACTGTCTGGCAGGGTGTTAGCCACATTCAAATGGTCTTGGACCCACAGATCTGTAATCTGGGGAGTATGACCAGTGTCGCGGCATTAGCCAATTTCGGTTATAACAATTATCTCGAAAACTGATTTTTTTGAATTTTGAAATAGTCTGGCATAAGTCTTGCCACGCTTGAAACGTCTTGGACCTACATTTTTGAGATGAGATAACAGTACTCCATACAATAAAACTAGCATTAACTGGTTATATCAATTATCTCAATTTTGGAAAAACATGGATTTTCAACATAGTATTACTCACTAAAGACGCGACCATGAACTGTTTATAGCATTAGCCTTACACCAGCTTTCATCTCATCTACTATTTTTTCGGTTATATTTCACACACAAAATTTGCTGTGTGCTCTTTGTCTATATGAATTTAGACACAAAATTGAAATGGAAGAAGCATATTAAAAAGAAAGGTGAGGAGTTAAATATTAGGTAAAGAAAACTCTATTGGTTACTGGAACATAACTCAGAAATGTCCACCGAAAATAGGATCCTATTATATAATCAGATATTAAAACCTGTCTCAACGTATGGTGTCCAACTAAGGGGTTGAACAAAAAAAAATGGTACGTGTAGAAGTACGCGCGACCGAAGTGAAACTTCTTAGCTACATATAATCGTGGAGAAAGGAAAATGAATTTGTGACAAAAGGAAGAGACATTCATACAATTTTCGAATTTATTGGATATTCAAAGAATATTCTCCATTTTTTCTCCTCAAAAAATCCTTGAAAAAACTTAAGAATATAACAGGAGTCTACTGTTATTTAGCTCCGAATAAGTGAAATCTACTGTTTCCTGTTCCCAGACAATTTTAAGACCGTTTCTCCCGTTGTTTACTTTTTTTTTTATTGAAAACCAAATTCGAAATGGAAGGCTTATATGAAAAAAAAGCAACAAATAATCTACGGTAGACCCATAGCAATAACATTCTTGGTTGGTGATTGGCACTACATGTGAGTAGGTTGGTTCCAGTTACGAAAACCCGTTCGCTTACGCAAAAATGTCGCAGTTTTTCGTAAAAGAGACTACCCACGAAAGAGTAATAACTCTCACCATGCTGCGAATTTTGGCACAAGAAATTTCTTTGGGCAGATTACATGAAAACTGTCAAATCACATACATTTTGCATTTTTTGTTGCTCAACGTGTTCGTTTCCTTTTTCGTAAATTTCCTATCTTTGAGAGAATTTCACCTCCACTCTTCGATGTTTGACATAAAACACATCTGATGTAAAAGTACCCGAACGGACCTAGTGACATTGACATTGCCATTTATTTCACAATTTGAATAAAATAAAAGGTCTGTTCCTTTAATAGCAAATTGTTACTGATTCGTAGGTTCGCATTTGTACGAATTCTAGACCAACCGCGTTCCTTTACACAAAAAAGTAGGAAAAGAGAGAATACAAATTTTCCCTCACTAAAAAATCTTACGAATTCTTACTCAACAAATTTTTGCGGGTAAAAAGTGAACTATCTTGCAAAGTCAGCTGTTCCGTTTGTTTTGAATTATTTGCATTTTCTTATTTTATGGCAAAAAGTAATATATTGGAAAGAAAAGGAACATAGATGAAATTTGAATGTTGAAATTTGCATTTCGCAATATATTGCATACCGCATTGGTTATGGCATATCATCAAGAGTGGACTTTTCTGTAGAATCCAAAATCGTACAACACCATTCTGTTAACTCTTGCTTCACATATATTCATGACAATTCGTTTGTTGTAACTTTTGTGGTTAAACGCGTTCCTTTACTTTTTCGTAATTTTGCATCTGTCTGAGAGAATTTTACCCCCACTCCATGAAATTTAATAACTTACTATTTTTGGAGGAGAAAGTAAAGGAACAGACCTAAAGTGGCCATTTTTTTTATAACCTACACACGCTAAAGGGGATATGAATACCCTTAGAATGATTACACACAGCGCGAGAAGGACATGAACGGGAGACAGACAGATCGACGATTCTAATTTTCGTGATTCTAGTTTTTCTTGGCTATGTAAGCTCAACAAAAGCATAATAATGTATTATGTATTTATTGTTTACGTACTTTGTATCTAATTCCTTTTCAAGTTAAATTCAGGGAAAATGCAAAGTATTATATGAACAGAAGGTTAAAGAGGTTCCTTTTTAAAAATTGGCTCAATGAAAATCCAGACAATTTTATGGAATGCAAATGCGTTGTTTGCAACGCAACAAACATTTTTTCTATGAACAAAAGTGGACTATTATGTGACATGCTGAAGGGAAACGACATATCAATAACATTAAGTCAGCGCAACAGCAAATTATGTAGTGCCAAAGAACCTTTTCCTAATGCAATAGACATTTTACTTAAAAATATCATATTTTATAGGTTTTTGGACGAAATTTTAAGTCTCCTGTTACTTTGGTAAGTCCAACAGAAGATCTCCTGTTTTTTCACATTTTCTCAGCGGCAACACTGGGTGGGTGTCCAAATTAATTTTGGAATGCATTCTTTAAAAATGATCGAATGAATTCAATTTTGTGATTGCATTCATCGACTGCATTTCGAGACTTCAATAACAAGAATGCAATCACCATTCTTAAGCATTCAAAAGATCGCATTCTTTTTTTTCGAGGTGCCATTGAATTGAGTGCAATAATTAATAAATGCATTTGCATTCTTTGCATTCATTTGCATTTTTTTGCATTATAATTTTGCTTTACTTACATTTTGTACCAAATAAACTAAAATTAATTCAATAAATGCACAATACTCTAAAATAAAACAAAATAAAACGAAATATGGCAAAATAATACAAAATATTATAACTCGAATACTACTCGCACGCACAATACTACTCTCCACTCAATCAATTTTCGTTATTGTTACTTTGTTACCTATTCCCCACACCAGTGATATCCAATCCATACATACCACGCAACCCACCGAAGTCGAGTAAGAACCACAACTAAAGAAGCTTCTTACTCGACTAGCACTTTGTTACCTATTCCCCACACCAGTGATGTCCATCCATACATACCACGCAACTAAACAAAGTCGAATAAGAAGCTTCTTTAGATAGGGGGGACCACAACTAAAGAAGCTTCTTAGTCGACTAAGCACTAACGAGACGGGTTGCAGCAACAGAAAATACGAAAAAAGCTGTGTATACTGAAGTCACAACCCACTGAAGGATGGTTGGCTCGCACGACCAAATAACTTAAAATGGTTTGAAAGCAATCTATTGGATCGATGCAGCAATTATTCGGTTGCGATTAATATTTGACATTTAGGCCGGTAGTTATCGACGGCTCATAAGTTAAGAGCCTCATAAACCTATTCACCAACCGCTATTAGTGCGTAATTACGAGCGCTCATAAGACTTATGAGTGGTCCCAACCACTCTTAAGGTACGAGCGCTAATATCAGAGACAATTATTATTGTATCCGGTAATTATCTTAGATAACTTCGAAATAATTCGAACTGTGTTGTCATTTCAAATTTAAATAATTTCTGTTGATTTTAAAAATGGGTAAAAATGAAAGAAATCCGAATTTATCCGACAAGGAAAAGAAAATTATAATGAGTTCAGTGAACATATTCCTTATTTTACTATTTAATTGAATTGAATTTGACGAAAAACCACCACCATCAATTTCACCATCTACAGCTGTGTTACATCATCCCCATATTTACATTGGACTTTGTCACTGACATGTTCGAAAAGAGAGCATCCGGAAATCCGAAAATCGATTCTCTCATAGTCGAAGTTAGCATAGACAAAAGCCTATTAGTGGTCCGTGAATACCAACCAAAAATTTCAACTTATGAGCCTCTTAACTTTAAGAGCGATTTATGAGCGGTCGATAACTACCGACCTTAAAACGTGGTCATTTTGTTTACTCTGCATGCGGTGCCTATGCCTATGTAAATTCACTGTGGTGAAATGTTTAATGCAACCATAACGCGACCATTTAACGCGACCGTTTAACGCAACCTTCCGAAGTCGAGTAAGAAGTTTCACTTCAAAAAAAATGCTCTTCGTCACAACCAGCGTCTTCAGACACATATTAACCCTGCAATAGAAAACATATTTAATTTTCAAATGTTCGTAGATTGAGGAGTACCAAACCTCACGAGCTTATGTTGTAGAATTTCGAGAACCTGAACCAACTTCCAAAACGCACAAAATATTATTGCACCACAAATAAATGAACCGCTCAACAATACACTCTAGATTTGCAATGAGCTTACCATCATTGTGACGGGAACAACAGTCTCTTGCATAGAATGTAAATTCGGTGCAGTTTGTGATAGCTTATCAACTATTATCTAGCAACAAAAACAGAGTGACTAGAAAAAGAAAATGGCACACACCTATTTCTATGACAAGCTGTGTATGTACATACGCACCAACGTTTTTATATACTCAGATAAGCTCTTATGATATGCACGAGTTCTTGGCCGAACTATTCAACAATTCTTTGATATAATTAATGCATTTTCAAAATACGTATGTATCATCATCATCAGACGTATATATTATTTCTGTAGTATATGTAGGTACCATTTGCGGCTCTCACACTTAACCGATCTTAACGAATGAGGTGTCAAAAGAAAGGGAATATTCTGGAGCAGTGCATTTTTAAGCTTTATAAATTTTAATGAACTGAAAAACAAATCAAAACAAATATCTCCCAAAAGAATAAACATTTCCCATGTAATTTCCATCTGTCAACTGATGGAAATGAATTCATTTTAATTCACAATATTGGCTATATGGAAATCATATTTTTTTGTTTCAAAAGTTCACTCATTTTGGTTGATATATTTGCTATTGATGCAAGTGGTAGTGGACATATATGTACATATTTAAATCAACCAAAATGAAGTGTCAAACAAACAAACACTTCTTTATGGTTTCCATGGGATTTCCTTGAGTTGACAGATGAAAATCATATGGGAAGTTATGATGTTGGCGGTTGGATTTTCTCTTGAGAGAGTTCTCGCACGCGCACACTAGTATGTATATTATATTTTCATTAGATAGATAAACTATCTCCTCCTTCCCAGCAGCTCTGCACTAGAAATAAAAACATAAATGTCACGTCGTATTTACTTAATTATTTATTTATTTTTTTATTTCTTTTTGTTTTTAAATCAATAACCTTTTTACAACACATAAAGGGTACACGTTTATGTTACTTGTTTCTCGTTTATTTTTTTTTTATTATTTATTTCTCATTGAGTTTTACATAATTATAATAGTTCATTAATTTAAATTTATATCTAAAGATAAAGTTCAAAGCTATTCATATAATGTATGTATTTGTATGTATATATGTATATTAAAATCCTACGAAGTGCATTACACTTAAAATAAAAATAGGTTCAAGCTAAAACAATCCGAATATGAGCGATGAGACAATATTTACAAACCTATTTTAACTTATTAAATACATGTGTTTATATATAGAAATAAATATAATAACAAAATAATAGAATACTTGTAAAGTATTTACGAAATAAGTTAATAAATTTACTTATAATTATTTTAAATCTTATCTGCGAATGCCAATGTATTTCACCATTATTTCTATATATGTTTTTTTTTGTTTTATTTATTTATAAATTCTTAGAAGTTGGTAATTTAAATCAATAATTCAGTAGATAACCTTTGATGGTTTGCAATATAAGTGTGTGCATATACTCGTATTAAATTAAAATTAAAAACACATCGTTTTTCTATGATTTAAAATGCAGATCTGTGTGTAGCTTAATTTTAAGAGCGAATATTCTGTAGCAAAATTAAAAAGATAAGAAATATATGTACAGTGAAATCTCGTATTGGCGGACACCCTGTTTAGTGGACAACTCGCATTAACGGACAACTTTTTGGGGAACCAATATCTAATTTCCCATTCAAAAGGCTTTCTTATAAACGGAGAGCTCTCATAAGCGGACAAAAAACTCCGGTCCCGTGGCTGTCTACTTAAGAGAGACTTCACTGCACGTGCACATATAAATATACAGGTGCGCATACGAGTGAATTTAAAGGAAATGTCATAGAGCTGACAGCTCCGGCCAAGATAATCGGTTTTGGGGAGCGTGAAAGTAATTAGGTACACCTTGGAAGGGCTGTCGACTTGAGCATTTCAAAAGCACGCCAAAAGACTAAATTTTTTACCTCCATAAGAACCGAAATCCACAAAGACTCCACGCAAGAAAGGTATATTTGTAGAAAACTTGAGTGACTATTTCGACCATTTCCGCACCACTTGCATTTCTGGGTCAAACGGGACTAGTAGAGACTAACAAAAGTACGCTTGGTTGGTGTCAGTTTATTAGTTAGCTGATTTTCTAAAAGGCTACATAATATTTATCAGAACAATATATAAAACGTAGTATTAGGTTTTAACCCGAAAAACATCGATCTAGATAAACTCCAAAACTTTGTACACCTGTTACTAAACATCCCGTGCAGAGTATAGACTGATTTTTAAAATAATATATTATGTCGTAGAGTGGTGGATATCTGGCACTACCTGTCATGGGGAGAAGTTATGTGACAGAAGGCGCTTTATTCGGTAGAGAAAAAAGTTAAGTGCGACAATATTGACGCGCTTAGCTGCGACCATTTGGGCGGGAAAAAAAAGGAGGTATTCTTTTTAAAAATACCGACAAGTGAACGTGTCATTTTCCACTCGAACAAAAAATAATATTTCCTTATAAAAAAAAATGGAGAGCTGTAACTAAAAGGAGAATGCGACATATACATACATAATGTACATTATATTATTTATATTAATTCAAAAATAGAAGCATTCTTACGAAATGTTACTCATTCAGAATACAAATATGTTACAATCCACACTTGGGGCACGACTGCAAGAATTTCTTACGCTGTCTTTGATAGATGGCGCTACTTAAAATGACTTCTTGCTTTAATTGCTATTGAATACTATCTGTATTCATTTCGACTTATGATTCCAGATAGTAAATAACATTATATTGATATATTTAGGGGTAACGTCGTCACATTTAATAAAGAGATTATAAATGCACTCAATATCGAGATCGAAAAGCTGTAAAACGCCATTTTGAAAAGTGATGCAAAATCAACCAACAAAGCGAACTTTTGTTATACCCTGCGTATAGAGACTTGTTAATTTACTTTGGCAGCACTTTCTGCACGCAGCATGGAACTCAGGCCTTCGTATGACTTGTACAAAATTAGGATATTTGGATTAATTCAAACTTCCGCCGCATCAACAATTGAGTATTCTAAGGAAGTAAAGTATCTAGAAATGGTTCTGAATAGAAAACTAAATTAGAACTCCCATGTAAAGAGCCCAAAGCAACTAAAGTCATGTGACCCTATTATCGCATGTACGGTAACGTCTGAGGGATGACCCCAAAGGTCACACATATTCACCAGTGGTATAGTGGAGCACAACAAAATAGAAATCCACAGTTTTAAAACTGCACCGACTTCAAAGACTGACATGCCCCAGTATGCCCGTTAGGCGCCAAAAAAAAAAAATAATTTTTTTATTATTATTTTTATTTTTATTCTCCCAAATTTTCAAGTCGATCGGAGTAATAGTTTCGGAGATAGAGCCTTGGGAAGTGGCGCGCTTAACGCCAGTTGGGCTCAGTTTTATTGTCACTTAAAACTTAAAACGCGTTTTTCTCGAAGCTGTATTTTCAAAGTTCATTGTCCAGATTGCTCGAAAACTACTGAATCGATCTTGATGAAATTTTACACACGTTTTCGAGATATTATTGACAAGGACCTGGACGAAGGATTTTTATTTTTTTTAATGCAACAATTTATAAAAATAAATGTAGAACAAATTTTACCAAAATTTTTAAATTTTTTGTAAAAATGTCTGTCAAAAATGTTTTGTTTTTTTCCTTCGTCCAAGCTCTAGATTCTAGAAGGTATTAACTTAAATACGTATTTTTGTTTTAACTTCAGTTGATCCTGTCATGAGTTCTGCTGTCAACGCGCAAGCACCGGGAATGACGTCACATTGGTAGAGTTTTAAATATTTTTCTACAAAAATTTCAGAAACTCCTTCTCAAATGTGTATTTTTAAGGCAGTAAAAAGTTTGAATCAAATATTTCATATTTGATATTTATAAAAAAAAATTGTTAAAAATAAGCCGTTTTTTACCCGAGGAAACCCATGTAACCCCTTAGGCCGTAAATCGTGGAACTATAAAAATTCAAACTCAGACAAATAAAGGCAATAACACCAATTGGAAAAAATCGTAGCTTATTTCAGATTGAAATGCATGCCATTCAGTTGTGTGCCAATTTTATCCCCGAATAATCTGGAATGAAATGTGTCCGCATATAGATCAGATCAGATCAGATCGGTGATGTACTGCGTCAATAGTCTCCAAGACCTCTCCCATAAGAACAAAGGACCGACGAACTGGCTAGAAAAGGTTCGGCTAGTACATTTACCGGTCCTGAGCCATTTTACAATATTCCGAACTCAGGTATAAACTAAAAAATCAAGAGTTGGGAGAATAGAATATGTGTTTTCCATTGGAAAAATACATTTGGCAGGCTAAAAGCGCCATTAAACCTTTACACAATAAATTCAAAGAATACGTACTTTTCAGTTGCAATGATACTAATTGGACATTGTCATCTTCGATATAACCTAAATAAAATATGTAAAGGAAACTGAATGTCTACGAAACTACGGAACAAATTCTATGTGAGCGCATGGCACTATGTGCCATAAGAAATATAGGGAAATGTTAACGCCCAAGAGAATTTTTAAATGTTATCTGGTTTCCTAAACTGACTTTGCTATGGTAAAGATCTTTCAGGCGCTGGAGACTGGTGGATCTGACCGTTAAAAAAAAAAAAAACATCAAACTGTATGCTATGCATGTAGATATCCTGGGTATCCATTTCAATTTTAAATGCAAATTTCTTTACAAATGGCGGATTTATATTGTTTTCAAATGTGAATAAAACTAAAAATATGAAACGTATTTCTTTATTTTTAAGTTTGGCATAAACAAAAAGAATGCGGGTTTTATTTTTTAAAAATCAAGTCGTCCAAATACCGACAATTTAGTTACACCCACTGTTGGAAGCGGGCCATCGTGTTTCGTGCCACGCGCTGCAGTAGGCTTGGCTGGATGTCGTGAATTTCACTGCTGATATTTTCTTTCAGTTCTGTGACAGACTGCGGGTTATTACTATAGAATTTACTCTGGAGGTACCCCCAAAGAAGAAAGTCCATGGGGGCTAAGTCTGGTGACCGCCGAATATTGTAACGTGAACAAAATTGTCGGCACGTACTGACGTAAGAATCGCCACTTTAAAAAAAGGCCTCGACATCGAACGCACGATGCTCGCCAACCTGCGGCATTGTGACTGACTAACCCGCACCCTCCCCCCACACCGTTTTGAGATATTCGCCTTTGAAAACATAAATCCGCCACCAGACACCCTGTACAATATATAGTGTTGCCATTGTGCACAAAAGATGCTTAATAATTAATAATTTCTTCTTTAATTAAACAAACTATATAAAGCAACAACAAAAAATAAATAAATAAAACTATACAAGTACATAATGTATGTGCTACAGAATCTTAGAAGAAATCATCAAAGGTTCTGGATTATGTTTGGTATTGCAGCATTGGGGCTGATAAATTAGGGTGATGCGAACTGTTCATTCGTAGGGCGGATAAGCTTTTATTATACCATTCATCTTCAGCGGACATACCTGGAAAAAAAGGAAATTTAATTATTTGCAGTTCAGGATATCGATATTTGTTGATATTAAGAAATAATAGATTATAACAATGTAAGTCGGAGATATGGGGAGCATCATGGATATTGGCTATTTAATGAATGAATGCCTCTAGCGATATAAGAATTTGTGATCTATAGCGGAAGGCGTAATCATTTGTAGACATACAATTACAAAAGGTATTAAGTGTAAAATTGCAAGAGTCCGTTTCAAATCATGGTGGATGTGCTCGCGCACGTTTTCTTTTCTTTAGTGATCCTCTCTTGTGTATCTAAGAGAAACGGAAACAAATCACTTTTGGACATGCGCCGATAGTGGGAGAAATCCAGAAATTCACAATTAGCAATACTGAAACTTTAACTAAGACTTCAGAGACTATTATGGCGATGCAACCCTAAAACTCTAACCAAGACTTCAGACTACAGAACTTCCGATCACAATTTCAAATTGAACCCACCGATCATATTTCCCAGTAGGGAGGACTGGTTGTCAAACAAGGTGAACAATGAAATATCACTCTTCACTGATGGCTCAATAATAATTGATTTAAGTACTGAAGTAGGTTTACTCCACTGAATAACCGGGATTCGGTCAAAATACAGAACAGCGTATTCTAGGCAAAATACTTTGCGATTGAAAAGACTGCTATACCTATCCAAAAAAATTAATACCTCCCTTTCTTTTGGTGGATAGTTAACCGGCCTTAAAAGCGATTGAATCCAATGGAGCAACAAAAAGAGCGATGCTATGCTAAATTCTATAAGCCGCCACAAAGTCAGACTGTGCTTAGTACCCGGACATACATAGCAATATAGAAGTGAACAAAATAGCAGATGAACTGGCTAAATCGGGATCGGCATCGGCTATGAGCAACAGTGAAGCAGACACTGATTTTTTGTCACCGATTAGAACCCTGTTCAACATGATTTCCACTTGTCGATTTGAAATTGACAAACGACGTATTTTTAGGTCAATTAGAAAATTGGCAATTGCAAATAATGATAATAAGCAGCATTATTTCCACTTGCCAATTTTCTAATTGACATAAGAATACGTCATTTTTCAATTTTAAATCGACAAGTGGAAACCTAGCATAACGCAATGTGGCTCGCAGGAAGCGACTGCGTTCATTATGGCCAAAGATAGATATGTATTCACAGGACAAAGAAGGTGTTACACATTGATAAATCCTCTATGCGCATAGTCATCGAAATAATTACAGGGCACTGATGAGCAAATGTCAAACTGGGTCCAGCGATATTTGCAGAAGTTGAAAGTGAATCAATCCAACATCAACTATGCTGCTGCCCCGCTATGCTTGAAAGACGAAAGACCCTTCCCAACCTAACCTAACCTATTCCTATAATTCACTTATTGAAGGCTATGCACATATGTATGTATGTACATTGCGATTTTTGACTTGTGTAGAGTATATCAACATCTAACGTTTGCCAAAGTTATATCTCATGGATTTCACGAAGATAAATCACAGCACGAAATGGAATTCACACTCTAGCAGTTGTCTTCGAACTTGCCGAAAGAATCAAGCCTCGGCAGATTGCTTTCGTGCTAAACCAAAGAAAAAATTAACTCGCCGTTAAAAAACAAAGGATTTGACTTCTGTTATAAAGTTATTAAGAGTAAAAACTTTTAAGTTCAGCAAAAAAAAAAAAAACACAAGGTAATAAGAGAAAAAAATTTCAACTGTTTTGTAGTAAAAAAAGGGCTTACAAAAAAGATACAGATGACTTATGAAAACAAAACTCCATTTCATTTGATGACTCAGAGAGTAGTCAAAGTGACGATTATTTACTACTAACTTTAACATTAGTATCAGAAAACATCAATTCCAAGAGTGCCAACCTTGTCCAAAACGTGTGACCGATACTGCGTATCTGATAGAGCTGCTGTTGCAATGCATCTGCTGTGCCTTATGACACCCATTCACAGTCACAGTCAGCTGTTGAAGTGATAGATAAATCGAAATAGCGTCGTGAAAAAGCAAATCTTCGCAACGAAGTCAATGTTAAGGACAGTTGTCTAAATATTCTAATATTATATTTTGAAGGCAGAAAGGGTAACACATAAACTGATGAAAAATGTGCAAAAAATAGCGCCACCAAACTATCATCTTAGGGCATATAACCGTCATCAAGGAACCGGGCTCAATTTACATTGGCTACGCTGTTCCAAATGACAGGACGTCTAAGGCTATCGAACTTCTTCTCAAAATATTTCTTTGAAAGACACAAAAGCTGTGGGCTGCGATGGAACAGCCAGTAATACTGGAAAGGCGGTAGTATAAGACGTTTGGAGGAACATTTAAGAAAACCCCTACAATCGATCATTTGTTTGCTACATATACATAAATGAACTGCCTGACGCCTGTTTCTACACTTAGATGGTACAAATACTGGACCAAATTCTTATGCGGGGAGTATTGGAAACCTTCTTGAAGACGGTGAAAGACCTATTGTGCAGTTTGAAAAGCTGGAATATTGTTGACATCAAAGACTTAACCATCTACCGCGTTAATTTTTTTTCAGCGATTTTTTTTTTCCAAAGTGCGATCAATTAAAATACGAATAAGAAAATCGCAAACAGTTGTTGTTTAATAAATAAGCAAACACCATTTTATATGCTAAAGGAAAGACCATTAGGTATATACTGTTGTATGCTGGCAGGTTTGATTAGAACATATCGGAAATACTTTTAAGACTTGAGAGATCAAAGCTACCTTTATTAGGCTATCATAAATGGCGATTGCTCTTCAGACCTGGCAAACAGATCTCCAGGAAAGATCTGACACGGTCGTTAGATGATTAAAATTAACAGAGACTGTGTGTTTCCACTAAAAACCTTATATATTTCGCCACATTTGTTATTAGAGTTTATACTCCTGTTTGGTTCCGGATAAAATCCCATCCCTCATGTAAGGATAGATCTATGCATTTCTGAAAGCTAGTTTCTAGTTCTCGATACTTTCCAGCTCATCTAAGGAAAGTAATATATCCAGTTACTAAGCGCAACAGTTTCTTTGCACATCCTGAAAATATTTTACTTTCAATGATTAAGATCCACAGAAACACATTCGAGTACTTCCTGGCAGCAGAATTTTAAAGGCAAGGCAAAAGAACAATTTTTTTTAGCATTCTCGTATTTTTATTGTCCTGGACATACATCTTAAGCAAAGTCACAGACTGGCAACAAGAATATCAACGCCTTCCTGTTCTTCGAGATATAACAGATGAAAACCTGCTTTCCCTAGTGGAAACAGGAGGTGATGACATACGTAATACCTTTCTTAAAACTTCCATGTCCCTCAGGCTGTAGAACGTCCTGTTAAAACGGTAACAGAGGCTTCGATGCTGTCGTGCAAGAAAAACTCCAGAGAAGGTCTCATCAAAGCAAAAATGAGTTCAAAAAGATTTATGCTAAAATTTGTGAGCAAGCTAGATTTTAAAGTTCTCACTAACTAATTTTTTAATATTCTTATTGAAACTTGTGCGTTATTTTAGTAAAAAAAAAAATGTTTTTGTTCATTGTTATTCTTACCTCTTATCTTCCTAAAAAAAATTCCAAACTTTTTTCCGGAGTGAAATTAAAATCAAAATTTTCAAAATCAATGCGCGGGTAGCAGGAAGCTACTTAGAAACCGTATGGGTTAGAATCTCTTATACATAGGCTATGTCAATCTTTTATCACTATTCCAACCCAAAATAAGAAAAAAAAATGTTTTCATACAACAGTGTCCCACCCGTACACCCCGGAACAATGCGTGCAGCAAAATTATGTATAGTTATAGACCATGGCTTTGGGCTTTGTATGGAAACGAGCACATGGGCTTGCTGCACAGCCATTCATTACTGCAAGTCATCACTATTTCTACTTTTGATGCAAACCTGCAGTAGTAGATCCGCACAATAGTACAATTAAGTACAATTTTTGTTATTTTTGTTATTTGACATATCATGTAAGTGGCATTTTACCATTTCAAGGACACTGCTAAATTTAGATTGAAGGCAAGCAATAGAATTCGGGCGCTGATAATAAAATAGGCATTTTCATTAATCAATCGTATTTCAATTAACACAGCAAAGAAAATTGGTTTTGGATTTCAATTGACACATAAGAGTTAGACAAGACAGCAAACTAATGCGTTTATATTTCAAAAATTTGCAACAAGAAACCAGCTTACCAGCTTTAAAACAAATTGTATGTATGTATGTATCTTTATTGCCACATTTTCTAAAATGAAAACATAACTGAAATAGTTCCGTTAAAATGTGATTAAGAAACTAGTTTCGCCATCTCAAGATCTCCAAGACGTTGAGTAATTGTGTAATTTCCGCTACAAATTATCTCCAAACAGAATATAGAAACTCAATATGACATTTTGATGTAATTAACCGTTCTTATGTCAAACTTACCCATTGAATCCTGTCGGACACCAACTGAACTCATATTTGTACCGTGTGTCATTGAAAATGGCTGCGTCATACCGGGATATGAAGTTGCACCCATTTGAAATAGGTCCTAGGTAAATAAATAAAAGCAACAAATTTATTAAATATGATATAAAAGAAATGCAACATAATTAAATTTATAGACGTACCTGCGGGTATCGATTTATTGAGTTATGATGCGGATATGGTTGATAGCCTCGCGATACGCTATATCCTTGAATATTTCTCATCATACCATTGCATGAAGGGATCACAGATGGCGCTAATGCTTTTTGTAATTGTTTTTCTTGTTTTCGATATTTTGCACGGCGATTTTGAAACCAAACCTGGAAAATTAAGCATGACAATGTTAAATTGTATAAACTTGGAATTTTGAGAAATATTAAGAGAACTGACGTATCCAGTGTATATCAAGTCTGCATTCGAGTATATACAGTTCAGATTCAATTTTTAAGTTTAAGCATAATAATATTGAATGAAAAAAAGAAAAGATCAAACAAAGATTTACAGCTATTAAGATGACGAATAAAGATATAAGTAATAAGACGGGTGTTTTAGTTACTCCAACGTTTCGAATTTGTTGGCGTACACACGACTTTTAGCGGAACCTCATAAAAAGAAATCCAACGACGTAAAATCGCATGATTTTCGCGGCCAATCGACGTCTCCAGACGGTGAAATATGAAAGTAAGGTGAAAAGTTCTCGACCTGACAATGAAAGAGTGCGATTTTTTGTTAAAAAATGATTTTATTTTTCTACATAATCTCCCTTGGCGTTTTTTGGACGTCCTTCACGTGGGTCATCTTCGAGGGACGTGTGACGTTTAAATTCAGCTGCCCACTTTTTAATTCTTGACTTTTGTCAACTTGGGATGAATTTTCTTAGGGCTTGGAGGTTAATCCATCCAAAACGAATAAGTTAGAAGATATTCAAGTGTATCCATTTTAACGAAAAACACTCAAGACGTCTATAGTCGGCCGGGGGCAAGAGTGCGCATTTTAGACTTCTACAACAGATAACAAACAAAAGAGCCCATTATTTGGTAGCTCTATATTTTAGGAATAAATTCATACAAAAATATTTTATATTTTTATTTATGTTTCATATGTTTTGATCAAAAAACCAAAGTAAGTCAAGTTGCGGACTCTTGCCCCGAAGTCAGGGTAAGTGTGCGCAACCATTTTAGGTCACAGTTTTCGTAGTTTAAATGACTTGAAACTGTGCTTTCACTCAAACCAAGTTCTTCGGCAGCCTTCTATGGGCTGCTTTCATTTGAAATCAGCTCCCTAGCCTAGCAGAATTCGAGGTGGCTCATGTACCCTTTTCTGAGCATCTCCCAACTATAGTTACTTTCTGACTCGAGGTAAACGAAACTGATGAAAATAGATGTTTGTCGCTGCTACCTAAACTTGTATGGAAGGAGAGAAATGCCATCATCTACAGAAGACAGCTAAATCTACTACTTCAGCAACAGGAGTTAGACCTTGGTCAAATTGAGGAGCCTATAAAAGTATCCTATCCGATGACCAGCAACAACAGAAATAGTCGGCAGCAATACGTAGAGCCGTGGTTTGACGAGGAATGAAAAAGTGCAATGCAGTTATCTTTTGCTTGGTTAAGAGCGTTCCTTTCCTCGATCGATGGCGTTTTTAAAGATCTGTATGTGGAAGCCAATACTACCTACAAAGATTTATGTACCTACACAAAAAAAGAAAACTTACTTTGAATCGGAATCTCGACGTTTAGCTCACTGCAGAAATGCCACGGAATTTTGGAGGTTGGTAGCGAAGCTTAATTGCAAAAAGTTTGCTATCCATAGTGAGCTAAGTCTCAATATCCTTCTTGCACACTACAGGGAACTCTTGAATCCCATACTGGATAGGTCGCCTAAACTCAAAGGCTCCAGGGTCGGCTAGATTACCTACCGATTTTTATAAATATGGAACGTTAGAGCCAATAAACAAACTTTGTTGTGCTTTGAACAATGTATTCGAATATGGAACGATCCGGATCAATTTAAAGAGACCCCAATATTTCCAATTCATAAAAAAGGTAGTATGCTTGACCCTGCAACTACCGAGGTAGTTTTTGCAACAGTTTTACAACGTCGTCTAAATACGTGGATTACTGAGAAAAAATTATTAGGAGAGTTCCAAGAGGGCTTTAGGCCGGGATATTCCACCATTGACCATATATTTGTTCTGAGAGGCATCGCAGAGTGTTTTCTCACGAGGGAAAAAGAATTGTATACGTTTTTACTTGACTTCAAGGCAGACTTTGCACGGTTTGGTTCCAAATAACATCAGGAGTGAGGCAATGATGCACATTGAGCCCGATCTTATTTACGTTATTCGTCGAAGATGTAGCTAATTTTTTACCAGGAGGTGTTAATTATGGGGGATTTCACACAAAGGCCTTGCTTTTTGCAGATGACATAGTTTTGTTGGCATATACCATACACCTAAGTCCCTTCAGTTAATGATCAACCAGCTGAGTCAATATTGCACTCTATGGAATCCCGAATGCGTTAAGAAAGTTGTTTAATGAAAGGCTTCAGCCTCCTTTGGCTATAGTGCGACGGGCATGTTTTGGACTTATGTAGTTTGGGTAGTTTTCTTTAGAAGTTTAATCCTTAGCCTATTTTATTCCTGTTATGTTTTGGGGGTTTGAATTAAAAGGCTCCATTCAACTTCAATTCTAAATTATATTTTATTGGTATTAACCTAAACTCTACTTTAAAGTGAAGCTTGTGAAGATCGTTGAGCGGGTATTAGATAGCCGCCTAAGACAAATAATACGGCTGTCTGATGACCAGTGCGGGTTTGTCGCGGGTAAATCAACCACAGATGCAATCCAAAGTATAAGGGTCATAATGGAAAAGCATCGTGATTCCTTAAAGGATCTGCATATGATTCTGGTTGATTTTGAAAAAGCATTCGATAGATAACCAAGAGATCTGATATGAGTAGCGCTAAGAAAACGAGGAGTGCCTAAAACCTACGTACAGATGATCGTGGACATGCACGAGGGAGCAAGGACAAAAGTCAGATGTCCCGCAGGAGTCACCGATGAATTCCCAATAAAATTTGGTGTGCACCAGGAAAGTGTCTTAAGTCCATTGCTCTTTATTACAGCCCTAGATTATCTGCTTGAGGGAAAAGTGACGGACCCTAAAGTGTCAGTTATTCTTTGGAGGGAAATGGGTATCGTATTAGCCCAAAAAAAAAGACAGAGTATCTGACCCAAGCCAACCCATTCCAGACATTTATTTGAATGGAGTGGTGGTTTCCAAGTGTGAAAACATCAAATATCTGTGATCAATGGTCAACAGCGAAGCAACCATTGATGGCGACATGAATCATCATGTAAGCGTAGGGTGGATGAATAGGCAGGAAAACTCTGCCGTCTTCTGTGACCGAAAAATTTCCCCTTAGCTGAAAGGAAGACTCTACACCGCAGTTGTGCGTCCGGCGCTCACATACGGTTCACATTGCTGGACAATGTACAAAAAGTATGAGTGCGAATTGACAGCAGCTGAGATGAAGATGCTTCGCATGACAGTAAGAGTAACAAAGCTTGATCGAATAAGAAGTTCCAAAATCCGAGGAAGCCTTCACGTCAAAGAACCCATCTCGAAGAAACTGGAGCACAACCGGCTCAGTTGGTATTTTCATGTTCAAATGAGGGATCCTACGAATCTCAAAAAGGCAATAGCAATCAACGTTCTCTTACAATTGCGTAAAAGAGGCAGGCCTAAAAACTCCTGGATCACACAAATGCAGAAACGCCAGCATTTGATTGGCCTCAATGATGAAGTGATTCAAAATCGGGAGGCCTGCAGATATTTTTTGAGGTCGAACCCCACAGGCGGACCAGTAGGAATGCAGTGAACTGGGAGGGTTGTGATCCCTATAATATATCTGATCATAACCTCGTCGTTTAAATGGAGAGAAGACGAACTTAAACTCTAGTTATTGGGAGATTTTGGCGGGAACGATGTTGAGCTGTTTGCGGGTGAACTTCTAGTGTCTTTTATGACAGGAAGCGTGAAGTCAGATTAGTCAACCTTCCGCGCCGCGACAATGCTGCCAGATCACAGCAATTCCTGACAAATTGCGCTCCTGGGACAGTAACCCAATTTCTGTTCCTCACCCAGTAGCTAATTAGCGTTTTAAAAACCCTTTATTGCTGTTGTCATGTATTCCGCCTTGAATGCATTGAGAAGGAACTCAGCTGGATTGTTACTTATACTCCTGCTGACTTAAGTGAAAAGGGTTGTTGTCACAGCAATTAAAACCATACGCCATCAAAAGAATAAGTAAGTTGCCAAAGCATTTAACATACAATCATCACAAATAAAACAGCGCCGTCGTCCATAAGAACTACAATATGTACCAACCTAAATACCTAATTACTAATTAAAACGTGTCTTAAAACATTGACATTCATTGCCATCTGGAAAAGGTTCTGCATTTAAATCAACCCCCGCGTTAGACAAATTCCATCTTTTCGCTTCCAAGGAAATGTTGAACACATCTACTTTGAGAAACGTGCCACCATTTATCTTACCGGTACGCATATATAATATATACATGTGTTAAATTTGGTGTTCGCCATTACAAGTACCTTAAAGGCTCTTAATGTATTTTTTCATTAAAGATGAGTTTAATTTTTTTTTTGCTATTTCTTTGCCTTTAAATATCTTAAATCGGTAATTGTACGTTCGTTCGTCATTCGCCATTGCCATTGCCACCCTCTATCCGCATTCCTTTGCCACCAGCGATAGCGATATAGCACTACATACATACGAGTATAAGTACATATATACATGTACGTTCCCTTTCTATAAATTTTATGTCGGGTTTTCACTTTACAGCGTTTTCCTATTTAGCTTAGCCTATTATCTTTTAAAAGGCTGGGATTATTCTCTGATAGATGTACATATGTATGTATGAACGTCGCCTTGAGAAGGATGGCAAGGAATTCTCTTAGCCTCATCCATTCACGCAACACAACACACTCCCCCTGCTGACGATGATGGTACGATGTACGATGTACGAATAAGTTTACTGCCATAAGCAGAAGGACAAAAATGGCGAAATGGAAATTGAAAAATGAGAAACAGCGAGCGAATATGAGACGAGGATAACGAAAATCTTTCGAACATAAAAGACTTCTCCGAAGATACCTACTATAAGGATCTTATTCTACAGATACCCGTACTAAGGGATGCGGTAGCATTCCGATTTCCTCTAGAGAAACGAACGAAATGGAAGAATGAGGTTTGAGAGACCCGAAAGAACAAAAAAAAAAACGGAAAGGAATGGAAAAAAATTCCGACTTTCTTAATACGAAGGCGGCAGCGGCGGCGGTGGCGGCAGTGGGTAGAGTGGGTGGTGTCGAAGTGAGCATGAGGGTGATTCTGTTCCCTTATTTATATTATCGTTATTATCCTTGTACTGTACTACTATGGCGTATGGCGTATGGCGTATGGCGGTGGTTGGTAGATGACGATAGAAAATATCATAGGATAGAGACGTTGCTGGCTGGATTGGTTGGTTGGCTGACTATCTTACCAGGATATTTGGCGGGCGAACACGGACTGGGGTTGGTTGGTAGAGAGGTTAAAGTGTTCTGATATAGAACTTGGATGAAGATAACTTTGGGTAAAGGCAACGTTGATAATTCTGATGGTGATGAAGATGCTGATGCTGATGATGATGATGATGACTTTGATAATATTGCGATGGGGTTTTTCGTCTAGATTCTGGATGACGATAATGATGATGTTGATGGCGATGGGGGAGTGTGTACTATGTAGAAGATTGTGGGCGGGGTAACTCAATTAAGGATCCATTTGATGGCATATACACATTTTCTTTTTACAAGAAAACTTTTATTTTTATTTTTTTATATACATACATACATATATATTTTTTCTTATCAAATACGTTTCTTACATTAAGTATAAGTACTGAGTATATGTATACTCTCCTTACAAGAAATACGAAATGTGGAAATTTATGAACAGCAAGAAAAAAATGAAATGAAATGAAATATTTCTCATCGTGTTCGTATATTTTGTTCGTCCTTAAATTTGCTGCTGTAATTTTTAATGAACTTTTTCCAAGTTATGTAGCTGGGATTAAAGGATACCATTGTCGATGGCATGAATTTTATACGATTTCTTAGTATTCAAAGTGCAAGTTATGGCTAAGTCAGGGAATAATTGAGCACGAGCGGTGATTTGTAAAAGGTCGGATTTTTATTTGACAAAGTTGTACTTAAAATAAGTCTTTCACAAATATCTGTTTCATCGTCATTGGGTTCGCCACAAAAATGTGTTTATTTTTCCAGTGAGGTTAGGCTAGGTTAGGTTGAGAGGGGTTGAGAGGCTGAGCCATCCCAAAACACAAAGCGATCCCCTAAAAATACATCCAATGATCCGCCACAATTTCCTCAAAGCATTTAATTACCCTGCAACATTTTTGAACGAGTTGATTCGGCCTACCTCCTCCAGGTTACTTAAGAAGTAGGAGCCTAAAATTTTTCTGCGACTGCGTGATATGAACTGACATTCACACCGAATATGTGCGATATGCTCTGCTACACCTAGATCATTACAGCATCTGCAAATATCCGTGCCTATGAGTCCGAACCTCTTCGTGTGTTTGCCTAAAAGGCAATGCTCGGATAATATTCCTATAAGTCTACTTATTTATGCCCTGCTAATTCTAAGGATTTCACTAGTCCTTTTGTACAGCGCCGGCCAAAGTGCCTTGGAAACCCTATGTCCTACAAAGTAAGGCCATATCTATGGTCAGCCCTTCTCGTAATCGTATCCTTTACACTTGATTTAATGCAGCAACTTTTGTAATTAATCAAATACATAACAAAGATTAAATGACTTACATTTTGTTAACCTCTACACTGAACCAAAAAAGTACATGATATAAATGAAAAAAATCATATTCTAAATGAAAAAGTTCATTAAAATTGAGCTAAACATCAAATTCTTACAGAACATGTATCCCCGTTCATACGTTTATGAATATATTCATGCAGCTATGAATCGTTCATAAAAAGTAAGAATCTATGCATAAAATTAATGAATGACATTCATAAATTAGCGCGAGCACATGAAGGAGAAGAGAGACAGACAGATGGAAAAAAAACAGATCGGCGTAATGGTAGGAAACTCATTTGTAAGGTTTCAACTAACTCTATGGGTTGGTGTCCAGGATAACTGGAGAGGTTTTTTTTTCGTACTTGCATATGTTTCACAGAAGTTTTTGTGTGATGAACTCTTTCAACCATGCCATAACTATCCTTACTGCCAGTGTTATGCCTTCTCGTAGTAGTAGGTTTTGTTATTAACTTCTGAAACTGTTCAACTTTTTTTTAATTTTGTTTGATAGAAATAAATACCTACATACATCTGGATTTGAACCGCGGACCTTCTGCGTGACAAGCGACGACGACTACCACCACGCCAAAGCCATAAAATAAATACGAATGCATTGTGTGTATAACTATTTACACATTCGAAACCTTTGAGTATATATCTATACTTACAGTTTATGAACAAAATACATACCCCTTATGAATCGGTATACTGCTTATGACTTGATACATACTTTTTGAGAATAGATACATAATGCATATGAATCTATACATTCATTTGTTTTTTTCTTTAATTCAAAGATTATTTTCATTAATTCAATGTATTTTTTCTTAAAACTCGTGATGGACAGTTGTATGAATAAAGCTTATGAAAAAATTCATTAAAAATAAGAATCAGCGTTCATACCCCAAATTTCTCATACAAATATTTTCATGAACGCGATTTCATACAAACAATGAATCGTTCATAAAAACATTTTATTTTTTTATGATTTTGTACATAAAATCAATGAATTTTTCTTAAAAATGAATGAATTTTGCTGTATGAATGCCGTTCATTGATATTATGTACGATAATTTTTTCAGTGTATTTGAGAGTTCCTGAGAGACACCGAAAGTTCTCAAACGATGGTAATATAATCAGGTAACGCAACCATTTGTGTGTGCGCGTTATTTTTTCCACGAATGGAAGGGGCCTACAGTTTTTTGCCGACTCCGAACGGCGAGTTGAGAAGCTTCTCATGACCAATGATACTCTTTGATTGGTTGTCAGACATTCGAAAGAGGTAGCGACCGTGAAAAACTTTTTTAGGTGTTCGACCCGGGCTGGGATTGAACCCCAGCAGCATGCGTAGTAGCCCAACGCACTAACCACCAATCTCGTTCACTACTAACGCTAAGACGATGATCATCCTAAATGCTACGAGATACATAAGTGCCCTGATTCGCAAACTAATCTACGTCGTCGTCGCTTCTCCATGGTTGCAATGCTTTTCATTACTTTGCATACATTTTCGTTTTTATTGCTAACTAGCTGTCCCCCACCGGCTTCGTAAATGTAACTATGTAAATAAACAGCAGCATAATTTTTCTATGTAGTTATGTACTTTTATTTTGTTATAACACATGAAATGTTCGATTTATATGTAATCAAAATGTAAGGCGTTGGCATCTTCAACGCTCTTCCGACGTCAAACGTCAAGTATTATTTTAAGAATTTCTGAATTTTCAACGCAATGATATCTTCAAAGGATTTTATGTTTTTACTCGATATCGGACGACTTTCTGGTGGCTAAATGAGTTCACACTGACTAAAACATATGGGCAGTACCGTTGATGGGGAAGAATTTCCAATCCCAAACAAAAAAAAAAAATCCCAAACATAAGACTCATTTCCATTACATGCATTACTTTATTATGTTATGGGACAAATGGCAAAGAAAAGAGCAGAACAGTTTGATTTTTTACTTGATCGTCACATCGGATTATTGGGACAGCTGCTTAATTGGGACAAAATCGGCCTTGACCGAAGTGTCCCAAATAAACGGAATCCACTGTGTATAGAATCTGTTAATTACTCAACTCCAGCGCTACCTATCGGGTCCAGATTTTGTTATTTTTCTCTTTTGGCACTATACCAACATATATTGTGAATATGAGTCATTTTGGTAAATTAATATAGAATTTGTTATTTACTTGACTCCAGATCCCCTTAGCGGGCAATTTTTTCACCTTTGTCCTTCTTCAGGTCCCATACTATCTTTTTGCCAAATGACATCATGATTGGTTCAGCGGTTTAGTTGTGAAAAGGTAACAAACAGACAGACAGATATACAGAGTTACTTTCTCATTTATAATATTAGTGTGATTATAGTATCGTGTGAATTCGAGCCAAATCTGTCCAGTCCATAAATAAGTGTTTTCGAAAAAATGGCCTCAGCGCCACCTAGGGGGTCTAACACAAAACAAAAAACAATCCGTAACACCACATGTACATATGGTGTGAATATAAGATAAATAGCTTCAATGGTTCAGCCGTGAATATAAATAACTTATAGTTCTCACTTTATATTATTTGGTTCGTGGGCGGTCGTGGGCTTGATGGCATAAGCCTGCGACTTTAAACAAACGCAAAGAAAAAATCGCATGATTCTGATCACTGAAACGGAAAATTACACGACCAGGAAAGGACACGTGAATTAATTAAATGGTTTCTCGGATTGTGTGGCATATGGCATCGTCTTGAAGAACCCACATATCGTCCACATCCATATCTTGGAACTTAGACACATAACATTGGATTATCATGTCGCGATGGCGACCACCATTAACTGTTATTGCCTGACCAGTTGTATTTTTAAAGAAGAATAGTCCGATGACGCCTCCACCACTCACTCGGCACCAAACAGTAACACGTTGTGGATGCATTTGTTTCTCAACAATCACTCGTAGACTTTCTAAACCCCAAATTCAACAATTTTGACGTTAACAAAGTCATCAAGATAAAATGAGCCTAATCGCAAAGTAGCTGTTAAACCTTGATTATTTTTAAACTATTGCTCGACAATGCAAACGCGAGAAAACTACCCGCATCCGAAATCACCATTTGCGTGGACAGCCAAGCCGCACTTAAAGCACTGGATTCCACTTCCGTGAACTCAAAATGCGAAAAGGAGTCTGTCTCTCGTTCTTGTCCTTCATGTGCTCGCGTACTCGTATTAGCGTGTATAGATTATAAAAAAAGGAGTGATTCGCGGAACTTGAGCGATAAAACATCACACAATTTTACTCTGCTGGGTACCTAGACGTGCGGGAATAGAAAGGAACGAAACACCAGACGGACCGGCAACGAAAGGCTCTGATATGGATAAAACTAGCTGTCAGACAGGTCATACCGGCTTTCAATACAGCTAAAAATCGAATAGACCGCATCACCACTAATTTAGCCGAGGACCGATGGCGCAACACTAACGATTGTGCCAGAACCCGCAACCTGTGGCCCGCAGTCGATCAGAAAAGAACAATCCCTACTTTCTATGAAAAGAAGCAAAATCCATGTACATACTCATCGATGTTATAACCGGACACTGTATAATAGGAAATATGGCCAGAAGATACGGTACTCTTACAAATTACTTTTGTAGAAGCTGCATAGATGAGGATGACATAGAATCTGTAGCATAGCTTCTATGCCACTGCCTGGCTCTTCAACAACGGCGCCTATCTTGTGCGTGAGCACGATTCTTCGACTGCCTGGATGACTTGGCTAAGATACCACCTAAAGACCTAATTAGATGCATGTTTATATTCACAAAAAGGGTGTTCACAATAGACCTTTACGGCCTCTGGATGAAATTGCATTTACTGCAAACGACCCTTCCAATATAAGCTAACCTTATGTATGTAGGTAACTTTAATCTTCCAGTAACCGAAGTGAGTGTATCTACACACGAAATTGATAATTTTGATGCTACATTTCAACCTGTCAAATATGAAATGTCAAATATCACAAAATAAAGCCAATCCAACTTTACTTGAGCAACAGCATTATGAACCAGTAAAAAAAGTGGAGGGGATTACATACTTATCATATCAGATCACAACTTGTAACAAATTCCTGCATAAAAACCAAACTACCTCTAGTTTCATATAAACACTTGATTGCTTCTCCTTCCAATTGTGTTGCAATTAATAAACAATTGCCAGGGAAAAGATCAAAGAGCTCTTCAATGCGCTTTAAGCCTCTTCCTAATAACGTTCAGTACTCCACGTATCTGCACATCTCTAAAGATTGATACTTTGATATCATTCCCATTTTTGAGTGGGTATTTTTTTTTTTGTTTTCTTTGTCATAATTCCACGTTGAAGCTAGATGATAAAAAAAAACATATTTTCGCACAAATGTTCAAAAATTCAACAAGAGTGGGTCATCCCCTGTAATTTGGCCACCAATCGAGCCCAATACATTCTGCTCTCCACCCCTTTCCATCTGTTACATCGAAATGTGACGACAATAAGAACCCAATAACGCGGTGTGGGTTTTTGTGCGTACATTTGAAACCATACACCGCTTTCACCACCACTGCCAGTCATTGTGTGATCAAATTGTGAATTAATTATTACCGCGGGGCACATTGAACCAGTGCACAGAAGGGTGTCGTTCTTCACGGTTTTAAATGCACAGTGCACACACATACATTTGAGATCGACACCCAAGAGTGGGCCTACCAGATTGGAATAATCTCTTTGTAATAGCCGATTAAGTATGAGAGTATAAAAATCGGTTGTGACTTACTTGTATTCGGGCCTCATTTAGTTTCGTTGTTCGTGCTAATTCCTCTCTACAATAAATATCTGGATAATGTGATTTGGCAAAGGCGGCC
Source organism: Brachyopa scutellaris (assembly GCA_949775065.1). Lineage (NCBI taxonomy): Eukaryota > Metazoa > Arthropoda > Insecta > Diptera > Syrphidae > Brachyopa > Brachyopa scutellaris. The sequence continues at coordinate 80,811,359 of OX459112.1, read as the reverse complement.
TCTAGTTCAGCTAATTGTTCCTGCAATAAAAGAAGAAAAGTATCTATTCAATAAACTTGATTTAATTCAGCACAAAGAAACTTAACGAAAAGAGCTCAAATCAAAGATAAAGTATGATGAAAAATAAAAAGACAAACTTAATATAGCTAATTTATTTTGTGCCGATTTAGGTCAGGAACGGCTTTACGGGCTTGGATGAAATTTTGCAAAAAGATATGTGTACGACAAGGGCTGTTCAATGTTCATGTCATACTTCACAGAGAACTTTCGGATTTAACTATAATACTTAGTTCTTTTCCGTCATTTGAATTTGTTATTTATATGTATACTAGTTGTTTGGTAATTTGGTGTGCTATGCTGTACCCATTGAGAACAGTGTTTATGTCATAAAATGTAATGAATTTTTTTCGAGTGACTTATGGTTCACCGGATGTCATCTGGAAGCAGGAACTGTCTTTGCAAATGCTATTGAAGAAGTCATTGAAATCGTATGTTTGATGTACATATTTACATTTGTTCGTAAATATAATTTTGAATCAATTTTCTTGACATTAAAAATAGTAATGACTCTGTTGGGGAACTGAATGCCGGCAACACGATTTGGATTTAAGAAAACTGTCCATTCAATAATACCCAACTTGTTCGACCGAGTTCAACTTTTAAAATTCATAATTAATTTTTATCTTTTATAGATGATAGGCACTGGCCCAATAATCATTAGTCACTACGGTTAACTTGAATAAAGGCAACACTAAAATTTCACTAAACAGTGAGTTATGGCCAGGAAAATCGATACACAGCTATAATTATGGATTGTAAACAAAGTTTCGGAGTTTCTTTAGAGAACACACTTACAAAAATTAGTTTCCCTAACGGGATTTTTCCCAAAGTTTGTAAAAAGATTCGGAAAAGTATGCAATAAAATCGGTTCACATGAATAAAGGCAAAGGCAATAATTAACGAAAATTTGTGCATTTTGCTTTAATTTATTATTTTTTTTTTGTTATTACCATAATTAATGATTTAACAAAGAAGTTAGTAATCACCCCAATTATGCAAGTCGTATCTCGTATCTCACTTCAAGTCGTACTCGCATCGTATTGTATTTCGTTTGTTATTATGCAAGTCGTATGCGTTGAATACGACTCCATATAAGTTGCTGCATGTTAGCAACGCATTACGTCGCACTTCAAACTGAACTTTTTCCTGTCAGTACTGGTTTCCTTGCCGGCGAGGTCCAGGAGATCTTATTACAACTGCTCCCGAAAGATGTCACCACAAACTCAATAGATTTATTCTTTAACCCTCTCATGCCCGCTGTTGCATATACGCAACATTGTATTTATGAGCCTCTAACTACCGTTATTTTAAATTTTTTGTTTTGAACCGTTCGCAGAAATATAGCTGCATGTGTTGAGTGAGCTTACACCTAATTGTTCGGTAGTCAGCTGCACATGCGTTCAGTTAGTAGCTATTCTCCCGAGAGCGTAGTTGACAAATTCATTGTGCAAAAAAACGTGGTTTTAAAAAAGTGTTAAAAAACATTTAAATAATTACTTCATCCTAAAACCAAGTTCAACAACTAAATAAAGAAAGGTAAGTGAGTATTTAAAAAAAAACCCCGCATGAAAATATTATATAGTTTGTTTCTAATAATTTTGTGAATGTCGTGTTGCGTATATGCAACATTGGTCTATTGTGGTAATTTTCAAAAAATAAATTTTTTTTTGTATGCAGATTGTAAGATGCGCCCAAAAGGTCTGACTCAAGCTGAGATTGAAAAATTTGTCAACTTTGATTGGGATGATTCGGCTGACGAGGAATATGAAGAAGAAGAAGATCGAAATATGGACGAAATTATTGAAGAAACTTTGAAAAATTTGGATAACAGAGCTGAAAATGTGAGTGTTGGTTTGATTGATCAATTTATTGAAAGCGAAAATGATGGGGATTTGAATGAAAATGAAAACGTTGTACAGGAGGTGATGGAAAAAATTGATTTGAAGAGTTTGAAGTGGAGAAGTGCCGAGTTTATGGAAAGCGAGACCACTTGGAAAAGTGAATTATGCAGCAATGCGGTGAAAAACCCCATCCAATATTTTAGTACTTTCTTTGCGGATGAACTGTGGCAGAAAATATGTGATGAAACAAATTTATATGCTATGCAAACGAAGGGCATAGAATTGAAATGCACTGTGCCTGAAATGAAAAGGTTTGTTGGCATACTTCTTTACCTTGCAGTTGTGAAAATACCAGCTTATAGAATGGCGTGGGCGGCCAATTTCAAACTAGCAGCCGTTGCAAATGCATTACCAAGAAACAGATTTGAAAAAATTAAACAGTTTTTCCATTTGAACGATAATTCTAAACAGCCTCAGAAGGGAACACCTGAATATGACAAGTTGTACAAGGCTCGGCCTTTGTTGGACGCCATAAAAAAAAAATTCAATGAAATTTCGCAGGAAGAATTCCAAAGTATAGATGAGTAAATGATTGCATATAAAGGTCAACATAGTTTGAAACAATATCTTCCAATGAAGCCCCACAAGTGGGGTTTCAAAATGTTTACGAGAGCTGGTGTATCTGGGATTATATACGATTTTACTCTGTACATTGGAGAAGGAACGTGCAAGACTTATGGCTTGGGCATTTCATCAGATATCGTGCTATTTTTATCATCCAATTTGCCAGTAAACCAAAATTTCAAACTGTTTTTTGACAATTGGTTTTCGTCAATAAGCTTGATGATTGCTCTGAAAGAAAAGGGCATATTGGCCGTTGGTACAATTAGAAGCAACCGATTGAAAAATTGTGCTCTAATCAGTGAGAAAGACCTTCAAAAACGAGGACGAGGATCAAGCGATTTCAAATATGAAGCAACGAACAACTTGATTGCTTGTCGTTGGTATGATAATAAGAGCGTACAATTAGTCTCAAATTATGCAGGTAAGAACCCAATGAGTGAATGCAACAGATGGTGCCGCAAAGAGAAGAAGTTTATAACTATACCTCGTCCAGGTATAGTTGAATGTTACAACAAACACATGGGAGGGGTTGATCTTGCGGACATGCTGCTTGAATTGTACAAAATCAACCACCGCTCAAATAAATGGTACATGCGCATAGTATACTGGTGCATAAATTCAAGTTTAGTAAACAGTTGGTTGTTGTACCGCAGAGACATCATACATACAGGCGGCGAATTGAAGCATATGCCGCTCATAAATTTTCAATTGGATGTTGCTTCCGAGCTTTTGAACGCAAGTCAAACTAAAGTTGTCGCCAAAAAGAGAGGTCGTCCATCATCACTCCTTTTGACAATGAATTCATCCCCATCATCACCAGCTCCATCACCACCAGCTCCATCTTCACCAGCTGCATCATCACCAGCTCCATCATCACCAGCTCCATCATCACCAGCTCCTTCTACGGGCTCTGAATCAAACCCCTATAAAAGAGCTTAGCTTATGTTGCAGACCCAGCAAAATCACTACGACTTGATGGTAATAACCATTGGCCGGAATGGGGAAAAAGAGGAAGATGTAGAGTATGCAGCACTGGGTTTCCAAGCTGTAAATGCAGCAAATGTAATGTGCACTTGTGCTCCAATCCCCAAAAAAATTGTTTTGTATCCTATCATACATAAATATAAATAAACGGCATTTGAAAAAAAAAATCAACTTGTCTTTAAATATATAGCACCATTGCCCAATGTTGCATATACGCAACATCCTGTAGCTCTTGAACCAGGACACCTAGGACAATGAAATTTTTGTCAGTTGATATTGAGGTCAACTCTAGCTTATATGTCTACTCAAAAAAAATTTAGCCACGCCCATTTTAATTCGGGCATGAGAGGGTTAATGAGCACATGAAGGAATAACCTTAAAAGGAATTATATTCACAGATTGTTAAGAGATAGTTGAAACGCAATAAGTGCCAAATTCATTGTGTATGTATGTATATATATATGGATGTATTTTCCGAAATTTAAATTACAATTTTCTAACTAAAAAAATAATTGACCATTGCAGTTTAATAAAACTATTCTGTTGACAACCATTTGTTCATCTTTTAGATGAACGTGCAGCACACATCTGTCTTTTGCGATGCCGACATTAATCTCCGTAGCATATACCAAAGCTTCGAATTTGTTGCTGTTTTTAAGTTTTTTAGAAAGTAAAAGTAATTTAAGTAGTAAAATATTTTCGAAGAACGTTAAATCGTTTCTATTCAAGAGTATACAATTGTTTATTTTTCATGTTTGTCGAATTTCGTATAGAGTCACTTAAGAAATCGCAGCCGAAGAAAATACCACTAAAAACGTTCAAAATACGACTAAATACGACTTGCATAATAGCTGATATCAGCCGAAAGTCGTATGCGATGGCATCCGATTCTGTTGACAGCTGAAAAGTCATTAGCGTACGAGTATGTTCGTAGTGACACGACTTCCATAATAACAAAATACGACTATGTTCGTATGTGACTCTCAAATACGACTTGCATAATTGGGGTGAATGTGTTTAGCCACCGTTTTCTGAAATAACTTCAAATATGCGATCTGGAAGTGAGTCGTCCTAGATTTTATGTAGTTAAGCGATATTTCGGCCCAAGCTGACTTAATACCCCGGAGAAGTGGTTCAATATTGTCGCACTGCTTCCCCCTTTTCATATTCTTTGCGAGTTAGCCATCCCCAAAACTTTTAAGTCAGGTAAATATGGCGGCCAATTCATCATTTCCACTTTCTGGCTTACAATTAACAACTTTACTACGGGCGCAGTATGGATTGGTGCGTTATCTTGTTACAAAATCCAAGGCCAAGGTCCAAACAACTTGTTCAACTTAGGGAAAGCTGACTCCAATATTCCTTTGTAAGTAATTCCCGTAATTTTAGTGCTCTAAACATACATATGTATTTGACATATGTAGGTGAAAGTACTGTAGTAGCCTAAATGTAAATATGTATAGTATAACTAAATATAATAATAAATAATGTACTAGGTTAAGGTCAATAATGTAATAGATTTAAGGACATGTAAATGCCATGTAAGCATTGCACGCTACTCCATTGTATGAAAACACGAAATTTGAGTATTAATTGAGATGCCACAATACGTACCTACATGTTCATTTTATTTGAAATTCAATTGTAATGTAGAACTTTGCTTTAATTTACATTAATATTTCACGTTTATTACTTTTATTTGAAGCCGCCTTAACGTGGATATGTCAGACATATCAATGTGAACTTGTTCACACTAGCGAATTGGCTAAAGAACTTTTTGCTTCAGCACAGCACGGAGTACACGGCATATGCATGCCACTCTGACGTCACAATATTTTCCGTGGCATATATGTAATATGTCATACATGTTGTATTGTGTCATGTGCTAAAAATATGGCGAGTACACGACATGACAATTTTGTCATGTTCACATGTCATTCTCGGTCTGGCATACGGCTGACATGCGCATGCCAACTGCATGACAGTGTCACAACCATGCCGAGTATACGGCATGCCAACTTTTTTTACATACCCTGACGTCAAAATAACGTCAGAGTGACATGCGTACATATATCGGTTTTGGCATGCCGAGTACTCGTAGCTTCAAGCTTCAAAAAGGTTCCATCAGCTTCTCATTTTCACTTACTGAGCGTAGTTCAACAATGTCTTCGCACGCTAGGTCTTGTGAATTGGTGTGTGTCAACTTTATGTACTCTAGGATTTTTTGCAGATTTTTTTTAACTCTACAGTTCTATTAGCACATCGAACTTTAAAGAAACTTCCCGAAGTCTAACACTTTTATAACACAAAAAAGCAAAACAAAAGAAAAGAAAAAATATTTATTTTTATTTTAATCATTAACCGATTGTGTGCCTTCTAACTTTTTTTTTAAACTAATAGTTAAAAGTCAACAGTTAATGGTTAAATTAAAAGCAAGTATATACTCGTAGAACGTCCCTACAAGCCCAACAGAGATAGGGAATAATTTGGCCCAAACTAATTTCTTAATCAACTTAATAATAATTGAATTAACAAATTACGGGAAAAATTAATGGACCTGTGTAAACGTCGTCCTGTGCCTTCGTCTCGCCGGTGTCGGGCAGGATGCTGTGGTGGGGGTATGCCCTGTATGTTGACTTAATGACGAGACTCCACTTCCGGGTGATGTTACACCACCGGATACGGATGAAAGTCCACTATTTGGTTCGGGTTTGAGTTTTTTGAAAGCACCTTCCGCTGTAATGAAAAAAAAAATTATTTTTAGTAACATAGTGTATACTCGTACACGTGCTTTTGTTTTTTATTACATATTATCAAATATAATTGTGGTTTAATGTAATTTCAATAATTAATATGGTACTCCACTAATTTGGAAAAAGTAGACGAGAGAACTTGTTGAAGTAATAAGTATACAATCAACGAGTATTTCTAATATGTACGTACTCGTTGTTTAAATTAAATGGATGTTTTTAAAACTAATCTAGAAACCGGTGTAGTACCATTATTTTGTATAATTCACTATTGGCTATGAAATTTGAATTGTAAAGCTAGGATTACACGATTGACGAAAAAGCGTAAACCTAGCGTCAATAGAATTTACGCCCAATTGATGTAGTTTTGACAGAACCGTAAATAAATATTCCCACCGATTTACACGATTGGCTTAAAAGCGTCAACTTTATCCACGTCAACCAAAATATCGAAAATCGGACCGTTTACACGATTGACTCTTTTTTATGTCAATCGAATTGACGCTTGCTTTCATTAGTGCCAAATAAATTAAATAAATTTATAAATTTATTTCTTTGATTAGAATCATATAAAAAACCGTGTCGAAAAGCAGTGACGGATTATCCCTAAGGCAAACTAGGCAATTGCCTAGGGGCGCGAGGTTACAAGGGGCGCCTGCCCGAAGTTTTTTACAAAGAGACACACGCGCGAAACTTTTAAAAAATAACCAAAACAAATATTGTACAAATATATGACACTCTGATTCAACATATTTCAGCGGAAAGTGAAAACTTTAATAAATACGAACAGCAGACCTTAGAACTTTCATCAGTCAAGGAATAGGTATGAGAAGGACACAAAGAGGATTCGAAAGAGGAAGGTCACTCCAGATGAATTTGCCGAAGATATAACTCCTTTATTATCTGGTCGGGAAACATTTAAAGTGACATGTTATCTATGTAGATAGTCTTGTGGCTGATCTTCAAAAGAGAAGAGAAGCGTACCTATATCAACAGCAATTTAAATAGCAAATTTTCGTTTTCAAGCAATTTGGTTGATTTGAACTCTGAAGAAGTTGAAAATAGAGCATGCATGTTGGTAACAATGTATTCTGATGAAAAGTGCTTGGTTGATGAATGCATCCATCTTCGCTCTTATTTAACAACTTTATCTCGAGACGGAGTACTGCCTCGAACAACCAACGCAATTTTAAAGATTATAAGAAAAGAAGAACTTGAGACAATCAAACCACAAACCAAAACCACAATATAGATATAGCCTTAAGAATGTGCGTATCGATGGCAGTCAGCAATTGCAGTGGTGAGAGAAGTTTTTCCTGTCTTAAAAGAGTAAACAATTATCCTCGAGCGACCATGGGTGGAAAAAGATTAAATTCTTTGGCAGTACCGAACATCGAACCCGACTTAATGCTTTCTTGTTTGAAACACATTTTTGATGTGTAAACATCTAAGCGCGCGTTAGCAAAATTTCTGGTGGAGTAATTCCGTGATTTCTGGTAGTAATTCCGCGATTTCGGGGACGGAATTCCGAACGATTACGAAATTTGGAACTCAAATTTCATAGCAGCGCGATGAAATACGGACGTACTGATTGTTTATGTTCCTGGTCAACTTTTATATATAACTTTTCATCCCGGAAAATGGCATGGTTTTCAGAAAATAGTGAAAATACTGTATATTGGGAGGGAAAATTATAGTTATACAGCCCTAACTCAATAAGGGCTTATCGGATTGAAAAACAATTTTCAGTCGGGCAGCAGTGGGTATCGTTGCAATAGTGTGTGTGTGCGCGCGCTCTAACATGATCATAATGCTTTGTATTTCAATGTTCTGCATTCTGCAATCATTATCACCATTTGCGGCTCTCCCACTCAACCAATCTTAACAAATGAGGTGTCAAAAGAAAGAGGATTTTCTAGAGCAGTGATTTACATTTATAGTTTATAAGTATTATTAACAATCTCGCATGTAGAGAACCTACAACCCTTTACTATTTACGAATAAAATGGCTACCTATTGGCCTCTAGTGTTCTAGTGGCACCTTGTTCCAAAAAATAAGAGTTCCTTTTTGTGATAGAGATCCTGATAGATATTAAGATTAAGTATAAACAAATTGTTTATATTTATAAAATCAGAGTGCATTTCGTCATCGCTCCAAGACATTATTTTCTTTAGCCACCTCATTTGTGAATGTACATAGGTACGTTGAAATAATGTTTTTCCGTAATAACTTTATTCATATGCTTTTTTCAAAATTATTTATACTGATGAAGTGTTAGAATCATTGTAATCGGTGCAGAAATAAACTCTCAGGAGCAATGGAGTGGATTCGATGAGTGTATATGCGATTGGCTTGAATTTTATCGAACATAGACTAGTAATAATTTACTTTCTTTCCAATAAAGTGGAGCTACACACCCCATCCACGTGACGTTTACACATATGTAGCTCGGGACTGTTGGATACAGTCGCATAATTTTTTTAGATGTATTTCATTGCAATGATTTCAAAAATGGCCAAATTTTTGAAAAATAATGAAGATTTTTCGAGATATTGAGCTATATCTAAAGATTTGGTAAAACTTAAAAGACCATTTTGTTTGTAATTGTCTCTTTTTTGGACTTAAAATTTAAACAAATTGAAAATATAACAATATTTTCACGGAGTAGCAATAAAAATTTTGTGCTTACATTCTGTAATTTACCATGATGGTATTATTGATAATTTCGCAAGCCAAAAATGTAGACGCAGACATTTTTAATTTTTTTTTAAGACTTTTTCTTGAATGTCAAGTTAATAATAAATATACATACATATGAACAAACACATTTGTACTAACATTCAGAACTCGATTTTTGATTTTTATTAAATATCAATATTTTTTTTAGGCTGGCTGCCAGAAGGGGGCCGATGAGATGCTTTGCCTAGGGCGCTATATTCATTTAATCCGCCACTGTCGAAAAGTGAAAAAAAGAGCAGCAGCTTTGTGTGTGTTTGCAGCAGCGTTGCCACTATTTGACCCTTTTTTGAAGCAAAGAGACTATGACCCGACTTTTTAAAAAAAACACCTCTTTTTGACCATTTTCAGATTTTTTGGAGACTTTTTGAGACTTTTTCGTACAAAAAATATATTTCCAATAAAAAATCCTTTGTTGCTAACTAATTTATTTTTTCCAATGTGTTCCTTTTGTACAAATTTAATTTAATTTATTTTTTTTTTTTATGTGTAAAATTCTTAGTTCTCGGTATGGGCCTCACGAGTTCCTCGCCGTCACGCATAACCAAACTAGGTATTAGTTCTCTTCTCTGTGTATGATTCTCTTTATTCATTTCTCCTTCACACAGTGTAATAGCAATATCATAGCAATAGCGACTTCAACGATCTCTGTATATGTTTACACATCAAAGTTCACGAGTACCTGGTACATACTCTACTCACACCTTTTTTATATAATCTAATGCGTTCCTGTTTTTTTTTTTTTAATAATAATGGATATGGAGGTCTGACGTCGTTACCATGTTTACATTAGGTCTGTTTCTTTACCTAAAAATTGTTACGAATTCGTACGAATTCTAGACCAACCGCGTTCCTTTACACAAAAAAAGTAGTTAAAAAGAGAAGCAACGAGAGAGCAATCATTTCCCCTCTTGAAAAAAATCTTACGAATTCTTACTCAACAAATTTCTGCCGGTATAAAGTGAACTATCTGTCAAACTCAGCTGTTTCAATTGTTTTAAATTATTTGCATTTTTTTATTTTAACGCAAAAATTAAAATAATGGAAAGAAAAGGGACATTATGTAGATGAAAGTTGAATGTTCTGAATGTTGAAATTTGCATTTCGCAATGGGATATGAAGAGTGGACTCTGCTGTAAAATCTAAAATTGTACAACACCACATTGCTTACGTTTATTTCGCATATGTATATGACATTTCGTTTGTTGCAACTTTTGTGGTTAAACGCGTTCCTTTACTTTTTCGAAATGTTGCCTCTGAGAATTTTACTCCCACTCCATGAAATTTAATAGCTTAGTCTGCTTTTACACTTAAGACTTGTGAGCAGAAAGTAAACGAACAGACATATTATTTGTTTTTGTTGCGACTTTTTTTCCTCCATGACCCTTTTTCTGCGACTTTTTCAAATTTTTCAGCGGCAACCCTGGTTTGCAGCATTCTATAAGCAACAATTGGAAAAGAAGGTAGTTGAAAATGGCTGAGAAAGTGGAGCACACAACAGTTTGTTGAAGGAATTCCGTGATATCGAGAAACATTTGTATAAGAACTTTCTGCAAATGAATGAAACTAATTTCAATGAATTGTTGCATATGGATATGGTGGCACCGTTAATTCAAAACCAAGACACAAATATGGGAAAGTCAATTCCCGCATCTGAGCGTTTGGCCATATCTTCGAGATTTTTAGCTACCGGTGACAGTTTCAAATCGCTCTCAATACTGTTTCTAATTGCACCATGGACAATATCAATCATAGTACCAGAAGTCTGCGAAGCGATATATTCATCATCTTCAGGCGGCCATGTAATTGTGTCTTTGGGCTTCAGATTTGGATGTTTTTTTACTCTCTGTTATTTAGTTTCTTGAACTATTGTTTCATTGTCTAGCATCATAGTTCCGGTTTTAGCACTACCAGCGCCATGGGTGAGATTTCTACGGCGCCCGCCATCTGCTATACAAACCCATGTGAAAAGAGGAAAGGTTCAAACAAGGGAGACAATGATATAATAACCATTTATGTATTAAAAAAAACAAAACAAAAAACTAAAAGAATTTTAGTTTTCCGGCCTTTCTATCGCCAAAATCTCCTACATATGACACCAAAGTCTATGTTTCCTTTAATTTCATTTTCGATTGACAAAGTGGCCAATTCCAATCTAGATTGAGATGCTGTCGATCGCAGATCGGAATATGAGTTCATCACACAACATACAACCATTTATAGCTGATTTCGAGCCTACAGTTAATTTTAATTTGAGACTATCACATAGTTTGAGAAGGTCTGGTTTTTCTGGAATTTTTGTTTATGTTATACAAAAAGGACGAAGATTCGTAGTACTAATTTAACTGTTCAAATCATTCACTGAGTGAAATTAAAGCAGTTTGTTGCAAAACTATTTGTTTAGAACGATTATCCCCGATGGACAATTACACCGACCGAACCGAACCAAAGACGTAAACAAATAACTCCACAACTGTCATCGAATGGGGAGTTCGCTGCGCCGACGGCTACTCAGCTGGGGTGGGTTCGCGAGTGGGTTGCTGGGATAAAGGTGGGTTTGGACGCCACACAATTTTTTTTGCTTTGGAGAAAAGGTGAAACCTGGGGAATGTAAGGAATTTTTCGTCCCGATGATGGAATAAACAGAAATCTGTGAAGTCGAAGAAAGAAAACAAACGCTTTTCTTTTGAACAACGTTCTAATCTAACGGCCGATTTATTTGATTAAAATGAATTGAACGGGGGTGAATTAGGAATTGGTATAAAACTAAAGTTACGATGGGATTGGAAAAAATCCACCGGGGTGGATGAAAAAAACCAATCCGGTTATCACAATAAACAATAAAACGAACGATCGCCGATAGAACGGCTCCGGATTCCCTTGCGGTAAAACGAATAAAAACTGTCCCAACGGACAACGGGTCGCGAAAGAAATTATTGTACCGGAACGACTACGGTACAAAAAAACGAAATGGGGCACAGAGAACTAACTCGACTTGTGTATTATATATATAAAACGCTTTGCTAACTAGCATTCTTTCTTTTTATGAATCTCCTCTTTGATGTGAGTTCCAAAGGGACTACTGGCAACCTGGGGTTATGGGTACTAGGTCCCCTTTTTTTTGCATTATTGTCACTTTAATTTGTTTTTCCACTAATTTTTTTTTTTGCCTATTTTTCACTATTCTTTCCTTTAAAATCTTTTCTTTTCCACTGTGAACTCCTCTTTTTTTTCTTCTCCTATACGAACACACGGTCAACCAAGAAGAAGAAGAATAGACAGTTGAAAAATCTAACTTCAAATATTATTTTCTGGAGAAGAAGCTGTACCCATCGCGGACAGTTTTACCAGCTTGGTATTAACACATCGCAATCTTGCTGAGGCTTTAAATACAAGTTCAATTTTAAGTTCTTCAGTTAATTACTTCGCTGCTAAAATGACGCTTTTAAAGCCTGCCTTTCTATACTCTCCCAACGCAGAATTTTTTCAACACTTCTGTGCATTTATCGAGATCCATGTCAATTGATGGACTGCTTTATCACTGCTTATTCTTGCTCCCCAACGTATTTCACTGCGTTTTTTTTTATCTATATAAAGGGTTTTTCAATAAGAGCGCTACAAAAGTTTTTTTAATCAATGAAATGAAATTTTGGATATCAATGAAATTCTTTATTATTCCGTACGTTCGATGCCATTATGTATGGAACTCGATTTCTTTTGCATGGCCACCACGGGCACGCTTGCAGAAGTCCAGACGCTGAACCCAATTTTCGACGGTTTTCAAGCATAAATCGGCGGAGACTGCTGCAATTTCACGTTCGATATTCGTACGAAGTTTATCAATCGTCGCTGGCTTGTTGGCATAGACCATAGACTTGACGTAGCCCCATAGGAAATAGTCTAACGGCGTCAAATCGCACGACCGAGGCGGCCAAGCGACTGGACCATTTCGTGAGATAACACGTTCTCCAAACTTGGTTTCCAATAAATTGATTGTGACATTCGCTGTGTGGCTTGTGGCGCCGTCCTGTTGGAACCACATGTCCTCCAAGATCTTTTCGCAAAATTCGCTACAACGACGTCACAGAGATGCCCAACGCTTGAGAACGACGTGTGAGAGACACATTTGGGCTTCCTTCAACTGAAGCCTCAGCGGCAGCAATATTCTCGACACTATGGGCACTTCTTTGTCTCACTGGCACGGACGTAGCACTCTTAACGTAGAAGCCACTGACTCCGAATTTCGATAGTAAATTTTAATAATTGCGACTCGTTGTTGGCCGTTTATCTTTCCATCATGAAATGGCAAACCTTACTGAAGAGAAATGTCAAAAGAGCGGCAAGAAATATGGCGTCGTTTGCTGTCCCTGTCGCTCTACTTTTGTAGCGTCCCTGTATATAAAAATGAATTGGTGTCTGTTTGTACCAGCATTACTCGGCTGAACATCATCCGATTTGCATTGGGATTTTTTTGTTGGATTCGTATTGAACCAGGTAACACCACAACGGAGCCAACCATTTGAAAATCTGGACCCGATAGGTGGCGCTCTATATTAATTGACCAAAATGGCTCATATTCACAATATATGTTGGTATTGTGCCAAAAGAGAAAACTACTATATCTGGAGCCGGTGACAGGAGTGTATGGGACCGGAACTAAACTTTTTGAACCCTATGGGCAGTTACACCAACTCGTAAACTACTGGACCAATTTTTAAGAAATTAGCACTATTCGATTAAAAATAATTTTGGGAAAATTAAAGGCTATCCGAAATTGTGCTGCAATACAAAAAAAAAAAAAACGGATTTTGCCAGGAAACGAACTTAAGACCCTTGAACTCAGTAGTACAGTGCAAAAAAGGCTAATGGACGATTTTAAAACTACGAAACCCTTTGAGCGCGAGTCTGACTTGCACTTGGCCTGTTTTTTTTTTATATATAGATATATGTATCTGTGACCACAAGCGATAACCGGCTTAGATCTGAAAATGCAATATTCAAAGTAAGCTGTTTGGATTAAAATTTTCAGTTTGAAAAAAACACAAATTTAAGTAACACACCGATTCAACAAAAAGTTATGTTTTATATACATAGCTTATTTGCAATGAAAATTATAAAAACGAATTTAGTTTTTGTCTAAAGTCGACTTAAGCAGTTATCGCTTGTGGCCACAGATTTATGTAATTTACACATGCTTATGGATACCCTTGTAATGTTTATACACATAGCGCGAGCACATGAAGGACAACAACGAGAGGTGTAAGTGCAGTTGTAGTAAGTTGATGCTTTCGCATATGGTTTGGTCATGTGTTTCTCGAGACACCATCTAAGGTACAAAAAATGACTGGTTGGCGCGCATTGTGGTCAGTGGCCTATTTCTCCAAACTACAAATACAATCACAAATTTGTAAACCTAATTTCTGTTTCACAAACTGCAAACATATTTCCAGTAAATTTGTAACATAGAGGAAACAAATTGTAGAAAATAAAGTTGTAGCTTACAACTACAAAAAAATTACGTGGCACCGCTTATTTGCCAGACCTGAAACTACAATTTTTTCTCACAGATTTGTAAGAGTCTGACTATGAATAAGCAAAGTAAAATGTTCGTTGTAAATTTAATTCGCGATAAAAAAGAAGTTTTGTTCGGTAAATCTTCAAATATAGTGACCCATAATGCCAAAATAATTGAGTGGCAAAAAGTTTATGAAACTATTTCATGGTATTTTAGTTGAGAAAGATTGGAAATATCGTCGAGATGTTGTATGGCATCTATTGACATACGCTGATTAAAACTCATTGGGTGAATCAATATTAATTAGTGTTCGCTGGATACATACATGGCATAACTTTAAAAAAATTTGCTAAATATTAAACTATAAATACTAAACTATAAGAGCTCCCGCACACTACAGACTTTCTATCGGCCGATAGTTTGGTTGGGTTGAGCTGGTTAGTGCGCACACTGGGCCGATTAAATAGTCGGGTTGGTAGTGAGTGCGCAC
Source organism: Brachyopa scutellaris (assembly GCA_949775065.1). Lineage (NCBI taxonomy): Eukaryota > Metazoa > Arthropoda > Insecta > Diptera > Syrphidae > Brachyopa > Brachyopa scutellaris. The sequence continues at coordinate 80,796,358 of OX459112.1, read as the reverse complement.
ACTAGACAAACAATCGGCCGACTGTTCTCGAATGATTTGCTATTGCTAGTTGTTAAATACATTTTGCAGAGAATAGTCGAGAATAATGGTAGTTAATGAAAAATGTTCCAGAGAGGTAATCCTAATCATTGCTTTACGCCCAAATATGTCCATAAATCCATATCTAAATACGAGGAAATATCCAGAACTTAAAAAAAAATTATTTAAAACACAGAGCAAACTGAGCTATCGAAAAAATCGGCCGACTTAATAGTCTGTAGTGTGCGCACGTAGAAGAGCGCCGTACTGATTAAGTAGTCGGCCGATAGTTTGCCGATACTTTAGTTTGAAGGCAATCTTGTTGCCTATTAAACTTATTTATCGGCCGATATCGAATCGTTGTAGTGTGCGCACTCTCATATATTTTCATACTGATTAAGAGCCCGACTAAACTGTCGGCCGACAGAAAGTCTGTAGTGTGCGGGGGCTCTAAATAAACTATTTATATACAGTCAGTAAAATACAAAATATTTATTATTCATTCAAATTTATTGTATTGTCTTCAAAGTAGTCCCCTTCCGAAATACCTAATACACTTATGCCAACGAATAATCACATCATCTAAACATTTTTTAGACGCATTTCCCGGAACCGACTTCAGTTCTCGCCGCGAATTTTCTTTTATGTCTTATATTGACCGAAAACGGGTGTCTCGAAGTGGTAATTTGAGTTTTGGAAAGTGAAACCTGGAGCCATATCAGCTAAATACGGAGGTTATTAGATGATATTTTTTGAGTTTCTGGCAAGAAATTCGATCACAATGATAGCCCCACTTAAGAAAATCGAGCACTGTAAATAAATTAAAGGACAGCTGGCACTTAAACTTCACGGATAGAGGTCAGTTGTGCCAAATTAGCGACAAAAAGAATTTTCCGATTCCTCTAAGCGGGCTTTTCAAATGATCAATGCCCGACACTTTTTTGACAGAATGTATTTACAAAAAAAAATATTTACCGGCAGTATTATAGAACCGTTCACAGATGTTTTCGTGTTCCTCTGGCCAACGTACACTCTTTTCATAAAAAAATATCAACGAACAACGATGGCTGCACAAACAACTCTTTTAGGTGTTAGACCCGGCCAGGAGTTGAACCCGGGCAACATTGCGTGGTAGTCCAAAGCACTAACCACCACGGCCGCGGCGACCACCGGTGCATCTCTGCTATCCCATGATATTGTTCGCATTTCTAAGCCAGTGTAAAATTGTACGAAACTGCTGCCTCGATGTCAATGAAAAGTTTTTTTTCAGACTCATTAGCAATCTGTGTTCAATAATTGTTATTATTTCCTCTGCCTTTATAGGACTTAGGTGAAACTTTTCGTTGAAGGCAAAAGAATCTGAAATTTCGTAGTTTATACGAACGATAAATTTTTCATCACCAAAATAAATCAAATATTAACTTGTTTCACTATCGATGCTTCTATGCCTACGTCGCCGCAAAGACATTTTTAATTTCAAAAAGGGTTTTCTATGTACAAAGCACAAATTGTAGATGAAATTACAGGCGATCTTTCATTTGTAGATTTTTTTCAATAAGTGAGCAAATTTGTAAAGTACTTTCATTTGGTGAAACAGAAAACTACAAAAAATACAAATTTTCACAAATTTGTAACTTATAAACTACAAAAGAAATTGACTCTTGGTGAAACGAAAACAAAAATATTTCTACAAATTTCCCTTTGTAAACTACAACTACAATTTTGTAACATCAAAATTTGGTAAAACCGAATTAATCGAATTTTCTACAAATTTGTTAAAAAACCACTTGTAAATTACAATTTGTAAGTTGGTGGAATAGGCCATAGGTGGCATCATCGGGACTAAATTTTTTGAAGATGATGAGAGGGTCTGACTGTAACAGTCAATGGTAAGCGCTATATGCGTATGATAACTGAGTATTTCTGGCGACGACATGTGGTTCCAATAAGACGGCGCAACTTACCACACATCGGATGCAACGAAGGATGCTTCCGTGAAAATGTTCCGTGGTCGCAAATTCGAAATATTACACGTTCTGATGACGTCAATTAGCTGCCAAGATCAAGCGATTTAACGACACTGGTTTTCTTTTAACGTCTTATGCCACTATTATTCACTCGGCTTAAAAGCAGGGTTTAAACGCGTCTTTAAGAAAAATAACCTGCCTGCATAATATTTTGGCGGCTTACGTGATTTACGCACTTGGCTTATTTTGGCTTATTTTAGTACTAAAATACGATTTTTAACCTGCAAAAAGTCGAATTTGAGGTTTTGGACAGGGAAGTCTTTTCTAATTTGTTGTTTTAATTTTTCAGTTGTGTTTTTTTTTTGTTTTAATTGGTGTGTGTTGCAGTTATATACGTTATATACGTCCACAAATGTATTTGTATTGGCCATATTGGTTCTGATCGTTGGTGCCAGTGCTTTGGATCCAAATGTTACAAATAAATTGACCAAGTATGGAAGTTAACTATATAATAAAATAGTATCACTAATTTTTGAATTGGTAATTAAATACATAATAAAATGTTATCAATGAATGGATTGAATTAATTTTGCTTTGATTCAACTTATTCTCGGCAACGATTTCTGGTCAATCGTTCGGCGAACACTGGAAAAAATTGCAGTGAGAGAAATTTGGCGTTGCCCCGGGTGTAGTACTGGTGCTGATACAGGCGGTACTGCTTTCACGGCCACTTGGTCGAGCAAGTTACCTGGCAAAGGTAAATCGCCCACGTTGACATCGCCCATATCGATGCAGATGTTGTTTAACATGCAACGCAACGTGCAGAAATCACTTTTTGAATCTATTGTATGTGAATGCTGCAGTCCATATAAGCGTTCGACGTTGCGCGTAGTGAGTATCGCTCGCTGATACTCTTTCTCAGCATCACTCAATTGCGCAGCATCGCAGGTCACGTGTGAATGGCGAACATAAGTTAAATGTGCTGCCGTAACCGGCATCGACAACAATCACATATCCCTCATATTCACCAGCTTCGAAATGATATTGAGTACAGTGTCGAGCCGCGCAGCGATCGACGACGTTCTGTATCCGCAATTTGGCATCGGATATTGTCTGGGCATTCATCGAGAAATGCTTTTCTAATTTCTCCACCTGAACTGTTTCGAACATGGGTGCAATCGATGGCACCGATGCACCGGGGAGAAAACCTAGCTCATGCTAGGTTTACGGCATTCGAATGATGGCATTGAAGTGTATATTGACACATTGTTAGCTGGGAAATGCCAATATAATCGGTGCAAATCACCATCGATGTAGTCGGAAACCTTGCATGCAGACGACAAATCGCTCCTTTGCGAAGCCGTAACTACATATTTCCGAAAATCTACGTCGCCAAAGACGTCGACTCTCGGGTGTCTGTAGGGGCGGTAAGGACGTCGCACCAAGTGTTCTACCTGTCGCACATCTTCCTCCTCTTATGACGTAGAAGAGGACATCATTATCATTATATCATCAATTTTACGTAAAAATCCATTTTTTTAATAACAGACAGAACACAATCAAATAAAATAAAAATACCTCCAATCCAACAAATTGTACTTGAAATGCAACAAAATCCACATTAATTAACCACACTAGTTAAAATCTTATTGAAAACGAGAAACACATGAATATTAAGGAAATTGATTTACACCTTAAGTTAAGAAAATCCAAATAAACCAGCCCTCGCAGTGCGGTTTATAATCGAAGTGGTTTATCGGGCATCAGGTTTAAAAAATGAGGTTTAACATTTTTAAGCCGAGTGAGTACGGAATCTAATTTTTTTTTTTTTTTCTTCACTTAAAGATAAAGGGTCTTCCAATAGGGAACTTTGACAGTTGAACTTGCCATGGAGATCGAGCGTTTTGACCCCGTTAGACTTTTTCATGTAGGGTTTTCTGTGGTCGCGAGGTCTATGCGAATATGCCACAAACCACAGCGGCCCTCAAAGCCAACATAACCCATGCCATCGGTCAAATTCAGCCTGACTTTTGCGCCAGCGGCATGGAAAATTGGACATTTCGGATGCGCGCCACCCGGAGAAGCTGCGGCGGATATTTGAACGATGTTATATGCCATACATAATGGCATCGATAGGCCTTTGAAACGAATAAAAAAAATTCGATGATATCTCACACACACTTTGTTTTATTTCAATTTAGAGATAGTACATACAGTACAATTTTTATCAGAATATAGCGAAAAATAAGAGTCATCACTCCGTAACTTCAATGTTAGTGTGGAATGATACAGTAATTTTATTTTAACAGATATTAACTAAAAGTTTGATGTGGGGTGGCATCAAAAATTCAAAAATTATTATTTTTAGAAGTTTATTGAAAAAGTAATTTAAGTTCAAAAAATGAAAAATAAAAAATAAGTAAGAAAGAAAAAGAGATAATAAGAAAAAATTACCAGTAATTAATAAATAGAAAATAATAATAAACTGAAGTTAAACATAGAAATTAACTGGTGCTGATGCTTAGGAGAGCAGATCACTTTTAAGGAATGATTCAAGGACATCATAATTGACAGTGAATAACCAGTCTTTAACCTTTACTAGAAAACACTTAAAATTATTGGTTGTATGGATAGAAAATGGTAGCCTATTGAAAAAAAAAACTGAAGGGGCTATAACGGTGTAAAATTGAGAAAAAATTGATTTGTAAGCTTTGGAACATTGACAAGATGCATGTAATTTATACGCAGACTGTAGAATAGTGTACTTCTACTAGGAATATTTCCGCTTTACTTAAACAAATTCTTTAAGAACTTAAAAAAAATAAAAGTGTCTCAGTGGTAGAATACATAGGTATCTAAATAGAGGCCAACTCCGAGACAAACGATTCTTATTGTAAATAATCCTAATGAGATTTTTTTGTGCTATAAACAAGAATCTAAAAGTGTTATTATATGAACCACCCCAACTTGCTATACCATATTGTAATTTAGACTGAGCAAGGCCATAATAAATTAATTTAAAAACTTCTTTAGAGCAAAACTGCTTGATGAGAAACATTTAACGCATTACCAGGAGCATATACGCTTTAATGGTACGGATATGGTCTTTCCAGTTCAAGTTATGGTCAATTCTAACTCCAAGGTATTTGTAGTGATGTACGCACTCAATGTTTATTTATTTATTTATTATTCATCAATGAACTTAAAATCTGTTGATTTCAAAAAAGTACATATAAAAACACATAAATAAGCAGGGTAAACTGGGGCACATTTGACACCGGGGCACATTTGACTTTGCGATTTTCGGTATAAACGCAGCCTTTAACGATAAAAGTTGGGATGGCGAACGAAGCCTCATTTAATATAAGGAAACGTTATGAACTTTATCAGTTTTGTTTCAACTCTTCTTCGAGTAATACGTGTCTTTGTGATTTTTGGATTTTTGATGTAATTTTTGACGATTTGCGAATAAAATAAAAGAGTTTTTTTTATTGTTCTTGAAATGTTAATATTTTAAAGCCAGTTTTGTGAAAGTAAAACATTAATATAAAAAAAAACATTAAAAAAGTTATAAAGAACCTTTGGGGCACATTTGACATTTGAAAAATGTGCCGCCTATTGATCTGTTATGCTAATATTTGTGTTTTTAATTTTTTATTCATGTTATTTTAAAGATATGGTTAGAAACTACAAGAGAAAGACAAATAGGTGTGCAATCGAGGAAAAAAAGGTGAAGAGGGCTATTTCAGACATACGTAAAAAAACTTGAAACGCCAACATCAGCAGCTGAAAAATATGGGGTAATGAGAACCACATTGATAATGCGTATGAAAAAGCAGGACCCCTTAAAAGATTGGTCAGATCCGGGTGTGCACCGTAGCACAAGTGGTTTCAATCGAAATATATGCCGCGACAAACGTTAAGCAGTGAAATCAAATTCAAACTGCCACAACCCACAAATCCAGCCTCAACTTCTTGCTGTCGTCAAAAATATTTATTTGACGTTGACTTCGGCAAACTCTATATTAAATACGATATGTAAACATTTTCCTATGTATTATTCTTAAGGACTTTATGGACCAATAGTTTTTTAAATGAAGTAATATTTATGGTTTATTTTTTTTTTAAGAAAATGGATTTATTGATTTAGGTTTCTTTATATTGTTAAAATAAATCGTTAAATAAATGTTTGACTTTTCTTTTTATTCAAACAACAGGCAGAATAGAGCCGCTGATACTTTTTATGCATACGATTATGAGTTAAAACTGCAATTGTCAAATGTTCCCCTTGTAAAGTCAAAGGTGCCCCGTACCTGGGGCACTTTTGACAAAATGACTTTTTTTAAAACACTAATTTTGAAAAAAATTATGGAGTTGTTATAAAAGTAAAATTTCTCTGTGAGTCTTATCTAGAATAGTCAACGCATCATATTAAAAAAATGCATTGGAATTCATCTGTAATTTTAGTAAATACAGACATTTAAAAATTAAGTGTCAAATGTGCCCCAGTTTCCCCTACATTTGCTAAAACTAAACTAATTTAAACTAGAGTTAAATATATTTAGAAGAAAATTTTTAAAACAGAATTATATAGCATTAAAAAAAAGAGTTATTGGGTTATTTAGACCATAATTAGTTCTATGAGTGGGAATAAAAAAGAGATCGCTTCTATTTCTAAGATACCTTTCCAGAACGTACAAATTAACAAGTGCAAGTAGCTCTTGAGATTTAATGTTATAACTTAAAATATCTTTTATAAAAATAACGCACTGAGCTTGTCTGCGGCTTTCTAGAGTTTTCAAATCTATTAGCGCGCATGTTGAAAGATAACCAGGCATTTCATCGGACCATCTCATATTTCTTAATGCAAAACGCACGAGCCTTCTTTGTATTTTTTCAATTCTCAAATTTGCATTTTCATAAAATGGCGACCAAAGAACACAGCAATATTCTAATACAGGCAGTACCAATGACAAAAAAATCGCTCTCAAAGTATACACGTCTTTAAAAACCGTAGAAGTTCGTCTAAGGAAAGTTAAAAGAGAATTCGCTTTCGAAACAATAAAATCGATGTGCGCCAAAAATGTCAATTTGAACTTTTTGACTTTTGAAAGTGGTTCATCTCCCAACTTATAAGTAAAAACCACGGGCGAAAACATTCTGTGGGCACTAAAGATTTTACATTTTGATGTATTTGGATGAAGATGGTTATTTTTACACCAATTTTAATATTGATTTATATCGCCTTGGAAATTCAGGCAGCCCTGATTGTAAGATATTGGGCTAAATAGTTTTGCATTGTCTGCAAACATCAGACAATTCGAAAATTTTAAATTGTCAGGTACATCATGCATGAACAAATCGAATAATAGCGGTCCTAAATGACTTCCTTGTGGAAGACCCGACTCCACCTCAATGAAAAATGACTTAAAACCATCAATCGGAACTACTTGTTTCCGATTTGACAAGTACGACTTTAACCATTTCAGGAGAGTTACACTAAGTCCAAGCTTTCGAAGTTTTTGTATTAGTAATCCATGATGAGCTCTGCCAAAGGCCTTAACAAAGTCAGTGTATAAGACATCGACTTGCTTTCTGCTTTCGAAAAATTTTAAGCAAAAATGAGAAAAAAGGCACAAATTTGTCGCAGTTGAACGGCCACTAACAAACCCATGTTGTTTAGCCGTTATCGATTTTTGTTAAAGCAATTACTTGAACAAGATGAGTTACAAACAAAATTACTTCTCCCTCAACTGTGAACAGGTAAGCAGAATTTTTTACAACCATAGCCTCCTGAGACCCAAGCTAAAACCAGAATGACCATGTGTTTGATGTTACTTATGGTCACTCATAGGGATTATCTAAAAGTAAATTTCGACCTTAAAACAAAGTGGGGTGGGGGGTTTCCGAGAAAAGGGGGGTATAATATATTATACATTGGGTCTATATCTAACAAACTAATTATTTTTTTATTTATTTTATTTGTTTATTTTGAAGAAAAAACAATTGTATATTAAGTTGTGTAAACAAAAGAAAGCAAGAAAAACAATGCTAAACTAATTTATCCTCCTGAGACCCAACTCGTATTCTGAAAGAAAATTTGTTTTTCTGGTTTAAGAGAAAGAATACACTTAGAAACATATACATATTTTAATGGATACAAGTGCCACTGCTGCCAACACTCACATGAATATACAAAATACGATGTACATTGGAATTGAACCGTAAATTTGCCCCTTACATTTTTTATGAAGAAAAAACTTGATGTCCAATATGTCGTACACCGGGTCTCAGGAGGATAGGCATGGAAACATGAACTAAAATCATTTAAAAGATGCTTTGATATTTTGAATGACATCAATTTTGTCTTTTCGCTAATGATTAATTTGTGCTCAGTAAACCAAAGTCTCTTCCAAAATCTTCGCGATACATTCGTATTCTTTACCAAACTGGTATGTAAGGGTTATGTCATCTGCGTATGCAGTGGATACACCAATTAAATTTAAATTTAAGAGAGAGTTAATGTAAATTAAAAATAGTAAGGGACCAAGAACAGAACCCTGTGGTACACCGTTTTTTTAAAACACGAGATTCACTAAAGTTTCCATTTACATTAACTTTCTGCTTTCTAGCTTTTAGATAAGAAGTAAGCCTCTGATGAACTACTCCTCTGAAACCAGCATTGTATAATTTTTCTAGAAGTAAATCATGGTCCACCATGTCAAACGACTTTGTCATATCAACAAAGAGAGCCATTGTAGATTTGTTACAGTTGATACTTTCGTACAACTGACTGCATACCTTTTCTGAATCAAAACTGATTACTACTAAAAAAAACTATTACTTTCTACAAAACACACTATGCGTGATTTCATAAGTTTTTCAAAAATCTTAGAAAACGATGGTAGTAAAGAGGTAGATCCGTAGTTTGACATATTATTTTTATTGCCTTTTTTAAAAAGTGGTAAAACTTCAACGCATTTATGTGGTTTAAATATTTTTTAACCACGGTTTAAAATAAACCACTTTTAACTGAGTGAATAATACGGGCGTTAAAGTTTAAAGTCATATCTATTTTAATAAATTCGAAACGTTGAAGTAAGTAAAAACCAACATCCGCCAAATTATAGCCAAGAATAGTATTCCTTATCTAAAGGCGATCACTACTCACTACCCATAAAGAGAATAGGGTGGATGAGGAAGCAATTCAGCTAATTTCGCTGTGGCTACTGCGGACGAATGATTCGGTGCATTGTCGTGATGAAAGAACACTTTTTTCTTCTTCAAACGGAGCCGTTTTTCCATCAATTCTGCATTTAATGTTTCAATAAAATGGTATAATACTATCCGGTAGTCGTTTTTCCCATTTCCAAGTAGATAATGAAGATTACACCGTGGGAATCCCAGAAAACCGTTGCCCTGACATTTGTGGCCGCCGTTTTTGCCTTTGTGATGCACGTTCGCCTGAAAAATTCAACTGTATCCAGGATTTATCAACTGTTACGAACCGGTGTGCAAATTCACTTGAAGAGTTCCTAGTTCTGCTTTGAAAGCTGAATCCGTTTTTAAACAATCCTCAGCAAACGCGGCACCCATCTTGCCCATAATTTGTTCATGTCCAAATGGTCAAGCAGGATTCCAATGACGCTATCATTAGATCTGTCTATTTTTTTTTTTTTTGCTATGCCTAGAAAGAAACAATGCGATCCGAGCGCCATGCATCAAAGTTACTGACTTATCGAACAGCCCCCGTATTTAAAAGTAAACATGATGCTACGGTTGAGGGAAATAAAAGCTTAAATGAACCAAAATACAAAATAATAAAATAGAAACAAAAACACAAGCCAATTTGTGTTTATATATGTACCTTCGCGCAAAATCATAGTCAGCCCATGAATAGTGCCTATAGCCGACTATAGTTACAGCCGGCTATAAATAAAAAAGCTGGCTATAACTTTTCGTTATTCATAAACACATTTTTGCCTGTGTATTAGTTAGTATCGACTTTGGTATGTTTTTGTAAAGTGATTTGAATGAACAAACCCAAACGTAAAAATATTATATGAGAAATTTATAGCCAACTCTAATTATTTAAAATGACGTTTGGGTCATTTTAAATTTCGAGCCGGTTATAAGTTCAAAGTCGACTATAAGGTGACAATAGCAAAAAGTATATTTAAGGTTATGTAGGTGATTAAATTCTGTTATCGTCGGCTCTATCCGACTATGAATTTGCGCCCTTGTTTTTCTGTTGAAATAAAAATCTACTGCGAAAAAATGCAATCTACTGCATTTTTCAGAGAATCTACTGCGAAAAAATAGTCCTAAAGTGGCACCGCTGCTCTATACTATACCGCCGTACGATAATTTCAGAAAACTATTTCGTACTGTCTCTTATTCAATTCTCTGCTAATATCGGCAAAGTAAGACGACAAAATATTACGTCAACACAAAAATATCCCAACGGCTAACGCTCCCAATTCAAGAATCAAAATGTCCGCACTTAATTTACGGAAATTGTCATTCACATCGCGTTTAATGCTGCTGACCTCAAAAAAATTAATAATTACTTCTACTCCCAAAAAAAAGAGGAAGGACTGTTTACCCGCCAAGGACATTTAAATCTACCTTTCACCGAGAAAGGTACTCGTACTCGTACCTCACACTGCTACAGGAGACATCATCTGTTATGTCACGAGATAGTCAACGACTTTTACCGGTCCAACATGAATATGCAATGTTGGGATAATTTATGCAAATTCTCCACTAATTCAAGGACGGTACTGATGATGAAATTACACCTTAACAGCAACTAGCGCTGCAAGAGCCAAGCTCTCACATATCGGACTTCAGACAGTTGCGCCTTTAGAAAACCCGATTAAGAAATTAAATTTCACCGTTTTCATCCACAATTTCGAATGCAAATTCTGTGTCCACATCCGCAAAGTGACGGATGAATTTCACGTTCAGGAGCGTCTGCTCCTCTATTTACAAAATTAATGAATCGCTCGATTTAGTGAAAGGACTTAAGAGGTTAAGCTGCGGCGCGTGCGAATTTCCTAATCCTACCAGATTTTCTTCAATTATTCCAGTGACAAGAGGACCATTCTCTGTGAATGGGACCGTTTCACCACAATTGGCACTTATTGCACTAACAATGAAAGGAGAGGACTCTCTGTCGGAGGGCAAAAAAAAAAAGGATTACGATGACCTTTTTGTGACACTTACCGGACAATGAGTGGTCAGACAATCGCGTCGGGGGCGTGTGTGCCGGCGTGTGATGATGTGACGACGAATCCATACCAGGTGTTGGCAGACCCGTATACAATGAGCTAAAATCTTCCGGTGTACTACTGCATTTCCGCTGTCCAGATGACTTATCCAATGACGCTATCGATGAACGGGTGTCCTGAACAGACGACGCCAGTCCAAGCAATCGGTTCTCGTGCGATGAGGCAATGCCCATCAGGCGATTATCTTGAAACGACATGAACTTCGTATCCTGCCCACCGTGTTGTAGATTGCCATGTGACAACGCATGGTCATCCAATAGGCCCTGTTGCAGCCCTAGCAGGCCTCCAACCAGATTCGGTCTTAGCTCGTCCATTAGCTTACCCTGGCCACAAGTGCCTGCGGAGAAATTCAGCTGTCGGCTGAAAATTGCCGGAAAAATGTTGAATTGCTGCGAATCCGCGCTAGATTGGGGACTCAGGCCGAGATTTGTTGTTCCGACGCCAAGCGGAGTATTGGATGGATGATGGGTTGTTGTATTGGCCGTGCTACCAGACGTGGGACCGTTTCCGACCACCAGTGAGGAACCACCGCCGGTGCCACCGTTTGAAGTGCTTCCGTTGCCAGGCGTAACACTGCTGCCGCCGCCGCCGGAACTCGCACTATTATTGTGAAGTGATGTCGCTGATCCGTGCTGTTGCTGCTGCTGCTGTTGTTGCTGTTGTTGTTGTTGGTGCTGATGTTGAATTGCAGCAGCAGCGGCAACAGCAGCAATGCTATGGTGTTGCTGGTGCTGCTGCTGCGATTGCTGATGATGATGATGGCTTGAAGCGTTGCCGACGACGCCACCACCGTTACCAGGGCCGCCGGCACAACTGTGTTGTTTGAAATCCAATTTGTGGCCGTAGAATCTTGAATCGATATACGTTTTGAAAATTTCAATTGTAATGCCGTATGAGAAACTTCCAGTAGTTTAAAAGCGAAAAGAACTTTTCAAACTCTCGTCTGCGGTTAGTCACGAATTAAATGTATCTGCAGGCTTTGCACCGATCCTTAACTGTTTATGTAAGATGCCTATAGTCCTTGCGTATTCATTATTTTCAGTTTATGCCACTGAATTCCAATACCGTTATCGGTAAAACTTCCTAAAAACTCAATCACAATTAAGAGAGTACAAACTCCCAGATCAGATCACTTGTCTAATTGGTTTAGAGAGAGCACCAAAACAGAAACATAAACCAACAAAGCAGGGCCAAAAACCCCTCGTCAACACATCGACACAAATATGTCAAAAAAAAACAAGGTCACACTTCCAGAAGTGGGATCAATGTCGACACTGGAATAACTTAATTAATTATATAATTTAAATAAATTAAAAAACCGCAACACGATTCACTGATTATAATCATCACAATCCCAGTCCAAAGGGGGACACGCAATGGAAACTAAAACAACGGAAACAAAAAACCAGTATTTGCAAATCTTTTGCAATTTGATTTACGTGTCTCTTAATAATCTTATAAAGTTATTTAAGGTATTTATTTTGTTTGTATATAGTATGTATGACACGGATACTGTACAAGTACAGACAAATAAAAATAAAAAAAAATACGCAAATACGGACAAAGCAACAGAAACACACAAAATCGGTTTTTAAAGCAACCCCGTCGTGTGGTGCAAATCGTTTGTCGTCGTCGAAAATTCGTACGTATTCGCGGCCGATCAAAGTTAAAATGATATACTATTCCATTCAGCATAGAAAATTATAACGAAATTAAGGATCATGTGCAAAACGGGGTATCCGGACTTGCCTTGCTCTTTGCATTGCACCACCACCACCACCACCAACCAGCAGCAACCACTATTGATGATGAAAATAATAATGATGAAGGTGGACTGATAGAGTTCAACTGTGTGTGTGTGTCCTTCGAAGGGATGAACAGGACAGCATGGCATCGCTCTGTTGCCAGGAAACACAAAAAAAAAAACACTGAAATTTGGAAACACTAGTTATCCTCTTCACTCTCGTTTGAATTATATTCTCCAGGCTGTTTGAGTTTTATTCGTTTTTTTGGTCCAATAAGGAATGCGTTTGTGTACAGGATGCGTATTTTAGATGCTGAAGGGTGAAATCACCACCCCCATACCGTATTCTATGTGTGTTGAAAGGAAAGCGAGGAAAAGCATCGTAAGCGACTTACGAGAAGGAAGGATATAGCATATTTTCCGAATATGCTAGAAGTAATACTCTGAAAGAGAGTTTCAGTACGAAAAGGCAGTGTTTACAGAACGGTTATTATAAACGACTTATGCCTTTCATATCCAGACTTTCTTCAAGCATATCAAATAACTGAGAGTTAGTTTTAAAAACTTAAATGAATCCAATAAGCCACAGATAGCGAAGACTTATACGTATATCTACCACTAGGAATAGCTCCCTTGGACGGGCCGATCCTTTAGACGGACAAATTTTTCGAACCAAGCTTTTACGTTACAGATTCCATACATTGTACATTCCATTAACCGGATACTCCCTTAATCGGACGCGGACACGTATTTCTGTCCGATATTACTTCGTTTAATTCCATTAGACGGACGGACAAAAACAAAAAAAATCCTCCGTAGTTTCGCAGTGAATTTTTGTTTTAATTTTCTTTTGAATTCGAAAGAAACATACTTGCTGACAGGTGCAACAAATGCAAACGAAAATTTAATATTTAACAGAAATACCCCACATAGCCCACATTTGGTACATTTGCCTAGCTTTTGGTCATTTGGCCACGTGCAACATGATCAACTGCCAGTAGAATGGAGGCATAACAAGAAAAACTGGATGACCCAGGAAATCATGATCGATTGGCTTCGGTCTTTCGATAAAAGAATGGGACCTCAAAATGCTGCTTTTTTTTAGACAGTGCTCTGCTTCCGATCATTTACCTCCCACGGAACACTACATCTGACTGCCAGCCTGTCGACCAAGGCCGAAACTAGGGGAGGATCACAGGGGTTTGACCCCCCACCCCCCGCGGAAATTCTTAACAAGTGCACTTTTTTTAAAACGAGAACAGAGCAATAAGTAGGTAAAACAATTTTGTGCCAAGAACTTCTAGTAAAATGCAAATCCAAACAAAAATTAGCCAATTCGGTCAGTGTCAAATTCAGCCTATACGTAATATGATTGGCATTGTAAAATCGGTTTGAATTTTTTTAAACTAACACATTTGTTGCAGGAAAACATTAAAAAAAATTATCCGGAAACTAAATGGAAAAATTTAACGGCTTTGTTTAAAACACGATGGGCTGAAAATCATGACGGATTATTAAGGTTCAAAGAAATTTTTAACGGCATAGTGGTTACCTTGGATGTGTTGAGTATTGATAAGGACTCTGAGACCGCATCTAAAGCTTCTTGTTTCTTAAAATCAGTTTTGGCCAGTGATTTTTTGATAAGCTTGTTCTGCTTAAGTATTTTCTTTTCGTACACACTATCATTGTGTAAAATTTTGCAATCCGCTTCTTGTGACCTAGTGTCATCTCTGAACCATGTAAGGCTAGTTTTCAATACGTTTCAAAAAATCGAGAAAATGTTAGTTTAGAATTTAAAGAGATTTTTGAGACTGACTGAAACCTTGAAAATTCCACGAACAGTATCGAGGCAGCAGCATAGGGCCAATGTAAACGCGTCTGATCCTGAAAACTTAGATAGCTGTTATGATTCCCCTTTTGGACGACCTTATAAATCAGCTCGAAACGCAGTTCGAGGGCCATAAGACCGTTCTAGCAAAACAAAATTTAACAAAGAAAATTTTAAATTTTATAAAAGATTTTTGGATTGGGATACATTGAAGGCTGAATTTCTACTGTGGAAGACAAAATGTCATGAACAACCAGAGGCACAGCATTCAAAGAACGCCATAACAGCTTTAGGAGACAACAGTAAAGATGTTTTTCTCAACATACATTGACTTTTAAAAGTGTTGGCAACCTTACCAGTATCGACATGTACACCAGAAAGAACGTTTTCTACGATGAAACGCTTAACAACTTTTTTTAAAAAACTCTACCGGTGAAGATCGTCTTCTTGGTTTAGCCTCAATGTCAATTCATCGGAAGATAGAAATAAATACTGACGAAGTAATTGATGTATTTGCAGCAAAGCAGGCCAAGCGTTAAATTTAGTTTTATTAAATAATTCTTTATAGTTACTATTTTTAACCTATTCCTACTTTTGTTATAATTACTAGTCAATAAAAAAATGAAATTTGAAATTTAAGATTATTTTATTTTCCTCAATGGCTCCTAACCTTGAAAACAAAAAGATATATTTCTGTTTTGTTTTCGTTTTAGGCTTTTTGCATAAAGTTGCAGTTAGTGTTTTTTTTATATTTTGAATAATAAAATTAATTTATTTAAAAAGATATTGTGATTATCCTTTGGACGGACAATTCCCTTAGGTGGACACAAATGTTGTTACCGTCAATGTCCTCCTAAGGGAGGTTTCACTGTACATTATGTATTTACTTTCCATTGCTCTCTTTGAAAATTCAGACTAATGTTGGTCATCATTTTCTAAAACCAATTTGACCTGCACGTTCCTTAACACACAAACACACAAACACACAAACACACAAAAAGGATTTTGACTTAAGATCTTTTGTCCTCATCTTTATTTATTTTCTCCACATAATTGCTTTTTATGACAATACTTTTAATTCTTTTAAAACAGCACTCAATCGCCATTTTGCAGCTTTCCGATCTCGACCTTGAGTACATATAAAATCTCCTCACTAGATTTGAAGATGTTAAAGACAAGAATCACACGGCGCTAGATCTGGGGAATAAGGTGCTGGACAAAATTCATGAATTCCCGAGAGCCCAAGAAGTTGTTGCTTTCTTTCAGCAGTGTGAGCAGGCGCATTGTTGTGGTGAAAAAAGTAGCGACGAAGTTCCTTGTTATGGTAATCAAGCCTCCGTAACACCATACTCCTCTCTGACCAATCTTAAGCAGGATGACGATGACCATTTTCGCTCTGATGAAGTAAACCGACATCAAACACAATAAAATCAAAGGCAGCCCGAAATGCACTGAATGCCATAGAAGGCACCACAAGGTTAGACTATACCGGGTACCAAGACATAGCAATATGGAAGGGAATGAGATAGCAGACGAGGTAGCTAGAGCTGGATCGGTCACAAGCAACAGTGATGCTGACACCTCCATACTGCCACCGACTAAAACACTGTTCAACACAATGGACCATGTTACCGATAGAGACCAACGCTCTGTGGCTCACACGAACCGACTGCGTTACATCTCATCCTTTTTGGCCGAAACTTGATCTAAATAGGACAAAGACGATGTTAAATCTGGATAAATCCTTCATACGCTTAATCACCGGAATAAAGACAGGACACTGTGCCATAGGTCACATGACAAGCAACTGGCTACGTGAGTTCAACGATATCTGTAGAAGCTGCGGAGATTAGGAAGAAAACATCTACTCTGCCACTGCCCCGCCCTCCAAGAACGACGCCTCCGTTCTTTAGGTCATAGATTCTTGGCAGACATAGCAAAGCTCGGAAATATAGAGATATCGGATCTATCAAGATTCACCAAGAGCACAAACTGGTTTACGATTTGGTAAGAAGAGTATAGTTATTCCCAAACTATGAGGGGATTCACAATGGACCTTCGGGTTTCCGAGTGGAAATGATTGCTGGTTTAATCACACACCCTTTCTAACCTTACCTAACCTAACCTAAATCGACATCATGACTTTTGTTTTAAGCCTTTATTGGGGGATTTGCAACTTTATTGGGCTCCACACCATGGTTTCTGGGTCGTTCTCATGAAACCAAGATTCATCACCTGTTACGATTTTATTAAAGCACTATGACGACTCCTTATTTGCGAGCTTTTCCAGAAAATACTGAACCAAACGTATTTGTTTTCACCCTTCATTAAAAATTTTTTAGGGTGAGATTCAATGTTCAGATAGAGCCATGATGGCGTTCGAGTCCATTTCATTAGCTAGCATTTCCTGTGTACTTTTGGAATCTTCGTCAAGTTTGGTCTTCGAAATAGCCACATTTGACGATCTGGGCCAACCTTCACGAGATTCATCCTGAACACTAAAATTGCCAGTCTGGAATCTTCACAACCAATTTGAAACAGTAACGAGGTTGGTGCATTAGTCCCATATGCAACGAGCCTTAAGTAACTAATTTAAGGTTTTCTCTTCTCTTCTCTATTTTTACCAATTGCCTGATAAAAAACTAATAAGTTGACATCAACCAAGCATACCTACGCATGAATATATACGTACTTAATTGTGGCAGTTCGGAAAGAAATAAACTATGTAGCTGTTATGGGATCTATCTGATTTGGGCATTTGAGATTTGTTTCTTTCAATACCTAATCAGACGCACATACGCCGTGCTAAGTTTTGATAACGCTTCAGACCACTACCATAAAAGGTTACAGTAAAACCTTCTAATTGGGGCATTCTAGGGGACCGAGAAAATGCGAACCCGATTTGAGAGGACCTCAAAATTGGGGCAGATATCATTTTGTCCCAATAATATTGCTGCCTGTATTTAAAACACTACGAAAATGAATGAGTGTGGATTGTGTTTGGCAACAACAAAATAAGAGCAAGGAATTTTTCTTTCGAACGTAGGTACATAGTTCCGATAGGTGGGAAGACAGATCCAGCTGGACTGTGGCCCTAGATGACATTTTGCGGAACCTAAACGAGAAGATTCACCAAGGATTTATGGAGAAAGCAGCGTGTTCATCGAGTCGCTTAATCTACAAACAGCTAAGCCATAGCTAAATGGATTTGAACTACTTCCACGAATCTATTAGAATTAACCAAATAAGCATTATCTTCAAGACTCGAGGAGAATTGTTACCTCTGAATTTCAGGCCGTACAGGGAAGATCTTCCAGCACTCTGCTCCTTGTGTAACTTACGCAAAAAAGAAGATACATACCACTTTCTAGGAAAATGCCCAATTCTTCAGGAGATCCGTTCTCTCAATGGAGGAGGTAATTCAGATACTCAACGGATCTAACTGGAACGTTCTCTCCAACTACGTATCGGACGCCCTTGCCGTATAGGAACCAGTTTATGGAGGAATAGATTCCCTAATCTTTATGTTGCAAATCATTAAAATTGTTAAAGTAAATCGCTGTAAAATCCGTATTTTCTGCTTTATGTTAGCAAATCATTAAAACTGCCAAAGTATAAAAATGCTCCAAAATATTTCTTAACTGTTATATCTTGCGAATCGCTGTAAATTACTTATTATCTTCTTTTATGTTAGCAAATCATTAAAATTGCCATACAAAACTTAAAAATATTTTTCAACAATTGTAATTTAAAAAAAATAAAATATAAAATCAATCCGGCTGACGGCTTTTGCCATTGCTAATAAGAATAAGTAAAAATAATTTGTAATTGGAAATTAATGATACAATTAATTCAATACTGCTACTAGTTCCGATATTCCGGGGATTCCCCCATCCGTTCTCCATAATGTTTTGTACATGTGTATGTTACTCCCTCTCTTTCCTTTTTGTCCCAATTTAGAGGTTGTTTTTCAAGCAATCCTAACGAAATTTGCGAGCAATTCGTTGCCCCAGATCCAATTCAGAGGTGCCCCGATTTGTTCGCCTACGTACTTATATGAAAAAACGGGGTGGCATGAAGTGCGATTCATTTCGGAGGTGCCCCAATTACAGAGAGTCCCAATTAGGAGGTTTTACTGTATATCACTTTTACGGTTCACTCGAAAACAATAGCGGGCCTAAATCCAACAGAAAACTTTCAATTTATTCGAAATCGAAAAACTGCTGATTTCGTCATATAAAAGTGTTCAACGACATGTGTGGCAGTGTTGCCAGTTTAGGGGTTTTCCCCCCAGATTTAGGGGTATTTTTGTTGGTTAGGGGCTAATCTGGGGGCACAACCAACTTAGGGGGATATCTGGGGGGGAATTTTCATACACACAATTTCCACCAACTTCATTGACTATGAAATATTTAAAGGTCTCCGATATACATTCTCGGATTGTGCGTCGATTTCCATTGGAATTTGGAAGTTGAATGGAATACTGAGGGAATATGGTGTTGCAATTCAATTATCTAGTCATTGTTTTTTCTGAGCGAAGCGAGTTAATGTTTTGGAATTGTCCTTTGGTATTTTAGTATAAATAGTATTGAATAGTAAAATGGATAGAATAGCTCTATTTCTGGACTCGTCAGATGAAATTCAAGAGGAGCGGTAGGCCATAATAGAACTACCAGATAAGACGTGTTTTCAAATACACTTGTTCTTTTAAATTTACTGAGAAAACCGTTTAATCTTGCAAGTCTAACTCGGAGCTCATTTTCAAATTCTCTTAAAGTGAAATTAGCAGCTTGCCCACTTCCCCGGCGGATTCTGCAATACTAAGCTAAATAAAGTCAATCGAATAAGTAGGTAGAGGGATTCTATGGGGGTGATAAATATATCTAGAGTTTGAGTAAAAAGTGAATTGCGGAAAAAAAAATGTTTGTGCTTAATAATATCATTTTTGGGGGGATTTTTAGCAAAAATGGTCAGTTCTAGGGGGATTTTAAATTGATCTAGGGGGAAATTGGCCCAAGCACCTGGCAACACTGATGTGTGGAAAAGTGTGTTTCATTTCGACAAATCACTTTTCTTTCGTACTGTACCCTCAACTGACACTCAGTGCGAAATACTCCCTTATACTCACTCATACAGGACCATCCACCATCTCTCTCTATCTTCCCCTATGAAACAAAAAAAAAAACATTTCCTTCCGCCTCCTAACCAATCAAATCGATCTCTCACTCATCTCCATTGCGCCTGTACATCCAGTACCATCAGGAAAAGGATACACAAAAAAAATGGGACATGTAAGGAATGGAAAACAATGCACACACTACACTAAGTGGGAGGGATGAAAATAATAAAATGTGTTCGTCCTTTTTGCACCATCTCTCCTCTTCGACGGTTTTATTTCTCTCCTACCACCATTATGTTGTTGTTGCTCGTGTTTTATTTTTTTTGCCTTCGTGTGCCATTTTGAAATTTTATTCATTTCTGTATTTCCATTGAAGAAAAACGAGAAATAGGACAAAAACCGCCGCACGAAGGATGCCAAAAATAAAAGACACATCATGACGAAAAAAAAAAAAAACAACAAAACATAACGCAAAAAAATGGACAATCATTTTTAATTTTTCCTTTTTCCGTTATTCGAATACATGGAGTTCTCATTTTTCTTCTTTTTTTTATTTTAATTTTAATTGTTGTTGTAAATGTGGTGAACTACGAATGTACATATGTATTGTCTGTATCTATGGTTGAAATGATAAAAATATGTGCGTTGTCCTTTTGCCATATACCTAAAAGCACATTTGTAGTGACATATCCAGCGAGTTGGATGGTTATTCTTTCAACTCTATACTCGGTACATTTCAACCAAACAAACGAAAAAAAAAACCAGAGGGGAAAATGCCTTTAAACTTTGGCATCCTTTTAATAGAATAGAGGAAGCAAGGCCGCAAGTATACATACAACATTTCTATATCTATATAATGTACTCGTATGCTGGTAACAACTGTTAGCTCTGGTAACGGCAAGTACGGAATATAGCCATCATCCAACGAGGATATCTTTAAGTTGTGTATATCCGTCGCTTTGTGCAAATATAAATGGGAATTTGGCGAGTTGTTTTTTTTTTTTTGTTCTTATTTTTTAGTAGAAAACCCCCACCCTACACAAGGATACAAAACTCATTTCGTTCGTCGGTTACACGAGCACGGCAAGGGAAGTCGCGTGGAACGTCTTCAATGAGAGAGTATGTACATATTCATGTACATATGTATATCGTATTTGTCATGCAGTTGACTTACGGTTTGGGGAGGATGAGTGTTTTGTCGTAAACGCGATGTCCTGGGGAAATCATCTTCATTTGCCCTAATCCTAGGGCGTTTATAGATCACTCTATTTTTTGAGAATCTTTCTAATACGATTTTTGCATTCTATTATTTTTATTATTAAAACTGTTCTTTGGAGTCGATGTGTATACATGGTGTTAAAACGACAATATGAGTGTCTACTTATAAAGGGTGATTCATTTGGACTTGTTTTTTTTTTCAATAGGTTTTTTTTACAGATCACACGTAGCGTAACTGGCCTCATGGTTATTTTTATTCATTAGCCGTGTTTTATTATCACTTATGATCTATAATTCTATATGGATCACGCAATGAAAATAAAACAAACTGGACCACATTGCACACCTTTTTAGCTCAGACACAGGTATTTAGCGCGAAGTTGACGTTTAATTACACAAGCTTTAGCGGGATACAGACATTTAACAGGTTCTTAGCGCAGGTTTCTACCACTGAAACAGACATTTAGCAGGTTTTTAGCGCAGGTTTCTGTCACGGATACAGACATTTAGCAGGTTTTTAGCGCAGGTTTACAGATAAGGAAAGTTCACAAGCGGACGTGCATTCTACTGAGAAATAGCCGAGCTAATTTTTAGATCGCGAAAATTGATCCCGTTAAAAAGCTAGATCACGTAGTGTTGTTGTAATCGAATCATCGGAGATGATAAAACACGACTATTATTGTTTGACAAATCAAAGGAAAGGCTAACACCTTAATAACAGCCGTGTTTTATTATTATTTATGATCTATATGGATCACGAAATGGAAATAAAACAAACTGGATTACATTGTACACCATTTTAGCTCAGATATATACCTTTTTAGCTCAGACACATACATTTAGTGCGAAGTTGCAGTTTTATTACACAGATTTTAGCTCAGACACATACCTTTAGCGCGAAAGCAAAGTTCACAATCGCAAGTACATCCTACTGAGATATAGCCGAACAAATTTTCAGATCACGGAAATTGATCTTGATAAAAAGTTAGATAACGTAGTGTTGTTGTAATGCATACAAACCAATGATCTATATGGATCATCGGCGATAATAAAACACGGCTAACGTCTCCAAATTATTCCGCTGTATTATGAAAATCAGCGTTCTGTAAAAAATGTTTTTCGTGCGCTTCGAGCAACATATGGTGTGCATCATCGACCTACCGAGTCCGTTATTACCCTTACCATTCGCAAATTCGAGTCTCATTGTACGTTATGGATAATACGCGACCACATCCAGCCCGTAGTGAGGAGAACATTGCGGCTGTGGCGACGAGTGTGGCAATCGATTCGACGCCGATCGCAACATATGGGTTTATCGTATTCGACAACTTGGCGAATTTTTTAAAGAGGATCTTGATCTAAAAGCTTAAAAAATCCAACTCGTTCAAGAATTGAAGCCACCGGACTTGAATTTATGCTTAAATTTCAGTCAATGGGCTCTGCAACAGCTCTGAAGATCCGCGGTTTTCGCATCGAATTTTGTTCAGTGGTGAGGCGCATTTCTAGCTCAACGGTTATGTGAATAAACAAAATTACCGGTCCACCCAAAAATGCACTGTTAGGTGTGGTTTATGGACTGGTGGAATAATCGGTCCGTATTTTTTTAAAAATGAGGCCGGACAGAACATAACAGTCAATGGCGAGCGCTACCGCACCATGATAACGGACTTTTTGCTACCGAAAATTGAAGCCCGTGATGTCGGCAACATTTGATCCCAGCAAGACGAGGCTACGGCACACACAGCGCACTAAACAATGACTATATTGAGAAACAACTTTGGTGAACAGCTAATTTCGCATTTCGGACAGGTTAACTGGCCACCTAGATCGTGTGATATCACACATTTAGACCTTTTGCTTTGGGATTATGTGAAGTCAAAAGTCTTCGCCGATAAGCCAGCTACGATCCAGGATTTGGAAGCCAACAGAACTCACGTAATTCGGCAAAATACCGGTCGCAACGCTGGAGGCAGTGATCCAAAATTGGACCTTCAGAATGGACCATGTACGGCGTAGTCGCGGGCAACATTCACACAAAGTAATATTCAAAAAGTAAATGTCAGACACTGTTCTTTTAGGCCATAATAAAGTTTCTACCACCTCAATTCATTTAATGTGTTTAATTTAAAATTAAAAAAAAACAGGTCTTAATGAATCACCCTTTACATAGAAGTTTCTTTTGCACATTTCTAATTGTAGAAAAGTTACAAATGGCATTTGTATGGTTGTACATATGTACATATCTACATACTTGGTTTTAATTTGATCATGAAATATGTATACACATGTACATTGTTATATTTTTGAATTAATTCATTAATTGCTGTCCAAATTAGCAGTCATTTTTATCTACAAATTGTCTCTCAAGTTTAGAAGAAGCTTATCAAGCCACCAGTATGCCCCCCGAATCGCAATCACATGTCCCATCCAATCTCTTTCCCTTTTTTAGATTGTGGGATTTCGATTTAAGGTTTATCGACCTTGCATAAAATCTTGGTTTTTTTTAAACTACTTAATTAGGCACAGTGAAACCTCTCTTAAACGGACACCAAGGGTAGTGAAAAATTTGTCCTTTGAAGGGAAGTGATCGGCGAAGGGAGATGACAGCATTTTTAGTCAATGCAGTGTACTCTCTCCTTACGGACACCTCTTATAACCGGACAGTTTTCAAAGAACGGAAATAAATACACGAGTTTTCATATGAAAAATTCTCCCATAACCGGACACGGACACCAACTTTCATAACCACAATAGAATGTCGCTCTTTCTTAAATGGACAAAACACATCTATACGAATGGCAAACTTTTTGCGATCTTTATTTTGTTCTTGTTTTATTTTCCCCTTCTTTACACTTTGCAAAGAAACGAAACAGACATGTAAACTGTAGAGTGTGCCTTTGCGTTATTATCCAACAAATATGTGCATTTATAAATCCCGTTTCATTTTTCATGACATATCTGAATCTGATAATGGAGCAACCTGGAGCAAATTTCATTTCTGAAATTTATTTCAAGGGGTGTGGTTATTGTCGGAGAATTAAAAATGGCTGTGTATGGAAATTTTGAATTTTGGAGAATTCAATATTGTAATTCTGTTAGCAAATTAACATAAGAAAACTATGGTCGCTTTTTCATCCATTCCTGTACCCAAACTCGCTTCCTTTTTCTTTCTTCTCTTTCTTCTTCTAAAATTTCATCAATCATTAGTGCTGCTCTCAGTACGTCCGACATCTTTCAAATCCACTTGCAAAGGGAGGTCGGACAACATGTTGGACAATGTGAACGCTAACAACATCCGTCTGTCTGGCATCCATCCGACCAACTCTGTCAGATATGTATGTCGGATCGTGTGTACTGGCTCCAGTCATACCTTATTGGTCGAATTAAATATTTCGATAGCCGCTACTGTTATACTTCCTGACTGAACACCCAGGCTTTGTGAGAAACTCGCAGCTTTCCATCATATACACAGAGTCCAAAAAGTCTCCGTACAGGTATCACTTCTTACTTCTCAACTCATAAAAACATCAAAGCACAGTGATTTAAGATAAAAGTTTTACCCTCATTTGAAGAAATACATCTGGCGAAATAGTTAGTTAACAAAGAAACAATATTTTAATAAAGAAAATTAACAATTACATAATTAAATTTAGTGCTTGAATAAAGCCAAAAAAGTCTCCGTACAGTTGTTAATTTTCTTAAAAATATAAATAAATAGCCCGCCTCGATTATGGATGACGTCTTTTAATTGGTTTCACATGGAATGAACCAGCTTGGATGTGATGTCTTGGGTATTTTTTGTCCATTCATACATTAAAACTGTTTTGGCTGATTTTTATTGCTTATAGAATGCTGGCAACTTTTATTTTAAGTAATTCCACAAGTGCTCGATGGGGTTCAAATCAGATGACTGCACTGGGTGTTTCAGCTTCCTTTGAACATTGTCAAGTAACCAATCTCTTACCAAACCTGAGGTGTGTTTGGGGTCATTGTCTGGTTGGAAACAGAAAATTGTTGCCAGACCTTGATTTAGCTGTGCTTAAATGTAGATTTTCTCTGAGTATATTTCAAATTGCACATTTATCCACTCAGCAATCGACGAAAACGAGATTTCTCACGCCGGAGGAGGCCATGCAATCCCAGACCATTTCGTATCCACATCAGCGCTGTCAATACTACTATAGTAGTATTGTACTACTATCGGCGTTGCTGTACTACCGATACTACCCCTTCTACTTTTGTACTACTACCTTAAATTCATTGGGCCGTATTAATAAAAATGAGCAATTACTTCAAGTAAAAGCTCTGAGCAAAGTAAAGGCATTTAGCATTTGCTCGAAATTGGTATGAATAAAACTTAAGTTTACTTGAGCAAGTTCGAAAAATCGAAGTGAGCATTTGCTTGACATTAGACAGCATATCGCATAACTGACATTTTGCATAATAATTTATAATTGTTCAAGAGACACAAATTTTTATTTTTTATTTTTTATTTCCTTTATTTATTTACATCTGTCCAAATTCGACACCTAGTATTTGTTGTTACAGGACAGGATATGATAGCTTATAAGGCCAGTGCCTTTACATACTTTTGTTTTACAAAAGGTGGTTTTTTTTTTTATTTTTTTAGCTTACGAATTTCAAAAAGTGAAGATTACAATTATTATAATTTTTATTAAAGTCTCTGAGTTAGTTCTGATGGTCTAAGGCGCTTCAGTCTTCTTTTTCTGGTTATTTCTTGTAGCGGGATAGAGTTGACTTCATTGTTATCGTGAATTAGTAACCGGATTTGGTATTTTGTGCTTGTCTTTTGTATTTCTTCCATTGCTATCGCTATTTTGAGGTCTTTATGGATGTCATCATTGGAAATATACCATGGAGCGTCTATTATCGCGTACTTAATATTTTTGATTGCTGTCTTTGGATGATGTCAATATTTGATTTACTCGCTGTTCCCCACAGCTGAAGTTCGTATGTCCATATTGGTTTAATGATCGTCTTGTAAATGAGCAGTTTGTTATCTATAGATAGGACCGAGTTTCTTCCCAGCAGCCAAAATAGTTGTCTAAATTCAACATCCGTATTTTTCTGTGGGCGTTAAATGTTTGATATCCGTTTCAGTATTGTGGTTTTTCCACACTATACGACGACCATCCGATCCAAAAATGTTAAATTAACTGTCATAGCTGCATATAACCGTGTCTCAAAATTAATTATCCATGTTAATAGTCTCAATAGCGTACTACAATTTGGCTTCCTAGTTCTATTTCTTGATGAATGGTTTCCTGCTGCTAACCCAACCATTAAAACCATTTCGTTTCAACCCATTGCTCATACATTTCTTATTATCTATTCACAAACATTAATTTCATCACTTTTTTGAAGATTTGCAGCTCACAGGCACTTGTTTTCGAAACCTTGTTCACTACCCTCATAATTCTCTTCTTAAGCGATGGTACATTTTTCTAAGTCGTCCAGAATCTTGGTTTATTTGTTATAGTTTTTTTTTTTTTTTTTTTTTTTTTTTGTAATAACTGGATGACATATTGCACCGAAGAACCCAATTTGTTAACAATTTTTGAAATTTTAGCTAGAGATTTACCTTTTTCCTTTAGGTTTAGATAAACCATATATTTTAGTTGCGATAGAAATTTGGTTATGTTTTTCCTCCATATTAAAAAAAACTCACTTTTTTAACCAAAAATGGGAAAAACACAATTGATCGTTTCCGAAAAGCAGCTTTCAGCATGACTTATAATACAAAACACACCGTAAGATCCTTGGAACGGTAGCTGTACGGAGACTTTTTTGTTCTTCAAAAATGGCCGTACAGGACGTTTGCCTTCATAAACTTTAAGTTATAATGTGAAAGTAAATTAAATTTGGTAGAAATAAAGAAGAAAAAATTCCCTTTCATAGAAATGTTTCTTTTTTTATTTAATCATTGTATTTGGATCTGATTGAAGCATTTATTTCGGGCATGTGCCGCTGTACGGAGACTTTTTGGACTCAGTGTATGTACACTCAAATCGATTGGCCGCAATTCTCTAGCCAACCTTCAACCAAAATCAAACTGCTTCCTCAGATAATAATAGAAAATCATGTAACGCCAAAACTCTCACACACTTAATTGGCTCCCGACACCAGTCTGTGGCATCAACTAAGCCTAAAAATAAATCGCAAATTCTGATGCAGATGACATTTTAAACGTTTGCACTTAAATCAATATTTTACGTTAATTAAACTGGCTATGCTAAAAAGGATTCTGTTTTTCAATTACCGTTAATTACCTCTTTTAAAACATATCTCCTAACAACCTTCGCAAAAATGTAGTATCTACCTACGAGTACGTATAGACTATTTTTTTCCACACACATTCCGCTTTTATCCATTCTCCCTTGACTTCCGAAGATGAAGGATATATCACCATCATTCGTTCGCTTGGTAATGTCCTGGTTTGCAGCACGACAAGAGGGGCAGAGGCAGGACAAAAAATGGATAAAAAAAAGAAACTGCCATTCATGTGGCTTTTTAACTTTTCATTATTTACCACTAAAAGCTTCTTTTAAATTTTTAAAAGGAGATTTTCAAAGCCCTGCTGCCATCTCATTTACTAATTTGGATTTTTTCTTGTATTTTATATTACACGAGCTCAAAGTACCCTTTTAGTGGGATATGGACGAACGTGTATACGAGTATATGTGCATAATGTATGTTTGTACATATATTGTCCTGTTTGAGTTTGTTTTTTTAGCTTTGGGTTCTGGAAAAAAAAGGAAGAGTATTGGTTGCGTAGAAATGTTTCATTTCGAAATTTAGATC